>VWZF01006201.1:1218423-1260795 GCA_013396755.1 Sclerurus mexicanus | reverse complement strand
AGCCGCGGAGCCCCGCAGGCGGCAGGCAGCCCGCGCTGCCCCGCTGCCAGCCGCGGAGCCGCCCCCGCCTTCCCTCCCTCTCTCCCTCCCCAATCCGCATAATTTATTCACCTAGGCGGAGGGGCGGCGCGGGGCTCCGCCGGCATGCCGTGTGCGCGGGACGCCGGGCACTCGAACTGGGAGGGCGGGGGGCGCCGAGAGCCCGTAGGGGGAGAGCCCACGCCGGGAGGGAGCGGGGAAGGGGCTGCAAGGGGCGGCCGGCCCCGCCGGGGGAAGCGCTGGAAGAGCGGGCTAATTTACGGTGGTTTATGGCCGGGCTGTCAATGCCCACGGTGCGGGCATAAAACACGGGAGCGCTCTGTCGTCCCGTTCTTTTTTTAGAGCGCGGAGGATAAACGAGTGTAACTCAGCGGCCCGGCTCCCGGCGAGCGCAGGCAGGCGATGCAAGGGCTCACTTCCAAGCGAGCAGCATGCACTAACTCCTCATTGTACGTAGAAGGTTTAATTTTAGCCAGTTTTCTTTTGTCTGGTTTATTTACCCAGCTGCTTCTTCACTTTTCCGTGCACACTGGCCAGTTTTCGTCGTTCTTGGTTTGGTTGACTGGAAAGAAAGCACCAACATGCAAAGAACCGCACACGTGGCCTGATAGGAAGTTTGTGGGTTTCTGCTCCTTCCCCTTCTGCCTCTTAACTTCCAAATGCTACATTGACCTGCTGTAGTTTGGTTCTCACCTCGGTGCTACCACAGTGCATCTCCTGCATAGCATTTTTGTGTGACATTTCTTGTGCTCGGTACACTTTTCAAACCAGAGAAGCTTCTCAAAGCAAGACCAGACATTGAAGAAACACATAGCTCACCCTGGTTGGCATCGTGTGAATACTGACTACTTACAAGATACAGACTCATGGGATGAAAAAGAGACTTGTCCAACTATGACACTTCTCAGACAAGACTGCGAGTATTGGCTTATACTATGAATCAAGTTTTCATATGGAATCATGTTTGTGCAGTTTTATTACCTATTGTTTCCCAAGTATTCAAGCAGTCACAAATGCCATAAGGATGTGGATCCAAAAGTTTTGTGGGTTTCAGTATACTTACTTAGACTTTGAATAAAGTGTACCAGAAGTTCATAGCTAGTCATTTGTTCTTCATAATTTGTCACTTCTTTCTAAACAAAAAGTTGTGGACTCTAGTTGGGGAAAAGAAATCATGATTACGTAGCCCTAGGTGATAGTTTCTTCACAATAAGCAGTTAACAGTTGCAATGGACTGTTTGCAAACAAATTCCCCCAAGCATCACATACCTTATCATCAGGACTTGTGAATAACAACTACTCTTTCCAAAACAAGGACATGCTCACAGACTATCTGTTGGCAATAAGAAGAAATAGTATTTGAAATGAATAAATGGAAGAAAAACAAATAATATACCCCACATGCTCTTATTTGGCGCGTGGCATGGGCTCCCAGAGTATGGAATGAGCAGTGCCCAGGCTGCTGAAAGCCATCGGTGCCAGCTCCAGCACTTCACATCACCCCCTGCTGTTAGTAGCCAGCACCATTACTCACCCCTGCTCATAGTGACATCCAGCAAAGTAACACTGCAAACCTCAGGATATGATTGTCATTTTATGCTGGGGGTTAGTGAGGCACCACTGGGGTTAGGATGGCTGCCTGCGCCCCACTGCTGCCTCTGTGGTATGCAAGCGGGTGCTGCCTCATGTAGGCCAGGGTGACATTTCCTCCTGAGAGCAGCTCTTCTTATTTCAGGGCAGATATGGACATCCTCTGGCTGCTTTAGTGACCCATATGGGGCACAGACAACCACGTACCCACAGGTGAGTGTGACATGGCTCAATATTTTGCTTAGCCAAATGATGCAGTCTTTCTGTCCCAGCATCATGCTGTTTGTTTTGGACAAGGCATATTCCACATCAGAAATTAAATAGCCAGAGACAAAAAGTCCCATGTTACATTAGATTTACACGTACTTGCCATCATAAAGGTTGCCAAAGTAACCAGATCACCATGCTTCTGTGGGACTCAATGCAAAGTCATTATCCTACTGAATAACAAATCTCATGCTAGATGTTTCTTATTATGAAGAGCTATATGATAAGAAACCTTTCTTTTTCTGTCCGGGACAAACCAGGAAAGCGTAACTTCAAAATATCCAAAAAATAGCTTTCATGGTTTTTCCCACTATACCTTTATACACTTGGGTGCCTGGTCTCACCTCTGAAAAAAGAGGAGGCTCATGCTCGTGTGTGCATGTGTCTGCTCACACATATCCTCAGACAAAGAGAAACATGATGAAGAGAGAAGAAAGAGCAGTGTCGAGTCTTCTTCCTTGCTCCAGCTTAAAGTTGCATTTTTCTTTTTTCTGGGAAAGGTGTAAGCTAAAAGGTTATTAAAACACTTAGGAATTATTTGATAATAACAGAATTTGAGGACAAATTATTTCCAATAGCTTTCTTTCTAATATGTTTTCACATAGAAATAGATAGTCTTTGAAAATGCAAATTAGCAGTGTCCTCTTCTTACAGAAAAACCATGTTGATTTTTCTGCCAGAGGCATTATTTATCCACTTCACAGCAAGGCTGGTCTAGAATAGAATAGGCTGGACTGTGGAAGCTGAGCAGCAAGCTAAATTATGCGCAGTATGATTAAATCTAGCAGAGGAGCTGTTTGTGTAGGTGAAGAACTTAACACAGCTGTTTTACCTGTTATAAAATTCTCTAGTCACGTCTGCCTGAGTAGAGAGCGTTAAGCAGCCATACCCTCCTGTGCTCAGTTACTTGATACCATCAAGTGGACAACCAGCAGTTTTGCAGTACGCTTGTCCCATCTAAACAAATAAACTGGATTAAAAAAATTGTTAAGACACAGCGTTGCTGCTTTTGCCAGCTTTCCACAAGCGTGAGGCAGAGTGAATCCAGGACATGCATATGTTCAGTGCCAGTGAGCCTGCTTCTTATTTTGTAGCCATGATGATGCCAAAGTCAAGAAGGCATCTACTTAGGATCATAACTAAGATTAAAACCAGATTGCTAGAGCACTTTGGAGAATGCTATCCATGCAATGAAAGAATGGGGTTTCTTCTTTTTTTTCCCCTCTCTCTCTCTCACAACAGCCCACTATTTTTTACCTTTTTTTTTGGTGAAGATTTATAGGTTTTGAATTAGAGAGAGTAACTTGGTCTAAGGAGTTAAACTCCTACTCCAGGAGTAAACCAGATGGCAGTTCATATGGGGAAGCAGTAATTTAACTGCTTGCAGTCAGAAACTGTATCTCAGATTTTGCTGGTCACATTTAAGATGATATACCATGCAAGTTCAGGTTACAAAACACTTAAAATGCTTAAAAAGCCTATTTTGTATGTGATAGCCAGCATATAGCAGCTTGAAATGAGAATTGTACACCAGGTATTTTGAACTGGCCTTTAACATGTACAGGTAGAGTGTAAAAAGGGCAGATCTGCAGCACTCCAACTCAAACAGTAGCAAAAGGAGCAGAATTTTAAGAAAGGTCTGCTGAAGTGCTCATGCACACAGACCTGAGGCGGGCACACTTCCCACCAGGAGGGCAGTGCTCTCACTTTGAAGATTCAAATCTCTAAAGGCCACATTTCAGCAGATCTTGTGCATGACCAGGCCAAAGGTATTGACACAAGATGCTACTGTTTGCATTTCATAGGTCTGTGTTTGAAGATGTGGATGGTGTTTGCAGATAACAATTTTCCCCCAGACAGGACTGGTGTCTGGAGTTCTTTCCAATTTTTATGTCTACAGCATGCTGTATTCTGGCTGACCAATCCACAATCAACCACTGGATTTCTTTACCAGATATAACATAAACTTGTGATTAAAATTACACAAAAACAGATCAGTGAAAAATAAGCACTCATCTGCTGGAACAATGAGCCATGTTCAATTTGTGATTTATTTTGCGTATATGATCAGGAAAGGCAGAAAGCAGAGAATAAACACAAATAGGGATTAGGAGTCTGGGATTTTGTGTTAGAACTGAGGTGACACAAGGAAAGATAAATGCTTGAATGGTTAATAATAGTTATGCAAACCCTTCTCTAGCAAAGGTTCCTGCTTTCAAAAGCTTATATATTATTCATTATATGTGGACTTCAATTGTATCTGCGTTCTACTTCTTCCTTCATCCATCTCTCTCCTGATCAGTTCAGCCTTCAAATTAGAGGGCATCTTGCACCTTAAATGAGTTTTTACTCAGCTTTTGTGTACTTATGCTGGTAAAATGCAAGGTAGGAGCAGAATCCAGCACTTTTGTAACTTGACTCACTTCTAAGCTCTCTGGCAGGTGAAGCAGTGTAGTATTTCTCATTGACTTGCTCATAATATTTGCCAAGATAGCACAGAGTCACCAGAAAAACAACTTACTTCACTGTTTTGGGATGAAAGTTGGAAAAGCCTTTCACTTTCAAATATCCAAATTGATTGCCTTCTGTCACTTTAAATTTAATATAAGCACATTACAGTATACATGATGCAGTACATTAATATACTTAGCAGATGGATAACACTTGCTTGTGATTTAATACTTAGATATACTCATTTCACATCTACTGTACAAACACTTCATATATTTGAATTTTAAGTCAGAGTTATCTTCAGGCTAGAAGTAATTGAGTCACATGAGCACAGGATTTAGTTTATTAGTTCCATAACCTTACTGGTATTTTGGCAAACCTGATATTAAAAATAAAAAGATAAAAACCCCCTTTGCATCTGGATTTTAATATATTTCACAGGATTTCCTTTTTCAACATGATGAAACCAGCTCTCCTAGACCTACAAACTGATTCAAGACAAAATTCAGACCCTGTATGTCATTCTTTACTAAAATTCACAGGTATTTTTCATGTGACTCTATTACAAAACAGTTCATAACAGATAAACCAACTATGTCACATTTTTCATAGCTTCTAATACTTGCTTTAAAATGCAGTTAATGCTTGGGAAGCTCTGGCAAGAATTTTACTGAATGAAGAGCCATCATCAGAAACAGAACAAGGAGATCAGACTTGAGAACCTCAGACTGAAGAAAAAAGAAAAAAAAAAGACATCCTTGCCCTGGCTCCAGGCCAATTAATATCCCTTGGTTCCCTCATTTGTTTATTTGTATATGAATGAACACCACTGGAATTCATGGGCTGTGGTGAAAGGTTGGGAGGACAAAGTTTGGACTAGGAGTTTCTGAGCCTGCAGAGACCTATATTAACATGTAACTTCATTCATGTGTGTAGTCTGATTCAAATCAGTAGGATTAGTATTGGAAGTAAACTTCCATGTGTGCTGGAGTATTTGAAGGATATAAAAATGCCAACATGAGGGTCAACATCCTGCACAAAAATCTAATCATAAAGCAGGAAAATTTTCTTTACCTTATTAATTCCAAATTTCTTGTATGCAGAAGCACTTACTTGCAAGAAGTGATTTTAGTTCTCAGAGAAATTATCACAACAAAGAGTATACTGCTGAGAGATCTCAGTGCAAACCACCTCTGAAAAAGGCAGCAGTAACACTGAGGACATTTTTATGACCCAACACAAAGTTACTAGAAATGGAAAGGTCCTACACAACAATGCAGGACACTGGCAATCATTATAATGCAGGTAAACTAACATTTCTATAAGCACTGCCAAGGATTTACATACCTAAAACAGGCTGAAGCTTCTGGATTCTACAGACATTGTGGGTTCAACGTAGACAACGTTATTGTGGAACAAGCAATTAGGAATCAGAAAAGATAGAAGGAGCAAGTTTGATTACCAAACTAAAAGGAAGAAGAAAGGAAACAAGAAGAAAGATCTCTGAATGGATTTTAAGAGTATGAGGGACTAAGTTGTCACAGGTATTCTTCTCATAGTTCAGTGGATGGTGTCCTCCTAGTGACTCAAAGACAGATAAAGTCTGGTGACTTTTTCCCCCCAGTTTGGAATTAGTATATTCCAAGTAATTTATCTGGAATAAAATTTCTTTTAGCACTGCCTATTTGAGTATCAGTACCTCATTTTACATTGGCATCCACAGTTCTGCTCAGGGCCATGTCCTCCTCTCTGTTTAACCAAATTACTATGATGCAATCAAATGGAAATTCTTATCAGGATGTCCTGTTACCTTCAGTTGCCTTCAGCTTCCCTTCTTGATGCTATTAGTGATTCCTTGGTCCTCCTGAGATTTCTGTTTTGTGCTGCTAAGCCTCAAGAAGCCAGTGGTGGGTTAGGGGGGCTAAGAAGATTTGTCTTTTCCAAACAGCTGTTGAATCTCTCATTATTTCAGTGAGATCCAGGAACAGATGTCTACATGCTCATTACTACCTCCCCAGTCAGTCACATCACAGGAAAAAAGTGTCACACCATTCAGCAAATTGTAAAAAAGTCAGTTACCCAGGAACAAATGATCTGTCATAACTTTCAAAGCTGTTGTATCTTGAAAGGGAAGTCTAAAAACCAATTTTAATTTCAGATTTGGTTTGCTGTGTCACAGAATTCAATGAGATGTTGATATAAACTAAGTGTGTGGTTTTTAATAAAAGATGATTTATCTCAGGCAAATTTATCCTACTCTTCTGTGGACAAACAGAATTCAGACACTGCTAAAGATAGATTCTGGATAAAATACCAAAAACTTCAAACAGATAAAACATGGAACAACAGAAATCATAAATTCATTATTTCTTGTATTTTTTTTTCTGAGCTACTTCCTAATTTGACAAACTCTATTAGTGTTGGTCCCCTCCACAGTCCTTCAAGTACATTTTCAATGTGTTTTATGCCATTAGCAATTGAAGATGTTAATCCACTTTTGAAGGACATAAACAAAGTTTTCTGGGAAATTGTTGTTTGTTCATGCCAATTTTCCAAATAAAAATTTTTCCTTCCTGATCATGCTCAGATCAGCTGTGTGGTAGTATTGCCTTTCCTGGGAAGAAAAAGTGCCCAGTGGTATCACATCCAAGGCAGGGAGTGAAAAAACAGCACAAAATCCACATCAAAAACCAATCAACAAATGGAAAACCCTTCTCTTCAAGGCTTATCTATGTCTGCAAAATAACTGCTTAGTTTCTCTGGATCAGAACAAAGTCAATTTTAAGCTGCTTGTAAGTACATGACAAAATCTTCACAACAGGGTTACTGTGAGGTGCAAAAGAAGTGTGTGTTGTGAATTTCACTTCTTTTTCAGAGATTTTGAGGAGACATCCTGGTTTTCTCAAACCTTTTATACACACCTTTTATCTTCCAGCTGTCAGATCACCCACTTTCCCTCTCTTTGCAATGAGCTTCAATCTGGCACTCTGGAGAGTGGGAGCACATGGAGATGGTCAGCAGGCTTTCCAGAGCTCCTGGCTTTGTGAATCTCTAGGCTTCTCTTTCCTTTTACGGAGAAAAAGGACGGAAAAAAGCTCAATTCCTTGAAGGTTGCACAATTGTAAAAGCTTTGAAAGGGTGGTTTGTAGGGAATGGGATAGCCAACTATAGAGGCTGATTCCAAAAGTCAGTTCACACATCTTTCCATCTATGAACAGCACTTTAATCTCTTCCATGTGAAATTATCAGGGAAGGAGAATGGGGTAAGATACCTGCAAAATCTGGACAAAAATTAAGTTGTCATTATGAAAATTGTGCATTGAAGGTGTCTGAGCACAGCATCAGAGAGCTGCAGAGCTAAAAACTAAGCTGGTGTCAGAAAAGTGTCTGAAACCTGATCACAAACATTTAGGAAATTTTTCCTTGCCATGAGTGGAGAGATAAAGGAGGCCAGTCAGGAGATATGATCAGCTAAAGAATCCATAGATCTCCTGTAGATTTCACAACTATTCATGTGAATAAGCATAATAAAATAGCCCGGCTGCTTGGGATTACAGGTCCCAGCCTTGTGTCTGCATCATCTCAGCTCTGTCAGGCTGCCAGCTGCCAGAGACTTTACTGAATCTTTCAGGGACACAGATTCTTTAAATTACTGTCATAGACTTATTGTAGCTGTCATATTCTTTACACAACTTGTATTATTTTTATGCCAAAAATAAAGTCAAGCTGTTTTGTCTTCCCTTTTTTCTGTGCCTGTAAGAAAATTTCAGTATTTGATGATAATGCTGGCTATGGAGGTCAAACCCAGTGAATACTGACATAAGGGAGAGGGACTACTAGGTAACCTCCTGATTTCCCACCCTTAGTGTTAGTCGTGCTCCCTAGTCCTGGACCTCTTCTGCAGGGCTTCCATTTTCTGCAGCCCTGCTATGCTTCTTCCTCACTCCACATGTATGCTTTCCAGAAAATTGCACTGCTGCATTATAGATGTGTGCTTAGACGTCAACACAAACTTTCCTGCTCCTTTAACTTTCCAAGACTGCACTGTCAAAAACAGTCCACTGGAAGTTACACGAGTGACAGATGCTCTCTCTGTCTCAGTCTCTCAGGGAGTTGAGAGAGATGCTGTCTTTATAGGTGAGCAGGAATATATTGGTAACCAGTCATATGAGATTGACAGCAAGCGTGTGTAATGGTGGGGGCTGATAAGGGGGAAAGCCAGAGGAAAAGGCTAACCCTGTGTTTGACATTGCAGAAAGCAAGAATGCAGGAAATATGAAGAAAGGGAATTTATAGTTTATAGCTGAGGAAAATGCTCCTAAAGGCTCTTTCTTGATGGAGCAGAAGTAGGACTGAGAGAAGAGATTGGACAGGCTTTGATGGTGGGGATGGTAGCACTACAGATGAAAAAGCAGAAGGGCATAAAAGATCTATAGTGATGACACAAAAGACTTGATATTTGTATATACAGGGACTGGGAGAAGACATAGGAACTTTAAAGCTTGTGTTTTGCCAGCTAACCAGAGGACAGGATGAAGACATCTCATCTGGGCTCAACATATCTCAAGATGAAGAAGGTGCCTCTTGCATATGGAAAGACTGCCTAGTACACAGTGCTGGGAATGTCTTGTGGCAACAAAATGTTATATGGACTTAAGAAAGAGTGTCTTCCAGCTGCAAGCTTAGTTCTGGGTTGGTTAAAACCTCTGAAAACATGTCTTTCTGATGTTTCAGGTTTAATGACAGCTCAAGTCTAAAATTAAAGCGGTCCTTATGTTAGAGGGACAGAAACAACCCCCAGGGAGCTTAGGAAGCGGCATTCCCCCAGTGGGGCAGGAAAGGGAATATTTTTGATCACTGCAGCAAAAGTATTTTCGTGCTTGATAGGGAAGGCCAGGTGGGTGACAGAGTCGTGGAGCACAGAAGGGCTCTCTGGAAAGGGATCTATTATTTTTGGGGTTCACTCTCTTGGATGAAACAGAGGAAAAAAAGGTTTGGAGAGAAGTCCTCTCCAGGGTACTTACTTGTACGTCTGCTTTCTGACACGTACCTACCCAACATCAGAGCTCCAGTGGTTTTTGCCTGACATCATATTTAGATAAACTATCCTTCTGAAATAGCAGGATGATTTGTGTATAATTCTTCGTTTTTATTGAATGTAGACTTCTACTCATTTAAGAAATCTTGGGCTCTTAATTTTCTGTTTCATCTTGCCCTTGAGGATAGTTTGGCTCTGCTGTATTTTTCTGTACTTGTCTGTCCTCTCTGATTCTAAGTGCTTGAGACTTATTAAATATAAAAGCTCTTTGATATCAGCTGGAGCACAGCTGAGGATTAAGCCTGCCCCTCAATGCTCTCTCTGCCTACTGCTGTCATGTGTAAATCCTATGCAGGAATTGCTCCCTTCCACAGAAATCAGCTGTAGCCTGCATGAAACATAGCAGATGCTTTGCAAAACAGATTGGAAAGGAAGTGAAGATACCTTTTCCAATGAACTTCATGATGAATATAAAATCCGGCATCAGAGCAGCTTCCCTCAGGAAACCAGCAAATAGGCATCTATAATTCACTCCTCTATAAAATGCCTCCTGGAATGTTTAATGGCTTTGAGCAAGTACCTGTCAGCTTTCTGCCACATGGGAAAAGGTGGTACCAGCACGGTAGCAGTGGTGCACACAGAAACAATGCTGGCAGGCTGTGCTGCTCCTGATGAGCCTCATCACAACCCTCCGTGGGTGTCTGGGAAATGCCCCATCCAGGCATGGAGCTCAGCTGACCCCAGCTTAACCACTGAAATCTGACAGCGTCCCAGTTCTAGGTGTTATGACTGCGGACAACAATAACTTAATCTCCAGAATGTAAGAAAAACTTTTAAGTTGCTAAGACCAAATCAAACTGGCAATATTGGTCATCAAAAGAGTAATGAAATATGGCTGTTATGTGGGAATCTATGTTTTCTGGCAATGTTCAAATATTTGCTGCCGAGGTTTCCTCAGCTGTACTTTACATTTTAGTTATTTGTATCTCCATTAATATATCTGTTCTAGAACTAGTTTTTAGATGCTTTACCCGCAAAAATACCAGCCCATATACTTAAAACAAAATGGGGGGATACACACACACATATATTTATGACACAGAGAGAGGGAATATAATTTTCTTCATACAGGTGATAGCATGCCTGTATGTGATTACAATGTGTAAAAAGTACTCCAAAGCCTTCTTCTCAATCCATATTTGCAGGAAAAGTCCCACGCACTTATAAAAGAGTGAAGAGTTCTGAAACCAAGCCATAAATCAGCTGTAAAACTTCATGAACTACAAATGTGATGTAAAGCTTCCTAGACCAATGTGAGAGTCCAAAGGTCTTTGTAGCCTCTTGGTTAGGTAGCTTGCTGCAGGCTGGTTGCTCCTCCACACTTGTGATAACCAAAATCCTGCTCTGCTTCTCAGGGGAGCTGCATGCTGCCCTCATTATTTCATATGGAAACTGGTTTGCTTGGGTTTGGGTTGTTTCTTTTTCCACTAGATACCGATTTGAAGAGATATATTGACAAAGAAGTTAAGCCATGGGCAGATTTACTTCTGTAGCCCTCCCACTGCTGCCATTCCTACCCCTGTGAATCAAGGCATGCTGGAGCAATCAGTTTTCCAGAGGTGTCTGCCAGATTGTTGCTTCTTCCAGATTTGATGCCAACATGTATTGATTTATTACAGTCAGGAGCTGGGACCCACCAAAATTAATCACCCTCTGTGTTTATGTTCCACCTTCATTGTTTCCTCATGTGGCTCCTGTGATCCTCCCCAAATTAAAGGCTTGTCTGATCTTTCCCTTAGTTCAGAGACAGCATCCTTCTTTCCAGCAGTGTGTTCCCTTTCTGACTGCTGCTGCAATGCCACCCCATTCAAGTTCTGTAGGTTTCTACAAAGCTCTATTGACAAATAAGCATTGAAGACTGAGCTGTTACATCTTTCTAAACACTTCCAGAGGAATTTTATCCCAGTACAAATGTTTTCAATGCTGTCTCAAGTTATTTTGATGCTGGCTGTATGAAACGTCACGCAAGGAAGTGTATTTTGTCATAGGATTTATCACATGGCATACCAAAAAGGGGGAGGAAAACTCTACAGTGCGGTGCTGCTGAAAATATGTATGTGTTCGCAGTTATCTGCTGGCAGGAGCTCCTTATGGGCTACATCTTTAATGCCATTGCTACAGGTCAGTGAGATCTACTAAAGACAAGGATGTTACCTGAGTTTAGGGTATGGCTCTCACACCAACTGTCTCTGTTTTCTATGTTTTATTGGTCTTACTTTGTTTTCCCAGTAGCTTAATCAGTACATGTGAAGTCTGCGTCCTTTTAGAACTCAAGCAACTTGTTTTGACTACCTCTTGTGCTGATCGGAATTTTGTAGGATCATATTTAAGCTCAAAAAGATCACCACTCTTTCCCCATGAGCTGTGTATTCAAGTCTCATTAATATTAAATAGGATTTCAGGGAATGTATTGAGAAAAAATAATCCTCTTTAACACCTCTTTTACTGTACCTATTTTATTTCTGTGACATTTCTCACCTCCTGAAGCTATTTTCTTATTTCCCTGTCTACACAAGCATAGACTGCATTTCACCCTTCTAGCAAGACTCCCTCCTTCCCCTGTGAAGGACTCTCAAGAAAGCCAGTCATATGGCTCTTTGTGCTGCTTTCTTTTTCAGTTCCATTTAAGAGATGCTGGTTGCTTCCTCTCTTATCCCATTTCCATTCAGAGACCAAAACTATTTCTGTTTTGATCTGAAAAGGAACACATATTTGCCTAAAGCCATATGATGTTCTAAGACTATCAGAAAGACTTATTTATTAGCCTTCTTTAAGCTCAAAAAATACAACCCTTTTTTGCACAATCTTTCATCCTTAAGTGCTTCACAAGTTAGGGCTCTAGCACTGACAGAGAAGTGCTGCGCGTTGTAGGGTTGGGCAGCCCTGTTGGAGTAGATGGCTTCATGTGGGTCCGTTGTGGAAAGGGAGTGTTTTCTCATGAAGTTCAGTCTCAGTGCATGGGCAGTGATGCTGCTTGTGGCAGGCAGAATTAGGAGCTAATACCCAGCTTCTTGTGCTGTATCCTTCTTGAAATGGTAGCCTGAGTTAGCAAATGCCATTTCTACACATCTCCAAAATAATAAACAGCATTTCTGTACTCAGATGAACCATTTAACTTCAGCCTCTGATTCAGTTGTTTTTCCATTATCCAACAATGAACTGTTAAATGAGTTGGAAATCTGTTCTGGAGTAAAGATGTCTTTTCTATAGTACTAATTGCTAAGAAAGTGAAACAGAATATGAAGGCAGAGGAGGATAGATCACTTGAATGCAATTTAGTTTTAAAAGAAGATGATCTGGGGATATATTAGCCATAGCCTAGAAATCTTAGAATGGAGGCACTTAACACTTGAGATTTTGAAGATGTTGCAATTTATCATGTATGACTTCTTTAACTGCCTGTAGCTGTCTTCCCAAGATGTCTGGTATGACTTCACAGTTTACAGTTACCTGGGTAGTATGCTGGTCACAATTTTTGGCTTTGTGTGAGGATTACAAGGTGTCTCTAGCTTAATCATTGCCATTTTTGCAATGATTGTTAGTTAATCTTGTCTATCTCGTGTGCTTGTGATATGCATCAGTAATTGCACAGGGCCAGTTAACCTTTATTTCCCAGGTAAGAGAAGCAGCTGACAGTGTAATGAAGGAGAGCTTAAAGAAAGTATCATTCCATCTGGAAAATTTACAGCAGCAGCAGATGAGAGAGAACAAGGACCCTATCATGCAAGGTAGCACTTAAAAGGGGTGCGTAACAAACAGGGCACAGCAGCACCCATGCACCTCAGCCATTCACACATGCAGCATGGCAGTGCACAGGAAACTGACACTGGAAGTAGCTGTCTGAGCCATCACCACATGCCAGTACACTGACTTGTCTCTGGCCTCTGCTATTTCTCCTGAAGTCAAAGATATCACAGTCATTCATACCACGGGCTTTCTCTTTGGGCTTCATTCGTGTCTTTACTTTCCTTCTGGATGTGCTTTCTTTAGCTGTTGAGCAGGGCTGTGTAGCCAGCACTCTGGGAATGTCTGAGAGTGAAACACTTTCTCCCAGTCCTTCACTTCAAGCACCACAGGTGGCAGATCCTTCAGAGGGGACAAAGACAGAGAGGTAAGTTCTTGCCCTCCAGTTCTCAGAAGAATTTGAAAATGTGAATATTAAAGGCTCAGAGCTTAAGTGAATTTGAAAATAAATTGGGTTTGTGTACCTGGAAGATTTAGAGCCAGACTCATCACTTTTTTATGAAGACCTGCCAGATTTGTGCTTTTTGAATTCTTCCTGTTAGTGAAACAGGTGATTTACATTCTAGGTAGACATTTACTAAGGCAGGCAGACATCAGGAGGCAGAGGGATTGGGTTTGTCTGAATGACATGTAGAGTCCTGTCATGGTTGACCTGTGTGAGGAGCTCAGTGTGGGAAGGAGTCACCCCTCTGACCCCACAGGCACAGGGCAGAGTGGTAGCACTGAGCAGACAGCACATGGACAATTTCTTCCATGTATCTGCACAGGCAGTGGCACTCCCAGGGGAGCAGAACCTGGATGAAACAAGATGACGACTCCTCATTTACCAGATTGGAATATGGGCGATTATCTACAGCATCCAGGAGAGTCTTTAGTCAGTGCACTATTGAATAAAATGGCAAAACTGTCAAAAATAGTATGGAGCATTGCCTTACTGCCTGCTGTGCTTTGTAGACATGTGCAGAGCTCCACTAACATGTCAGGGTGTACAGTGGCACTGAGCACACAGAGGGAAGGCAGGAATCATTTGAGATTTTATTGTGTTACCAGATCCCCAGCAGAGAAGCACAAAGGGAAAGGGGCACCTTTGGGTGCCTAGAGCAACAACAGGAGGTGCTTGGCAACTGCTGCCACATCAGATTGGGCATGCTTTAACAGTCTAGCTCAGACCAGGAATGTGCTTTTCAAGTGAATTGCCTGATTACCCTCTATTACCATGTTCAGGTTGGCAGTCTGGATACAGGAGGCTGGATGCCTCGCTGCTGGAAAAAAATAGGATGATATGCCTGGAGCTGAAACCCCTGAAGCCTATACAGTGTCAGTGTTGTGTCAGGAGCACCCGTGGTCCTACCCTGCGTCTTTGCAGGGTTCACAGCAAGGAACAGGTCTTTGACAGATTGGAAGTTCCAGGAACGAAGAAAGTTCTTGATGGCTCCATGTGCTGTAGTATGCTTAATGTAGTGAAACCATTATGTTATTTTTAGTCCAATTTTCACACGTGAGGTGTGAGCACAGGCTTCGTTTTGTTATTTAAAGGTGTGACTCTTCCTCTGCAAGCTGTTCTAAATATGTGCCTCCATGTTTAATGTGCCAAAATAAATGTTCTGCTACATTCTGATTCTGGTTTGGATTTTTCGTCTGAGTTAGAAGCCACTAATGTGCACAGTTACAAATTTGGTATCAGCGTTCAACACCATCAGATACATGATACTCATGTTGCTTTAGTCATCTTGCTTCTTCCCCTTAAGTTGTTGACTCATTCATTGCTGAGAAATTACAGAGAAAAGAAAGTCTTAGAAAGAAAAATTCATTTAATTCCATGATATGAACCAAAATATGTGGCCAAATTTTATTTTTTTTTTGGTAGGGAAAAACCTGTATTCCACTTATATTTCAAACAAAAAAGCATGATTTCTTTTTTCTTTATAACAAGACTGCTGATTATGCTGGTAAAAGTCAAGCATGCAGTACTGGCTTTATTTAAAGCCTCAGCTGCTCAGGTAGCCACCAAATATAGCTGAGCTCTTACAGGAACTGCTTGCAGGATTCTAGTATTGTTTAGTTTGAATACAAATCCTAGTCTAGGGTTTCATACCACAACTAGACTTAATGTAAGTGAGATCCTGATCTGGAGCCAAGCTCCACATCTGACCAAGTCCAAATATGTCAGAATCACAAAATTTATTTTAAGTATAGCACATAACAGAGTCCCAGAACATCATGAAAAGTTATATGATAAATATAACTAAACAGGAATGTTTTCAGAAATAAAAGAATTCCTGTGCCATTGAGCCCTTCTGCCATGGTATTGAGGATGCAGGGCCAGGTCCTTATCCATTTGCACAGAACAGGTTTACATCATGCTTATGGATTCAGAGTGTTCCAAAGTCGTGAAGGGCACAGTAACAATTGCAGAGTCTAGAAAAATGGCCAAGCTTCTCAAATGCTTTGCCCAGACGGCCGGGCGAGTAACTGCTGCCCAGGGGGGGCTCACATTGAGCACTGCTCATCCTCAGGCCAGTTGTGAGGCACCCATTTGTCTGAGAGATGAGACACCACAGGCTACAGCACCCGGCTCTTTGGTGCTCTCACCAGGTGGTTACCAAGCAACATCGCAGCTTTAGACCTGCATTGTCCTCCCTGCCGCTGGATGGATGCATCAGTCACTGCTGCTTCTCTTGGGAGAGAATATCGTTTTGGAGGAGGGTGGAGGAAGGTGGCCATAAATGAAGGAGATTTATATATCCCTCTCCCTCTAGATTGCTGCGGATCAGCTGTCTGGTACTTACAGATAGTCTTCAAGGAAAATTTAGGGATCTGAATTCAATCATTTCACAGCAAATAAGATTACTGTGAAAGAAAAAAGATTCCAGATGCTTTCCCCCCTTGCAAAAGAGCAAACGCTCTTGCCTGATTTTTTTAGGCTAGGCAATTTTAGCACCTGCCTTTCCTGAGTTGTGCAATGACGCAGCTCACCCTTACAGTGACCTTCTAAGGTGAAAACAAAAAAGAGGAAATAGCTTGTATGCATAAATACCTGTAACACATCTTGCAAGAAAAGACTCTGAAGAGTGTTTGCCTGCTGGCTACAGCCCATGTGATGGGGTATGGGGCTGGAACTTCACCCTGGATTCTCACACCATTCCTCTTTTACAACCTAAGAAGGTGACTGGTTTCTGCTTTTTCTTGGCTTTTTTTTCCTATGGCTGGGTTTGTAGCCTGAATAGTTAGGACAGGGATTTGGTGCAGCACTTCATCCTGCTCACTGCCATAGCACCACAAATATGTAGAAGAGAAGGAGGGAGAGCCCAGGTGAAAGCTGAGAGAAGTGAAGTGCAGGGAGCCCTCCCTCTGCCTGCTCTGGCACTGTAGCTGGTATGTATGCCCAGCCTGCTGATCCCAACTTAACGCTTTTTCAGAAATGTCTCATTCTGACCAGCAGTGACAACTCCTCCCCTTGAGCTATGAAGAAACATTTCTGCAGACCATGAGGGATGCAACATGAGGGAGAGAGGGAGCGGGGAGGATGTACTTTCCTCTCTAACACATCCATGTAGTTCAACCTGTAAGTTAGCCCTTTGCTTCATATCTGGTTGCCCTTCGCTGCAATGCAGCCAAAAGAAGCCCAGTCTTTTTTGCTTTTGGGCTTTCTCAGTTGTGTTATACATCTATTCCTCCGAAGAGCTTCCTAATATAGGCACACAAAGGTTTCTGCATCTAGGAATGCTCACTTAATGGAATTACCTTGCTCATAGGCAGAACAGGCTTCAAAAGGACCCTTTTAACACTGTATGCTGCAAAAACTGGTGTAATTTATTCCTGTAAAAATCTCTGTTTAAGCAAGCAAAGAAACATGACTATGTCTAGTTCCCACCCAATTTCAAAACTGGAATTTTTTCAGTTTGGAAAAAGAGATCTGATTTTAGCAAGCCATACTTTTTGCATATTCTTGGTTATGGGATCTGCTCATTGCCTGAAAGTGCTTAGCATCTCTCCAGGTAAGGACATCAGGACCACGTTTAGAGTAAGTAAGGGTAACTAGGGCTGGTCCAAGGGAGGCCTCACCTGATGAGCAGGATCAGCAGCAGCGGTGCCTGCGTTGCAATGTGGCTGCGTGACAGGGTGAGGGACGCAGCACATTCTTTTCCCTGCCACAGGCATTCCTGCAGAGGCAGAGAGGCTCGGGGGCTGCCAGCTGCTCGGCCCTTTGCTGCTGGAAGAACGCAGCTGAATGTGAAAACTTGTCACCAGGCTGAAGCCATGATACACCTGTCCCTCCTGTCAGTCTCCTGCAGCAAAGTCTCACAGGGACTTAAAAACTCAAGCCATAAAAGTGGGATTTAACTAGCCTTATTCTAGAATGCAGTATGTAACATCCATGCTCCATATGTCCCATGATGGGAATGTTCATTTAAACCATGCTATGTAAACAAGACAACAGCTGTGGAATGGTATGAGCCATCCTGCAGTAATTCAGAGAAGAGTTAGGCAAAACCTTAGAGGAACATTCCTTTTTGTTAAGTACCTATGCCCAGAGAAATGGGAAGAATGTGTAATGGCGATCAGTGTCATCTTTTTTATTAAGTGGCAGAGCTGTGAGAAATCTGCTAGAAGGAGGAAAATGAGTCCTCCAGCAATGAGAACAAGGGAAACTATTTCCTTTTTTCATGTTGTTAACAGCCTTGTGTCTAGCCTGGAAAGATAACACGTCGAGAAGCTCCTTGCACTCACCTCTTATAGGTCAGCAGTGTGGGACCTCCAGAGGAATGTACTCTGTTAAATGTATGAAAACAGCTGGCTGCAGCTGAATCAGTTGTTTCCTCCCTGGAGATAAATGTTTGTCTCTTTTTTTAACCCATTTTCTTAAAATCTAAATTAGACTACCATAATGCAGAGAAATTTCCTGATATATCCAGTGAAATTTAACAAATGCAATGACAAGCACTGCTCAGAGCATTACTTCTTCTGGTAGGGAAAGTGAGAGGAAAAGAATTGTGCTTTTCTTTTTGTTCCTTCAGTGGGCTTTTTTCCTGCATCCAAACACATATATTTATCTGTGACTAAAGAAAGTATTTTATTTAACTATGAACATCTTGGCTGATTCTTCTCCCCCTCTCCCCATGCTTTTCTTTATTAAACTTAGATAAATTGAAACTAAGCACCTCTAAATTCTAGGTCAAGATGCTTGACCGTTCTTAGAAAAGCAGCCCAGCAGTTTGATTAATTAGACTTTAACCTGAAAATAATTAGTTTTACCAAACATCCATTATTGTTTAATAAAATTTCTAGCATCACAATTTTCTTCTGTTCTAGTTAGATTATATGTACTGACATTTATAACAGACGCTAAGATTTAATATCCTCCTCGGCAAATATTGACCAAGACAGAGGTCAATATTAACCTGTCAAATCAACAAATCCAAACATTCACATTGGCAGGAGTCACTCTGCTTACACTTATTTTATGAATAAATAAATATTTAGCCAATATTATCAAAGAAGTTAAAGTTGCTGGAGCTCAGAAACTATTATCACGTTGTTCACAAAACTAGTAATAAATGTTTATATGACACATGGAAATTAAAACTTAAGACCATAGTAAATCTTACCTACTTTGACCTAACCATAAACTAGGAACCATCATCATCACACACACTTTTCACTTGGATATTTAAAAACTGCATTTCACTAAGGCAGCTTGTAATTTTAGTGCAGGCTTGCAGGGTCAAGAGTGAGAATTAGGTGCCCTCTCTTCAAAATATCTGCTCTGCTAAACATCCTGGCTAAACTTACTTGCATTGAGACACTGGTAGCTTGGGAGGGGAGAGAAACTCTCAGGGAGGGAGGAGGGATTTTATAGAGCAATCTCTTCAAAGCTCTGGGTAGAAAGCCAAAATCTGCATTTAAGAAGGTTTTCAGCAAGGAAATCAGTACAAGGTGTCCATATTAAAGAGCTTCCCATCTGTGGTTGTGGAGCAGTAAGATTTCCTAGCAATGATTCCAACTTCGCCTAAAATCTGTTATTTATGACAGCATTATTTATGATAAAAAGTTAGAATCCTGCCTGAGTTACAGGGAAGTGGGCATACACCTCATCAAGCTTTCAGAGAGGATTTTGAGAAGAATTTCCCACTTACTGCATTAATAACCCTGTATTTGAAAGAGATACAGTGCAGAAGCTGAGAGCAGAAGGGGAACAGTCTTCTTTCTGCTCTTCAAAGTGCATCCTTGAATACAGTATTTAAGGGCTCTGGACTCTTTCTGTTTATTCCCGGAACTCAAGCAATATCCTTGCTATCGATTAGCTGTGAGTTGGAAGTGCAAATTGCCATGCAAATGAGCACATCAAGGACCCTTATTAATAGAACAGCAACAAAGACTCTTCAGGAGAAGAGTGGGGTAGCAGGAAAGGAGAAAAGGTTCCTGTGGGTCAGCTGTGGGGTTAGCAGAGGGAATTCAAGGCTTGGAGCTGAACCATCAACAGCCTCTCTGCATTCTCACAATGGGGCATTGTTCAAGCATTTTGGTGATGGCCTCTATTAATAATGGTGTACTCTCTTTAAGTAGCCTGCCCTAGAAACTGTATTGATTAGACATTGAGTCCCACATACTTTAGCAAGGGGAAAAGACAGAAAGTGTAGAAAAGCTATGCTTGCTCTTGCATTTCTTCACCATTGAGGGCAAAGGAATAATGCAAAGCATGCAGGAAAATATTTTTAATGAGGTGTGTAATCTGGTCGTGAAAAAGAGAGAGAAAACACAACTGTAACACTACCAGTTTCATCCTAGCTTTCAACACTGGGATCATGGTTGTATTCTCTGCCCTTCATGTTAATGCAGCTGAAGTGGATGAAGTTTGCAGTGCACCATTTATTTCAGTTGTCAGCTGTAATCACAATCACCATCACTTGTACTGCGGTTGTGTCCCCGTGTAACAGGATATGTGTCCCCCATTCTCCTAGACCTTGATGAAGTATAAAGGACATCAACTCTGTCCCAAGCAGCTTACCATCTAACCAATAGGCAACAAGCCTGAGCAATAGCAAAAAAAGCAAGCACTGAGGCAGAGCAGGTGCTAAAGGGAAGTTCATAGCATTTCTGGGTTACAATGCACAGCTTTGTACCCAGCCAGAGATGTTCAAACAATTTAGAATTGTTGAGCTTATTGTAAAACAAGTAACTAAATGATAACAGTTCTGCTCAGGCAGAGTTCCACATGGACCCCTGAGCACCTTGCTCTCGGAATATGGGGTAAGTCAATGAGTTCACACTTAGATTGCACCAAGATTTTGCCTTTCACACACAGCTCTAATGCAAGCCAGCTACAAAGGGCTGCAGAGGAGGCAGACAAAGATGAAGCTGGCTATGGAGGATGGCAAAGGATGGCCATAGAGGGAATACCAGCTGAGGTTGGAAATATGGCCGTGGGTGTTAAGTTGAGGTTTCAGCCTACAGCATTCATATTTTCCAACCTAGTGCTGAGAGCTGAGGCCATTGATACCACATGTGAGAGCAGCTGCTGGAACTGAAGGTTTGCCTGGCAGGTAGCATGTAACAAATGACTCTTGAGCACAAAAAGGAAGATACATCCACAATCACATTCAGAAATTAGGCAATTGAGGAAAAGTAGCATTTCAAGCTACACAAGCTAAGTAGGTGGATAGACAGCGGGCTTGTCTACAGGGAGAGATTTAGTACCAACTAATCTAAGGTGTGAATTTATACAGCCCTAGCTACTCCACGCTAGCTTCCTGTGTGGATAGCCTTAATCTGTACTAAGAATGCTCCTGTGAGCACAATGACACATTTACTATGGGAGTTAATGGAGAGCAGTTAATGCGCTGCAAATTCACACCCTGGTGAACACCATGCTGCCTGCCCCTGCTGATTACACAGCAGTGCTTTTGCAGCAAGGGGCACTTCAAGCCAACTACCATCAGGGAAAGCATTTCCAAATGCGGATGCCATATTGGGACTGGGCTGCCTGTGCAACCTCGTGGACTGAAATCTTTAACAAGGATTGAACGGGGATGTTTGTGAAGCAGATAAGTCTGGACTTTTTTATAAAGTTGGGAGAGTATCGTCAAGGAATTTTTTTTTCTGAGGTGTAATATTTTATGTTATCAAATAACTCATTGACTATAGATGTGCTAATGTGTTTGATGTATCCTATAGATATGATTCCCTTTCACTACATACAAAAGTTTATTTACCTCTTTGTTGGAAATGGTGAAACTGAAATACAAATGAAATTATGTACCTGAGAGCATATCTGGAAAAGAAGTCCTAATCTCCTGATATTAAATCCTGCTCCTAAGGAGTCTGGCTGTCATAAAACAAATTTCTTTTGTCTCTGTGAAGGGCAGAAGACCTGAGATGTTGGTCCAGCTATGAATCTGGACCCAGATTTTGCAGCTGAGGCACTGCAGTATATGATGAATCTAGTGAAAACTGTGCTTGTTGAAATGCATCAAAAATAACACTTTAAAGAAAGAGGCTTTTAACAAATCCCGGTCACTTCTGAAAAAATGTTCACTTTAATCCTACTGACATTACTGAGACCCTTAATCCTGGAATTGTCTCACTTACTTGAGTACATGTGGCGGGAGAACAATCTGGTTCTATGGAAACAAACATACTCTTTTTATAAGTGATAGGTTAAGCATGCAAAGTCTGTCGTTACCATAATGACAAGAGTGATGTTCTATGAGGAATACTAATGCATCCGTATACTCATTCCATCATGGAGGGCATGTCACTTTTATTATTGAAAGCTGCTGATGTGAATAACACAGAAAGGCTTCTCGACATTTCCTGTTTTCCTGAATAGTATGTCACATTGTCACATCACACTGTTATATGATCTGGTAATGAAACACCATAATGCACTTGAGCATGGAAACAGACTTAAGGATATGGAGACTACATTAGCCCTCAATTATCTGGCCTTGGATGGCCTAAATCTCAACCTTCTGGATGCTTTTGCATAAACGCAAAAAGTAGCAATCAGAACTGACAGCCATCACTGGCTGCAGGAACGTAACAGCTTCTTCTGTGAAGGCAGACTAAAGAAGTGTGCTTCGAAATATTGGGTACTTATCAAGTGACATCCCACCTGCTCTTAACTATCTGATTTTACCCTTAATGTTTTACAAATAAACAAGTGTCCATAAACCCTCAGCTCTGTTGTATTGCACTGCAGTTATATATAGAAGCTGCAGTGTGCTGCTTTGCAGGGATGAAGCTGTTTTATAAGGGGATGCTCCAATAGGAAACATCTGTCCCTTTTTTATGGGCATAGTTTAAGCCAGTGAAGTGCTGATTCTTGCCTCTCCCCTCTCTCCTAGCAACCTATTCTACAGTCTGCCAACTATTTACAGTCTATTCCAAATGTCCTTCTCCTATTTCCGGGCCTGAAATTAGCCATGATACCACTCAATATGCTGACATTTTTGATGTTTAGCGTCTAAGGAGATGTTTGCTGATTCCCTTCCAGCTCAGAGAAGATGGGTACAGAGTAGGTAAAACCCTCAGAACTCTGCGATAGCCAGTTCAGTCAGGCAGGGAATGGCTGTGTGTTGCCATATCCCATCTGCAATGCTATCGTTACATGGCTGAATTGCAGTTTCTAATATGTCTCATTTTCCAGGGTTTGTAGCTCATCCGTAACTGGCCATTAGGGCTGTCAGCCCAGCAATGAATATTTTTCTAGGACTTTGTTAGAAAATTACCCTAGCTTGCTTTTTTTTTTTTTTTATCTCCTTTAAGAGCTGAAGTCTAAAAATAGATTTTAGATGTGGGCTCTGAAAATCTCAACAGATCGCAGTGCCCTCACCAAAATATCATACGTACTTTGATGCACACTCTCAGCCAGCAAAGCAGCACAGACTGAAACCTTGAACTTGAATTAAGGTTAATTGGATATCTTTCTGCATCTTGTGTGCCATACTGCTCCATTCCTGGCCTTCCAACTCTGATTAGAGACACTGTCTATATTTAGCTTTCCCACACTAACCCCAGTCTGTCTGCATTTTGGACTGGATCTCACATATTCTGCATTTAGTTCAGTTTTGTTCAATTTCAAAGACAGAAAAAGGCACTGCTAAAATCTCTGTACACCTCCAAGGAATGCAAACTAAATTCCACGCTTAAACAATAGTTCAGAGCATTATGATTGTTTGCAGTTTGAGTTCCACCCTCTCTCTGCTACCTAACCTTATTTGCTTGTTCATCTATGTATCCACTGTCCAAAAGTGGAGACTCACTATCATGGGAAGAATTGCATGGAGGAGGTACTTTCTGTCCTACTTCCTGAAGCTGAAGGAAGAACAGTAGAGTCTTCAACTTCTGGAATCTCTAAAAGTTTGTGAAACCTAGGTACAAGAAATATGAGCCATATTTTTGCTCACCTTTTGTCTCTGGCTCTGGAGCTTCCTCTTCTTGCTGCAGCTCTCAGTGTGTCTTCAGATGGATTTCTTGAAATGGTTAATCCATTGCTGAATATCTGTAGTTTGGAAGGGTCAGCCCATTCCTTCCTGAGGTCTCCTGAGGTCCTCTGCAGCCACAAAATTTCTCATCCAGATAATGTAGTTGTGGCAAGTTGTCTACTATCCTGTTGAAAAAGACTTATATCCCTCCCTTGATCTAATTCTGTGTCATGGTCTGATTGTTGGATAACAATCCCTTTGGAGCTTGGACCTGCATTTGGTATCCTTGCAAAATGCTGTGAACACTTGAGATGAAGTCAAACAAATGGCAAAGAGTGTGATAAATTAATAGCCCTGACAGTTACCTTTGGAAACCATAATTCAAGTGGAATTCCACTGTAGGATTTCAAACTGTTAAACTACATTTCAAAGTCAAAGATAGCAGGGAATCCTGTGAAAATATAAGACTGCTATAATATTCTAATATGGCACTAATAAGGATTTTGTGCAATTATATTCCTCCTTTTCCCACCAGTTTACATTTTCCCAGTTTAGCAATATAGCACACAATTCCCAGCATGTATAGCAATGACATCCAAAAAGTTTGCTAACCCTTAAATCCTCTCTGTCACTTTGTCAAAACTTGCTGCCCCAATGGCAGAGATAACATAGCAGGCAACATATCAGCTCCACTGATGCCACAGTGCACAACCCAATATATCCACCTCAAGCACCACTGATTTTAGTTTGTGTTAAAATACTGAGCAGTGCACTGCTGCTGAGGAGCAGGTACATCTCCTGCTCCATCACTTCTGCTACAGGAGCAGCAACCTTTAAAAAAAAGGGCAGATCAGCCAGCTGAGGCGTCTAGGATTTAGCTGCCACTGTCAACTCTGACAGGGATCACAAACCAGAGACCTCAATTTCACCGACATTATTCACTCCTGCTATATTAACTCATTCCTATCAGCTTTTACTGCTTTGGCTAACATATGTGGATATCATATTGCCTATTGCTTAGCCAAGCTTGCTTCAGACCGCAACCGGAGAGAATTCAGAGAAAAGCAATGCAATGAGTTTGCCACTGACTTTGTCTGGCAATGACATGCCCAGAAATGGGGCACAATTACTCCAGGATCTTGCAGATAGAAGTAGCGTGGTCTCCTCGCTCCTCACACATAAGTAAATCACATTCCCTTCAGTAAAATCAAAAGCACAGTAGAAAACTGAGGCTTTTCCCCAGCTCTTCCTTTTGCTTGTTCAGTTTCTGAACTCTTAAGTCTTATTTCTTTTTAGAATGCCAATGGTAATGTAAAGGAAATTAAATATCAACATTTCTTTCAGCACTTTTTAATCATATGCTTTGTGGCTAGAACTTATGCTGTTAGTAAATGAACGTTAAACCTCAAGGAGATTACAGTGCAGCCATGAGATCTCAAGAAACTTCAGGGATATAACCAGTCATTGTCCCACAATTGTAGTACAGCTACCTACAGTGATAGAAACAGAAAAGTAATACTGATTAATGCATTTCTCTGATTTATTCTCAATGCAAGAGCATGCTAATAAATTGAAATATAATTAATTTTTACAGTAATTAAATTCATTCCATACAAATACATATCTAATGATGGTAAAATTCATCTTTTAGAAAGAACTTGAACAAAATATACTATATCTAAATCCATCTCATTCCTAGCTTCACAAAACAAATGTAGACCTACCCTAAGTGAACCCACCTCCCTGAAAATAAGAAATAGATGACTCCTTCTAACAGGTCTACAATTTCAATGTATTTTTTCTCTTGCTTATATTTAAAACTTTGCAGATAGTAATGATTCTTTAAGGGAAAATTGCAGTCCTAGAGGGAATAAGAAAAGAAATGCCTCCACGATTGCCTATACCAGAAAATGAAGCAATGACCTACTAATAACGTGTCCTTGAATCCAACAGTGACCAGTATTATGAACAGTCCTTCTTCTCCGCATGCATTTTATTCAGGGGCCTTTTGGTATTTTCAGTCTCTGGAGCAAGGCTCTCAGATAATCTGTAGCCAACTGTGAATCTAAAATACTGCCTCAGTCCAACGTGTCTGATGACTTGACACAAGTTTGTGCCTCAATAGTTCACCCTGCTGCTTGCACTGCTCTTCATTATGAGACAATCCAGTTTTGTCTTTTTCTCCTATAACTTCTGGAATGATGAGTCTGCATTCCTTTCAAACACCAGCTAACAATTTAACAAAGTGTGAAACCCCTACAGCCTCACCAAGCCAGCAAAAACCATCAGCCAGCAGAATTCTTTCCCTTCCTATTACACTGTCTTATGGATATATGCACCCAAATCACATTAGCTCTAGGAGTGCTCTACACTGGGATATGCACTCCTGCAAAGGCTGTTGTCTGTTTTCTTCCTGTAGAGTGGCAAGAGTGGTGAGAACCTGCAACATGCACCACAACATTTGAACTGAAATACATAGTGACAAAATGAGTTTGCTGCTTATAACCAAGCTCTAAATCAGTAGAAAAGAAAGAAAGATATAATTGTGAAGCAAATTCAGATTTGATGCTTTGTGGGTGCAAAAGATACCGAAATAGATTCTTATTTAATCAGAGGTTAGAAGAAAGTGACAAAAGCAGTTAACAAAATGAGTTATACATGAGGCTGGAAGACCAATTTAATTGAAGGCAATATTTTGTGTGATTTTTTTGTTAAACTCATCTATGCTTACAGCACAAAGTCATTATTTTTTCACATGCACTATGGTAAAAATATTTAGTGCAAATAACCCTGTTTTCTCACATAGATCTTTTTTTTTTTTAAAGCATTTTGCACCTGAGGTGCAATTTCCATCAATACTGAAAGTAATTCCTCACATTCTACCGGTGGGTTTGTTCTGTCTGTGAGTGGTTATGTCAGCACTAGTAGCTCATGGAGCATAATGTATGAACATGCACCATACTGGTACTAAACTTCATTATCATGAGGCTTATTATAGCTTTCTTTGTATACCTGCTTGTTTTCATTAATTATTACTTCAGCATCAGCACCAAATACCAGTCATCTCTCTCTCAACTTTTCCATCACAGGTTTGCTTTAATACAGACTTCCCATCCAGCAATAAAGAAAACGTCATGTAATCCTGCTCAACACTTAATACTAATGCCTCTGCATGATACTTATCGAAAAGCAAATAGGCCACTGCTGTTTTAAACCTGGTGGAAGGAAGAGTTTAAATTTATATTCCAGGATCTAATCTACAAAACCTATCACCTTTTAACAAAATGGTAAAACTCTTCATGATCCCTGAGAAACGAATGTTGGTACATTCCCAACAGTGACCTACAAGAAGAGTTCCAAAACAGAGGAGCTCAAGGCCAGCTGTCTAGTTTCACTGAGGATTTGTTCCTGGAAAATTAGCACATGTCACCTCCACAGCTGGGGACTGAGGCAGTGAACTGCAGCTGTCCCCTGGGAGACCTGTAAGGTCTGGCAATAAATACCAATAATACCAAAAAATTTCCCATGTCAGTTTGAGACCTCAGTGAGGTGTGGGCAAACTGTGCTCAAAATCCTCACCAATGCCAGAGTGCCCCACTGGAGTACCCCTGCTCTAAAACATCAGAAACATCTGTTCTAAGAGCCATCCTGTGGGTTTGCTGAGAATTCAGTGCTCTGTCTTCCACATAAGAAGGTGAACAGCTCTAAATATCTTCTAAAACATATTTTTCTTTCCACTGTAACTGAGATACACTGTCTTCCTGTTTTGTGCAGGGCCAGAATATATGTTATTGATTCTTAGTGAATAGCTCCGCCGAGCAGAGCTTTGCCTACCCTGCAGGATTAAGAATCCAAAAAGTAGGGCTCAAAGATGGTGGAAGATGTTTTCTTTAAAGAAAAAGGTTATAAACAAGCTGTATGGTATCTGTAACACCTTATTTCCTCATTTGCATCTGATTCCTTCCTCATGAGAAAATTTAGAGGGAACTTTGCTACTATATTTGTGGTGAAGCCACAGTAAATCCAACCGGATATTCCACTCAAGGGAGAAATTCAGGGGGGGAATGGTATAAATTGCCAGCAAAAGCAGAACTATTTCAGGGTGGTCTACTTAGAACTAACTTCTCTGCTTGTTGATTATGTTGTTGACAGTTGGCCAAGATTTTTTTCAGACATACCTAAAGTTAGCTCCAAAGGTCATACTTGGGAATGAGAATAAGTGGCCCAAATTACATACATTCTGTGCTCCAGCAGCTCAGACAATAATGAAATAAGCATGCTGCTTATTCATCTTCCTAAATGTTTTGAAAATCTTGACCCCTGTTTTTCAACGAACTTTGATGCAGTCTCTGTCTACTCAACAGTTCTTAAACTATTCCATCAAGAAAAGAAGTAAAACTCTGCACATGTGAGACTGTAAAAGGCACAAAAATTAAGAGCAAGGTGAAGCTACTTTCCCCAGAACAGCCAATCCAAGAGCAAGCTGCCAACATTCCCACTTTTGAGATGCTGGCCTGCCAAGACAGGAAAACCTCTTTCAACTCTCCCTAAAAAACCCTAATGTGGAGGTTGTTAGCTTCATTTCTTGGTATCATGTTTTTGAGAGAACTCGCCAGAAAGCAAGTGCACAGAATTACACAGCAAAGGAGAGACCGAAGGATCTGAAACACAAGAGATAGGATCACAGTGGGGTAGCTCTGAAGAAGCTGGCACAGGCCCAGCAAACTCTTTGTGGTAATAGAGGAGAGAATTACTACAAACCCTCATCCTCATTCCACGAGAGCAGTTGGTAGCTACAGTTAACTACATGCAGACTATAAAAGGAGAACGAGAACTGGCCACCTTCAGCCAGAAGAAGAATGAATAAAATGCATTAGGTCTCCTACATATGAAGAATCAGAAACCTATACAAATAAACTATTTCTGCAACAAGGCACAGTGCCAGCAGCAACAGACAGAACTACTAGCCTGCTCTGACAGTAATGAGAAATAGCAGCTACTCAGAAGACTTCACCTTAAAATTGTAACAGCAAAAAGTGCCCCAAATCTGCATATGGAGCTCACTGTCTGGCTTTTTTTAGGAACAAAAGTATTTTGGCCATAGATAGATTAGTTTCTAGGTTTGGCTTTTGAGTAATTTAAGGAATCAGGCAGTGATTTAAGAGGAGTGGATCACCCAAAGTCCATACACGGCTTGGCTGTGTTAGCAGACCTTACTGCTCTTATCTCATCTCCCTTGATTTTAAAAATACTAATTGTCAACATGACAAGTTAAATGCAGAAAACCAAAAGACCCAGTCCTGCGGTTCTCCTGTTTGCATGAGCCTGCAGTAACTCATTTGGCTGAGTGGTCACTAGAAAACTGATAGGAGACAAGGATCTGATCCCATCTGGATAGTCTCAAGGCAGTTGAAGGATAGAGAAGCAGGGCTTCCATTAATGTTAGAAGTGTTTGTGGAGACCAAATTCCCCCTTTTACTGTGAAAATACATTTAGATACATCTGTGTATTAAAAATAGAGAGGAGACTCCCTATAAATTTATGCATATTGAACTGAACTTTGTGGTGGGCTCCAGTCAAAGTAAACAGTGGAGAATGGGAGAGTCAGGGAGAATGGATTTGACCAGTCTCCAGTTAACTGTTCCAATTCCTTACTTTGTCTTACACTTTATTTCACTCCTTCCATCAGCCCGTGTAATTTTCTTTGGCAAATTAATCACTAGGGAAAGATGCACTTTTTGGACAGAATAAAGTGGTGCTGTCATACTCCTACATGGCAAATGAAAATTGTCCAAACTCAGAGAAGCTCCTGATTGCTGTGATGATCACTGAAAACACCATCAACTGCACATTAAAGGGGCTCCATTTCCCCAGTGCTATCTTTGAAATTAATTTAATACAAAAGGATTCATATAACATGAAAAATGGATTTTTATGCAAGAGGAACAGCATTGGCATCAACCACTATCTTTAGTTTCTTTCTCATTCTCCATGACTGTAGACTGATTAATCAAGATTCCTGTCCAACTGAGTATGTCTTTCACTTTGATACTCCTAGGAGGACTGTTAATCCTCCTTCCAAAGGAAGGCGCACATTTAAGATTAACTTTTGTAAGAATTCACTGCGAAATTCTCACAGGCAGCCAAAGGACTTTTCAGGCTTGACACTTGCAGATCGGATATCCTATGATTTGCTTGGTGAGACTGTTCTGAATGTTGTCCTGTCATTTATGGATCAAGTATAAACATGTAATCATAACGTCTCACGTGAAAAGCTCCCGCCACTTCCTCCTTCAAATCCCTCCTTAAATGCATTTCCTTTGAAAGGCTTCCAGTGTTCCTCTGCTCACCAATAACATCTGCACCCACTTTATGGTAAAGTAATATCAGCAACTTGTGCCTAAATTAGACTTTGTGTTGCCTGCAGCAGCACCCAGTCTTCCATCTATTTGCAAAGTGTATATGTATCTTAAGATTATCCCCTTTCCCCCAAAAAGCAACCAGAAACTGATATAATCCAGGATGACATTTTGATGGCAGACCCTCCAGCTGGGTCCAACCAGTGGAACAGCAAGAAAACAGCGAAATCTTCCAACCAGTTTCTTAGAGAAAATAAAAAAGGGAATATTTTTATTGCACATAGGAAGACTTTGAAGACTCACAAGTACACTTCTCACACAAGGAGTATCTGCAAACTTTATAGAATAGAAATAGCAAAAATTAAACTATTTCTCATTATGCTCCCTGTTCTACAAGGCATACTTTTCCTGGAAGCTTAGGACCTATCGGCATAAGCTTTCTGCTCAAGAGCAAGTTTTTGAGCTCACTCATTTAAATTCAAAGAGTTACTTTATCCTTTCAGTATATATTTAACTCCCTGTCTTCTCCCTGCAAAGCCCCTCTGGTGGCTTATTGGCAAGGCTGACCTGGAGTTGTGCTGTAACACCTGGTTACTGCTGACCCCCACGAAAATATCAAATGTATCATGCAGAGTATATGACTCCTTTATGAAAGCTTCCTTGGAACCTCAGACCTCCACTCTCCACATCTCACTCCTGCCTCTCGTGCTGCTGGTTTTGCCATGGACCAATGCCTTGTTTCCCACTGATGCAGCTGCCAGACCGTAGCTGCCAGGCTTGCCCTCAGTGGAGGCAACAAGTGGGATCTGGCAGCAGTCATGATGGAAGCTGTGTGGAGGAAGTGACTGATGAGAACATGCCCTCTAAAATGACACTTCAAAGAACATACGTTTGTTTTAGGCGCACAATAAGTATATCCGTAAGAGGGCAGATGGGCCTAAACGCGCAGACAGTTGAGTCTGACTGGGAATTGAGCTATTTATTTATACAGTGTTCTGGACTTTTAATTCTATGTATTTAGATACACAAATAAATGGCCTCTTTTTCTGCAATGCTGAGAACTGCATTTACTAAATATGGAACCAGGGTATCTGAAAATAAACACACAAATATGAAGACATTAGCCTTATTCTATAAAACAGGGGCAAGAGAACTGCAGCAACTTAGTAACCAAAATACAGGCAAAGAGAACCTTTCTCCCGTGCAGCCCTCAAAGAGCCCTGGGCAAATCTAAAGAGAACAAAAAAAAACCTCACAAAAATTCCCGGAGTTGAGTGAACATTTCAAGAAAGGCACAGAGAAAAGATCGCTAGCGATAAGTGGGCTCCCTGCAGATGAATAACCATTTATGTTGCCAAAGGACAATACAAATTTGACATTGTTTTACTAATCTTCACGTTCTTCATTTTATGGCAGCAATCATCATAAGCCAGCAGAAAACAATACTATCTAATGGCAAATGAACAACATAAGCATCATGACACCCCCATTCACTGTGGAGGGTGATAAAGTTACAAGGCAGCTGGAGTTCTGCAACAGTGACAAGAAAATATAAACACATAAATGGAGTTTTCAGTTAATCTTCATATTTTGGAAGACCTTCAACAGAACTGCAGGAAAAGCTTTTCCAACACCTTAGTTTTGAACTGGAATTACCATTAAACCTATCGGGTTTCTTCCTAGACATAGAAAATCTCCTTACTTGAATTCCCAGGTGTATTTCTAATTTCTCTGTTTAATTACATCCCCGAATTTTAATTTCAGTTTATCCTGGAAGGTTTTTGTCAATATATGTTGAAGTCACATTATCGAGCGGGCTCAAGCCTTCCACATGCAGAGACGCAGATCTTTTTGTTACCCAAATCCCAGCAGTCATTACTGTAGATCAGAGAAGCAAATTCCTGGGTTAGTAATTTATATCAATCTAGAAAGCAATGTCTTTTTTTAAGTGCTAAAGTAGTCCTCCCAAATTACTGAAAACTGTGAGTTAGTTTTTCACTCAACACAACAGACTTGTACGTATTTCTGTCTCAAATTTCTCCTCTAAATGCCAAAAAAATAGTGACATGGCTCAGCTTGCACTGAAGTATTTCTTCCTCCGTTTTTGTCTCCCGTGGCTCCGGGTGTATTCCGCGTACAGCAGCATCTCCTAGTGGCCTTCTTGCCTCTGCTCCGTGGGAAAGGCAGCCAAGGGGGAAATTCGTGTTTCCCACCGTTTCACTAAATTTCCGGTTGCTTGTGCAATAAAAGGAATCCGATGGGACCAGGTATTGGTAATAAACAGCAGTATTTACCTTTGTTGAAGTGTGGGATGCCCCCTGAGTTACAGGACCTGGCGATGTGAGGATCATAATCCTTCTTTCTGAAAGAGGCAGGGTGGACTTTACTGAACAGCCCTGGCCAAGGGTCCTCTGTAGGAAGAGTTTCTCCAAGGCTTGAATCTGCTATCAGGTCTAATTTTGTGCTAATTTATACCAGTGTAACACTTCTGAATTCCTGACTGTTATCAGATTAAATGAAAAAGGTGCCTACTTACTTTCTGAGCAGTTAATAATGAAGAATATATACCCTCCTCTATCTGGGAAAAGAGCTTGCATGAAGTTATAGAGGTCCTGTGGATAGTTTCCAGGTAGGCAAAAATTTACAAAGAACTGGGGGAATGCTTTGGTACTTTCTATAGAAAGGACAGACAATTGCATGGGACTTCAGCATGCTAAAAGTGGCAGAGAACTTAGAGCCCCTGTTAACATTTCAGCTCTAATCTGTAGCTATCAGGCTGGAGTTGGGTTCCTCAGTGTGTGCAGAGCCAAGCACAGTGTTTTCAGCATTCACAAGATGGGTGTAACCCTCTGAGCTGCTGGACACCCACTGCATTACCTGTGCCATTGCCACTGCTGGGCACAGCACAAAAAGCCCATATTTGAGAGACAGTTGCTATTCAGAGTGGTTTAAGCACCTGCTTAGCTCCTCTTGAAGTCAAGATTAAATATTTAATGTCAGGTACATGTTTCAGGATTTTTCTGAGTCAAGTCAAGTCAAATCAAGTATTTGGAAGGGAACATGCCCACTGAATTTCTTGCTAATCCTGGTCATTATATCCACGCTTGCAATGCCCCAGTCTGCAACTGTTTGGGGCTTCAGTAGTGTTTCCTCTGAAGGTTATTGAAGAACGTTAAAACAGACTAAGTACTCAAACTCCAGAGGTCAAAAAAAAAGCAAAGTAGTAACACTGAACTTGTGCAGAAGTGCGATCTTGCACAGTTTCCTGTTTTCTGCACAGATAAATCAGAGTACTTTTTTTTGTGGCATATGGGTTTTGATCTTGGCTCCACTCTAATTTCTCTGACAAGGGAAACATCATACAGCAGTAACAAAGCCATCATTATTGATTTATTGAGCACTCTCTGTGTGATTGACATTTACAAGACCTGGAGGGAGACACAGGCACTGTCTCAAGAGTCTTGCAGCCTGGAAAAACAACACAGCTTAAAGTCATTGGCCAGACAATCAGAGCCAAATATGTGAACCTCAAACAATTCACCAGTTAAAAGTTTTTTGGGTTTTTTTTACAGATTGATACAAAAAGTCTTAGAAGATGAACAGTATTGGGGAGAAAATGTAGACTGATTCCACTGCAAAGTAGAAAAGGCAGATAAAAAGCTTTTTTCATTGCACCCAGAAAGACTAAGTACACTTGAAGAGCCAGGGGATGAAATCTTCAAGAGGACTGGATGTTGGTGTTCCCTAATAAGTAGAATTAAAAATATATATACACTGAAAATAACTGCATATCTCTTCAGTGTGAAGTAAGAATTAGAAACATGTTAAGTTCATCCTCTCTTGCTCTCTCCCTACCCATATTGTATTCTTCCAGGTAGGTAAATCCCACCTAAACGAGTTCTCTTTTTTTCCTCCAAGCCCAAAGAACACATTGCGGCACAAAGGGAGCAGGATTATCTCTGGAGTCTTTATGAAGAGGAAGGAAACTGCTGCAGAGATTGCAGCGCAATCAGTTTTTCCTGAACTATTGTACAGCTGTCAAACTAGGCAAATAAAAGCCCCTGTACACTATCGGTAAACAGTTTCACTGGTGATGATGCTTCAGTTCAAATATTAATTCAAATTTGGGACATCCAACTGGTACTCCTCTTATATGATTGCCAGTAATCCTGCCATATTTTACACTGCTTCTGACATTCTATATGCTAATGGAAGGAAACAAATTAAATTCACTAAATCCCAAATTATCTCTTAAACTCTGAAAATAAACTATCATTTAAAAACAAATTATTTTTAGGAATATTTAGTATTGTTCCCTGCCACTTGTTGAAAGTCAGTGCATTTCCTATTTGAAATCCTTAAGAATTAATGACCTCAGCACATTAAATGTGAATCCTGGGGATAGATCCATGTCCAAAGCTAGCAGAATCCTTCTTGGTAATGGCTCCTGCAGCTGAGAAATGCAAATACCTGGAACTATTCTCAGAGGGCAGTTTATTTATGTCCCCGCTGCGCTTGACCATGTATCTTCATGAATGCATTTACTTGGGGAATAGTAAAATAAAATCTGTGACCACAAGTTTCTCAGCTGCTCACAGGTCTTCAAGGAGTCAGAAAAAGAGGTCCCTCAAATTCTCTGCTTTCTCCACCCAATATGTACATAAAGGTTTTGGTCCTGTGACACAACACTGATGTATAAAAAAAACCCACTGTGCAACAAGAGCAACAGAAGTCATCACAGCTATAGGAAGTTAACAGCATGAAATTTTGAACGGGAAGGCCAAGTTTAACCTCAATTACCCTGTTCACATTCACGTTAGAGATGAAAAGAAAATAGTTGGAAAGAAAATACGCTGTTGTATGATGGCATTCACAGCTTCTTGCACAGCTCCAGGCTCTTGGGAGTGAACACGTGAGTACTTCCACTTTCAGAGACTTCAGAACATATCAGATTAATTTATCTCCTTTAAATGTAAGCCCCCACTCCTAGGAACAAACAAACTTAGGGAATGGGGCCTGTCCAGTTGGTTTTTCTGGCAGCATTTTGTCCTAAGAAACTACACAGGAACATATTCAGACATATGCTTAACATCTTTAATACAGAAGGCACTTAGACACATGATTAACTTTGGACACATGTTTCTAAAGCAGAAGACTTATTTAAATACTACAAGGAATTCAAGAAAATTATTGGTTTGATCATCTGGCCAAAATGAAAATAAATTAACAGATCTTTTGAGTCACGCTGTTATGAAAAGGTTTTTTGACATCAAGGAGAAAAAAGGTGATGGGAGCTGAACTCAATATCTATCATTTAGTTGCCTATCACAAGCTACCAGTCCTTTCATCACATTTCCTTATATTGCATTCTACAGCAATCAAAAGGCTAGGAGAAAAAATGGAGATCATCTGACTGTGAACTAAGAAGCAGTGATGTCTTGCTGTCCCAAGTCATATCAGCCATCTACAGAAAAATAGTTTGCCTTATAAAATAATGCCACAGATTGTGCTACTTCTGTAAAGAAAATGGCTCCCATTTGTCCTTGTAGGCATGATCTGCCTCTGCACTATTTGTAGTACAATGTGAAACCACACAGCACAAGCTGCTCTTAAAAGATAAGATGTCAGAGACCTACTTTCACTTCTTTTTAAAGCCAAAACATCACACCAAAAGTAAGGTAATCTTTGTGTATGAAAATTTACATTCTATGTTAGAAAAATATTTAGATGTAGGCACTTTATCACTGAAAGGAAGTAATTGATTTTTATTGTTATTTTTATAATTTTGTGCTGTGGGATCATAAATGTTAAAGTCTTAGCAAAAGATGTGCTAAACAGAGATGCTCCCCCCACTGCTCCCTGTTTCAGTGAATTTAGAATTATAGTGTCACTATTTATTTCAACAAAAGTCAGTGGTGTAAACATAAAAGGTGAATTTCACCCACAATGAAGAACAAAATTAAATTAGGAGGCAGCATCTAGAAACAAGCTACAAATAGATAAAAAGCCACCGTTCAAAAAGCTCAAAGTAAGATTGAGCTGGTAATGCTGTCAGAGCAACTATAAGCAAAGGAGTATTCTTTTGGATGTCCAGTTTACATGTCTGAAAAGATTATAAATAAACACGTCTTTCTCCATGAATGCTACTACTTAGCTTGTGCTTGGAAATGAAACTGATCATTGCTGTTTAATTTTTTTCATGCATATAATGTTATATGAATCAATCTGTATGTTTTCAATTCATTTTATTTATTTATTCTTCTGCACATTGAAAGTCACTCTTTGGGTTCCCTTGCCTGAAAACAATGCTACACTGCTACTCATGAAAATAATCTGACCTTAAATAAGTAGTGCTTGATGGGATACTGCAACTGCAGGAGGAAAATATGTCACTTTATAAGATGCCTTTGAGAAGTGCTTTTTCTAGCAGTGCAGAGCTTCATGTGTCTCCTTCAGAGTTAGTCTCACAAGATGGCAAGGCAGGCAGTGCAGAATCTGGCCCTGGTTGGCCACTGTCTATGATATTTATTGGCAAGACAAGCTTCCCAAATAGTGCCAAAACATCTTGTGAGAAGAATTTTTCAATTAGTTTCAGAAGACAGCATTGTCTTCAGATAAGGACAGATGCAATTTGAGCTTCTTACGTTGTTTCAAATGTACACAGAAAGCAGAGTTTCTAAAGTGTACTGTGAAGTCCTTGAGGTTTACAGCATTAAGCTGCTAATCCACAGCATGGTACTTTTAAGTGTGCTTCAATGGTTTAATTATCTTCTGTTTTAGTTTTGGGTGGCTTGATCTACAGTTTAGTGAGCCTAGCTCATTGCCATCATTCAGATGAGAAACCCTTTGAAGCGAAGAGTATTACCATGTGAGACATGTGATGTGCATGAACACTGGAGCCTGCGCAGTCATAATGTAGAGGAGGAATTTTGTCTTCTAGTTGGGTCTGTGGGATTCTTACTGCCTAAGCAAAGAAAGATACATTGGGAATCAGCGACATAAACATCCAGAAAAACTATTTTTGGACACAAGTTCCCATATTTGCAGCATATTTCTCTTTTAGAAGTAACAGCAAGCTTTGATTTGGGGGCAAGCAAGCATCTGGAGCCACAGGACAAGGGGAGTTCCAGTGGTTTAGATGAGCCATTGTTCCATCTTAATGGAAAACCTATAAAATATCAAACTGCCAGAGAGTAGATCTTTCAGGAGTTTATTAGTTTTACAGGCCTTATAAAAATTACTGGAAAAACATAAAATCTTAATAGCTGAAAACTGAAAAGGTTTCATGATCTTAAAGTTGGCCAGTTTGGATCACAGCATCACTACACCTCTACAGCTGGGGTATGGCACATCAGCTGCAGAAATTCCCCAGACTCTCTTGCTTTTGTTTTGCTGTCCCCCAAGGTCACATTAAAGCTTGTGGCTAGAGTTCCCCTTTGAACATAATTTCATGGAAGTATTTAGATCTCTGGCTACAGCTGAGGTTCTTCTCTGGTCATTGCTTGCCTGGTGATTTCTAAGTAGTGTTGCCATAGACTGAAGTTTGCAGCTGATGAAACCACACAGGAATATTACAAGTCTAGGTATAGATGTTTATCTACACTGTATACTCAGGAGGTTTACCAGGCATAATTGCCAATCAGGAGTACCAACTTAAGTGAGAATTTATGTCGTATATCCAGATTTGAAGAGGTATCACAGAAAAGATAGACTAGACTGTGAACAGAGATGACGCCCATCATTAGGGGTAACAATGGAACAGCTACTCTGACTTTTAGTCTCAGACACAGAGGCCGTAATGATTAGCTACATCCAGCAACTATCAGCTGGTAGAGTTCATTGCCTTTATCCAAAGAAGAACTAAATCATTCATTTACATCATTTACAGCCACTCGAGGATGATGGCCGTTAGACTGTTGATGCCAAGGTAGTCAAAGGTGGCTGGGTCACCACCATTAGGCTGGTAGTGGCAGACTCCTTTATCCTACAATCTGTATAAGTACTGGTAATGTCCAAATTGAGTGTGCATGTGCAAAGTTTTCCTTAGAGCTGGTGAGACCACAGCCAGGTAGATCCTGCTGCTGAGTCTTTTCCTTTACAATTAGAAATAACCCAGAAAAACAACAACAACACCCAAAACATAAAATTAAGTACAGCTCAGTCTTTTGTACCCTGCTGGAATATATGCCAAGTGCTTCAGACGGACAAAAGAAAGTCCTGCTCATTGCTGAGACACAAAACTTCTCTGGAGTTACCTGGATAATAAATAAACTACATGGAAAGTAAATCTGTGTAAGAAAGCTGAGTGGCTTCACAACTGATATCTAGTTCTCTGTTATGTTTTAGAAGTTTGAAAGATTTTTATTTGAAGTGGAGCATGACTACCCTGGGGCCTCCTCTATTAATTAGCCAGCTGCAACTGAAGTATAGCATAGATCTCACGCAGTGGATGCAGGGATTTACCCTTCAGCCAGATGCAGAGGTCACCCAAGCAGAGGCACACTTCAAAGTGACATCATGAGTCTTGATTTGCCTTTCTTATTCTGGAAAGCAATCACACTGCAGTGACAACGGGCAACTTATGCAAATACAATGATGTTAACACAATTTGGGACTTCTGATTGTGAAAACATGAAGCCTTATTATTTTGCACTGAAGTGGCCCAGTTCCTGTTAGAAATGCAGGACAGTAATTAGAAATTTATTAGTGAGCTAGGGTGACCCACAGCTCTATTTTGTTGATGGAGATTATAAAAGCACCTAATTTTGTCATTCTACTTCTGAAATGCATGACAAAGCAGAAGAAGCTTGGCTTAGTTATATTAAAGCTCAAAATTATTTCTAACTCAGTTTATAATGATTTGTTTCCAGACTTTTATCCTTGTAAAAATAACTCTTTCTAGGTTTGGACATTTAATGCCTCTTTTATCATATTATGGGTAGCAAGATGCACTTTCATATTTTGTTCTGCAAGCCCAAATAGCAGAGGGGATTTTTTTATGTCATTGTTGCCTTCACCAAAGGTCAGAACAAATCTATTAGTAGTTAAGCCTCATCAACTGGCCAAAGAATTTATTACTCCTGTAATAAGCTTGTTACTAGACTAAGTGGAAGCAACGGCCTAGGTGAGAGAGCTCCTGTTATTTGTTGCATGGTAGCATAAACAGCAGACATTAATACTCATTTCTTACTAATGCTTTCAAATTCATTATAAATGAGGAAAACAAAATTAATGGGTTTGAGTTTATGGTGGATTTCCATTAGGGCTTGTGTTCTAGCTGCCAACACATCTGCATCTCCTACGAATTAATGGGTTTAACCACAGTGTCATTGTTGTTTGTAAAAAATAATTGATTTAGCTGTGTAAAAGGTTTTGTAAAAGCATTCAAAACAGTGGGAAAACTTCCAGTTGCCTCCTCTTGCTTTTAGCACAATGATCTCTAACTCCTTGTGTGTGATCATAAATTGATGTATAATTTTCACAGATTGTGATATAGGATATATTTATCCTATAAAAGTAAAAGAGGTTAGAGAAACAAGACTTTGGAAAGGCAAAACCTTTGTCAAAACACAGACTGACATGTGTTGCATGGTGTGATGAAATATAGTTGTAATAGAAGAAAGCAGTTACACATCTTCTAAAACAGCAATAAGAATGAAAAGTCAAACCAAGTGGTTGTCCACATTTCTGAATTATTTTGCTGTCACACATTTATTTCTCACAAGTACTTTGTGTGGGATGGAGAAGGTATTACAAAGAAAGGGAAGCATGAGTTACAAAGAAAGAAGAACAACTTTAACAGCAGAATTTGTTAACCCTGTCAGAACAATATAGCTCTGGAAGGGACTTCAAGAGGTCATTTGCACCAAAGCTGGTTGACAGTCCGATTCTCAAAATGTTTGTGCAGCCCTGGTTAAGACTCCTTCAATTACAGCAATGTCATACCAGTCCCATGTCACTTAGTCCTTGAGTATCTTAAGGTAATGTTTATTTCTTAATAGCTCACCTGAATGTTGCTGCATTTTGAACCCATCATTTCGTGCCCTACCTTATTAGGTCATAAAGAAGAAACTATTTCTTTCAGATATGTATCTATAATCTTACAAAGGACTAATGGAGGCCTGTGCAAGACACCTCTACATAGTTTGATAGAGTGAGAAACTTTCAAATACAGTTGGTTCCTGCAGTAGTAAAAGGTGACCTGCATGCTTTGTAAAAACAGTAACAGTCAGAGCTGGACCATATGCTGAGCATACAGGCAAAGTAATGGAAAAAATATTGAAGCATTTAAGGACAGACATGCATAATAACCAGTAGGAAGAACACCTTACAAACAAAGAAGGGACTGGTCAAATCTGTGTAAGTAAAGGCAATTTTGTGTCGTTGGACTTAGTGATGACAGTATGATCACCAGTATATTATCCTGCTTTCAACTTCTGTGCATAATTAACAAAATTACGTGAGCAACTCATTCATTCTTGAATAGTGTCTGAATGACAGGTGAATATAGGTGACAGAACCAGACACACAGTCAAAATTAATACAGTTTAGTGTGTGTGCGGAAAATTGAAGGGAGATCCTTTGTCAACAGTAGCCAACACAGGAGGATGTGCTGGTTTTGGTTGAGAATAGAGTTAATTTTCTTCACACTAGCTGGTATGGGCTATGTTTTGGACTTTTGATGGGAAAAATATTGATAAAACAGGAATGTTTACCTTATTGCTGAGCTGTACTTACACAGTGTTGAGACCTTCTTTGTCTCTCACACCACCCCACCAGCAAGGGGGCTGGGTGTGCACAAGATGTTGAGAGGGGACACAGCTGGTCCAGCTGACCCCAACTCATTCAAGGGATATTCTATACTATATGGCATCATGCTCAGCATACAGAGATGGGGGTGGGGGGACAAGAAGGAAGAGAGGGGCATTTGTGTTCCCAAGTAACACTTTAGGGAGCTTTCCTTTTCTGGAGATGGCTGAACACCTTCACCACGGGAAGGGGTGAAGGAACTCCTTGTTTTGCTTTGCTTGTGTGTGCAGCTTTTGCTTTAACTATTAAACTCTCTTTATCTCAATCCATGAGTTTTCTCACTTACTATTTCGATTCTCTCTCCCATCCCCCTGAGATGGGCTGAGGGGGAAGTGAGCGAGGGTCCATGTGGTGCTTAGTTGCCAGTTGGGGTTAAACCACAACAGATGCTCTTGAACAGTTGCCTTCCTATTTAGACGCTATCTAGTATATATTCTGCACAGAGACTGAGAAACCTTGCCTTTTCTTGCCTCGCCCTTCCTTGTGAAGGCCTTTCTGTCTCTATATATAGCATATACCCATGCTGGAGAGAGAATATGCAGTGTGCACTCCTAACACAGAGAGAAAAGCCTTGCCTCAGCTCACCCCATCTCACTGAGGCTTTTCTGTCTGTACACAGAATAACTACAGACAGAGAGTTTTAACCTCACCTCACCTTGTGAGACCTTTTCCCCTGTGCAGAGCACACATTATGTGTTATAGGGTACATATATTCCTAAAATAGCATGTTTTACCTATAGAGACAGAAAAATCTCACTTAGGCAAAATGATGGGAGGTGTATGTATTGTACATGTTTACGTCTGTGCCCTGAGGCTGGGACACAGAGTGGCCTCACAGACTTGGTCACTTTGGAAGGAACCACAGTGGGCCATGTGGTCCAACCTCCTTGCTCAAGAAGGGTCATCCTAGAACACATTGCACAGGATTGTGTCTGGACAGTTCTTGAGTATTTCCAGTGAGGGAGACCCTCTTGCCAGCTCAGCCTGTTCCAGTGCTCGGTCACCCGCACAGTACAGAAGTTCTTCCTCATGTTCAGGTGGAACTTCCTGTGCTGCAGTTGCTGCCCATTGCCTCGTGTTCCACCGCTTGGCACCACTGACAAGAGGAGGGCTCCATCCTCTTGGCACCCCACTTTTATGTTTATATACATTGATGAGGTTGCCTCTTGGTTGTCTCATCTTCAGGCTAAACAGGTCCAACTCCCTCCACCTTTCCTTGAAAGAGAGATGCTCCGGTCCCCATCTTCCTCGCTGCTCTCCACTGGACCCGCTCCAGGAGCTCCACGTCTCTTTCGCACCGAGGAGCCCAGGACTGCTCCCAGCACTCCAGACTCCACCTCACTGGGGCCGAGCAGAGGGGCAGGATCACCTCCCTCTCCTCACCCTCCCCGGCCTGTCCGCCTGCACCCCCGGCGTCACCGATGGCCCCACCACCCGCACACTGCCAGGGGGCCCCGACGGAGAGGGGGCTCCGCGCGGGGAGCGGCTGCGTGGAGCCCTTCCCAGGGCCGTGCCGGGCCGTGCCGTGCCGTGCCGTGCCGGGCGGGCCCGGCCGAGGCGCCGCCAGGGGCCGCTGTGGGCGGCGGCG
>VWZF01006201.1:1101382-1218368 GCA_013396755.1 Sclerurus mexicanus | reverse complement strand
TGCGGCGCCCGCTTTGTGGCGTCTCGGGAAGGCTCCGGAGGCCAGGGCACTGCCAGGCCTCGCCCCGGCTGCGGAGCGTGAGAACGGGCACGAAAATCGAGTGCTGTGGGTGGGAGTACTCACTGCGTGGCTGTTCATGAACTTAAAAGTAGTAGAGGGGTAGGGGCTCACACAACTGGGTCTTGGGATTCGAGCTGAACGAACACCATCGGACCTGTGAAATGTGGGTCACTGAAAAACAAAGGCAGAATATTTTCAAGTCACAAAATACTGACTTGCATTTCAGAAGAGGTAGTGGGACTGACTGTACTATGAATGAAAGTAAAGAGCCCGCACTTCCGCATTTTTAAATTGGTGTGCCATAAAATCAGTTCTTTATTAATGCACCACGTTATAAATACCTGTGTGATCATCCTCTCCATGGTTTGATACCTAAATTTGCCCTCTTGTCTGCACAGAGCTGTAGCTCATTACTGTTAAATCCTTCATTTTGTAGCCAGGATATTTTCTGCACAGGTGTTTTTTCTTAACAGATCAGTGTGCAGGGTAAGGACCTACCGTATTTTTTACTCGTGAATTTTTCTCGTGTCCGAAGGCGTAGTTAAGTGATAAGCACTTAAATGCCTATGAAGCAGGTGTTGAGTCAGTCACTGAAGTGAATGAAAAGCAAGGTAATTAAAAAGTAGATTTTAAGAACATATTAATACCCAGTTGTGTCTAAACTGGTATTGTAATGCTGAGTTTTGTAAAACTTGTTTGGAAAATGCAAATTTATATGGCTTTTTTTTCAAAAAACATGGCATTATCAGGACACACTTACTACAGCATCAGTAACCTAAAAGTGTGTTTTACAGCAGCAAACAGAAACTGACATGATACCTACTTGTGTTTTTAGCTTAAGGAAATAGTCATTTTAAAGAGCCATTGTTACTGTTTGTTGTTTTAATTAATTATCTCCATGGTGCTGCTAATGTTTTTAGAAACGGCTTGTGTAAAACCACCAGTGAGGAGACCATTTATTTACTTCAAAATACTTTTTCTGTAATTCTGAGAAATTTATACACTTTTCAGTAATAGTCTTGAATTTTTATTGTATAACTTAAGCGTCTGTGTTTTTTAAGATGTCTTAGTGATATATGTTTGATGACTTGTAATCAATGACTAAATATTTCATTTTGTGACATTACGAATAGCATTCGGGAATTTTTAGATTGGTGTGTCTGTCATCTAGTACTAATCTCTTGAAGTTATAACACAGGCAGCTTTTTTTTACTGCAGTAGAGGGGAATAGTAACAGAAAAAGACTGTAGTGGAAATTTCCATTCTGTCTGATAGAAACTAAATTTCACAAAGAAGATTGTCGTAGCTTTTGAAATTTAATTTTACAAGCTCCATTATAATGAAGTTTAAATGCAAAGTACTGAAGTGAATTGAGCTATTTCTGTATTGACTGAAAGAAAACATTGGTGCATCTTTTTTGATGATTAGAGTGCTCTGTGTTTTATTTACTTAAAATGTGAATTTTTCAGGGAAAACCTTATAGTAATGGTGATCTGATGAAAGAGGGTCTGCTTTTTGCAGAAAGCAAGTGACCTGTTTTACATAAAGTAATACTAAAATGGATGTTCAGCTTTGTTACTAGTAAGTTTTGCCTGGCTCAGTGACCAAGTCTGTCTGAATCCTTGGAGACTTTATTTTTAGTATAATTTAGAGGTGTTGGTTTTTGTTTTGTTTGGGGTTTTTTTTAAAGTTAACTTCTTGTGTGCTTTTTATTATATTTTCCTTCTTTCTTACAATGTTCTTGGTTTGATCCTATACTGAAATTGAGTGTTTAAAAAAAAAAGACGACCTCATTTGAGGTGTCATTTGTAACCCTGGGACTTTAAAATTCAGTTCTTCTGAATGAAATCTTGCAAGTTTGAGAACCTTTTGTTGTAGTAGTCTTACAGGTGGAAGTATCTAAGTGGAAATTACATATTTCCTAATTTTAGCCAATAAAAAGTTTCTTATTAAATCAGTACTGAAAGATTATGTATTTTTTCAGTATCGATGGAGGCCTTCAGTGCTAATATTTTAATGTATTGAAAAGTAATACCAAGAGGGTAATTGTATTGATCCCCATGGTTCTTCAGAAGATTTTTGTCTAGTGCTGTCTACAACCAGTCTGTAAGATTATCATTGGTACCTCTACTAGGATTTTGAAAACCAAATTTTCATTATTATGTTATCCAGCCTTGTTCTCCATCCCTCCTCAGACTTTGGGTATTTTGGATAGTTTCATTAAATTTAATAAAGAGAACAGAGGTGTAAAAGATAGCAAATCCCTGAATATTTTGTGGAAATGGGAAGGCTGAGTGTGAATGAAGGAGTAGACATCAATTCTGTGACTGAGCTGTTGTGAGAGATCAGCAGTGGCTTGATTTGCCGGTTTGTTTGCTGGCAGTTAACCAGGGACAGCGGTGCTGTCCCCTCTCCATCGCATAAAGGACATGTGAGGACACTGTGGGAGCCTTCTGTAGAGGTGGATGAAGGGATGTTAAAAGTTTCAGAAAGCTAGCAGGTGTTCTTGAACAGAAAGGAAGTTGGTGTTGTAGGACACAGACTACATGTAGGTGGGGTATGTGTCAGATGGCTAAATTATTCAGCTGAGGGAATGCATGGGCGTAAAAACCAAACCAAGCAAAACTTTAGTAATTCGCATAGTGGTATAGCCATAGCATTGCTCTTTTTTTTTTTTTGTGGGAGTTTGGGGTTTTTTTGTGTGGTGGCTCCCCCCTTGCTTAAAAAGTATTAATATTTTTGGGGTTCACCTGTTAATGTCTGTGTGATTATACATTATAACAATATATATAAAAACCAATAATTTGTCTGTAGAAGGAGATGTTCACTGCTTACCTTATAGAGATGATGTTTTAGAAATACACCTTCTGTATGGAGCTAGGGTTTCCAGCTCCTTTCATTTTTTGAATTTTCTGAAATATTTTTCAGATGTTTAGGGAGGAAGGTGGAGTACCTGCGACATCAAGACAGATTGTGCAATTAACTAGATTTCAAAATGACACTGAGGTTGTATCCTGATTTCCAGTGTTGAAAACTGTTGAATTATCTAATCATCATTAGTAGCTTCAGCTACTATTTGCAGTACAATTACTTCCTACTCACATTCTTTATAATCAAATGGATGAAAAACTTCAGAAAATGGGAAAATCTGTCATCTGTAATTGTAAAACTTGTTTTCAAACAACCAGCAGTTTGAAATAAACAGTAAATTTTTTCAAATGTTAGTCTCATCTGTCTTAGTGAAGTCATATGGGATTTATAGTCATGTGTGCTTTTAAATTTATAGGTGTTTCTACTTAAAAATATGAATAAAAAGGACTCTTCATTCTATGATGCAGAGACTGATATCTCATATTGATAATTCAATCTATATTTATTGTGTGTGTTTTTAAAAGAGAGGTGGATACAGGAAGACTTTGCAGGAGATGATTTGATATGCAACCTTTTATTTAGAAATCAGAGCTTCTAAACCAGTTTCTAAATTATACCTGCTCAGTCAGTTTATTCTGCATGTTTTGGTAGAACAAATGCACAGATTCTTCAGCTAAAATATCTTTTCTTGCAACCTTAACTGACATAGCTGCTTAAAGCAGCAAGCCTTGACAGACCTAAGTTATTTGTGTATTTTTGAGTTTGCTCTTTCAGATTTTAAAAAAGCAGGTCAAAAGTCTTGCAAAGTTCACGTAGCCATTAATGACCTGCTAACTCAAAATCATCCTTTAAAGGAGAAAAAACTACCTCGTTCTGTGAAGCAGCTCCCACTTTCAAGAAGATGAATCAGAGCCATAGTTACATGCTCTCCTCAAAACTTGGGATGCAATTTTTTTTAGGCTCCCTAGTCTTTCTCCCAAGTGCCTTTCTGTCTTTGGAGCCAACTGTCCCAAGTTACTATTTCTGCACTTTCCCTTCTGCTCAACTTCCTGCATTGTCAGTTATGAAAGGGCATTTTTGATTTTATCAGAAAGCAATTTTAGGCTGTATGTTCCTTGCTTATAGGGGTCTGTTAACAAATTCATTATTAAAATTGCCTTGCAAGTTAATCATAGAACATCTGGGTGTTACTTGGAGAACAGTGATTTTTCAGAATTTCAAGACAAGAGAAGTAATGCTTAAGATTTGTAATAATCATTGTAAATATAAGTGGGTTAATCAGCTATTCCTTATTACCTCAGCTGCTGTTTAATTTGTGAGTGGGCCAGTGCTGTATTTGTGTTTTTTCTTGACCAAGTGGTGGAAAATGACACTGTAGTCATTCAGCGTGATGTAAGCAATAAGGAGTAGTAATTTTAATAAAGTAAATTATCCAGACAAATGCATTTGTGGTTCACTAGAAAATAAAAATAGGGTTAAGGAAAAAAACATGAGGAAGAACTTCCAGTTTTTATCATTGATCAGCTGGCACTGAGAAAATCAGCTTGGACATAGTTAACATTTGGTCGTTAGGAAACAAGCACTTGTTTGACTCTTGCTGGACCAATATGTAATTAACCTCTCATGTTTGCAGGGTTAGCTCTAGTGATAACAGAGGTCAGTTTCTCTGCTATCAACATCTCTTACGCTTGATGTAGTCAGTAAGTAAACTGAAATGACATGCCTTGTCAAATAGTCTGTAGTTTCATGAAAACATTGGTTTTCTCAAAAGCATAATACATAAGAAATAGAAGCAAATTTAACTGCCCTGCAGCACTTTATGTTGGTCACTATATTGAAGATTTGTAAGGATGAATACCTACACATATATTGACATGTTGGTTTGACTGCAGCTTTTCATTTTTCATATTCAGTTTCTTTAAGGCATGCTCTTGTATTCAGACACTTAGAAACATCAGTTAAGTGCTTACTGTTGCTCGCTGTTTGTTTAATCTCTTAAAAAACCTCTTAAAAATATTAAAAATACAGTAGGCAAACAATCTTGGCATGGAAACCTCTTTTGATAATGGAAGCGATCCATTTTACTGCTATTTCTCTGCGTGTTTGCAAATTACTTCAAATATTCAAATATTGTATTTGCTTGAGTTGTACTTGGTTTGTTCTCTTGCTGCTGATGGGAATTGATCTCAAATATAGTGACAGAAAACAAGGAGAAACCAATTGTTTGTTAGTTCAGGTACAAAGTCTTTTGGCACTACTAACAGATGCACTTTAGATGCATATGACGTTTTCTCTTCATTTCAGGTCCTGCGCAGAGTCAGATGCAATTTCCCTCTGGCTGTGGCTCACATCCTCCAAACTACAGTGCGCCTTCAGGACACTATTCCCAAGTGCCCAGTAAAGCTGCTTCACACCTGCATAATCAGTATAGAGCCAATTACTACCCTGGTTACTATTCAGCACCAGCACAAAACGTTATGATACCTTCTGTGGGTAGCAATGTGTTGAATGCACAGGGATCACAACAGTTTTACAACAAAACTCCTCCCCATACAGGGGGATCAAGTGACGGACCTGTTCAAGGAGCAATATCATCTGCATCCTACTTATATATGAGTGCTCAGCAGTCATATTCAACATTTGATAATCACTACAGCACTTCTGTCAGCTCTTCAGTTGCATCTCAGGGATTTCCCCTTAACTCTGATCACTACGCCATGCCTGTGGTTTCTGGTGCCATGTATCCTAATGTTTCCTATCCTCCTGTGGCTGCTGGCAGTGCGTATGGGCAGACATTTACCTCTCAGAGTCTACCTGCTGTTGGACAGTTCAAAGAGTCAAATGCATTTTCTAGCCAGAGTACAGCAGTACCTCATTCACTTCAACAGCACATTCCCATGGGATATAATACAACATTATCAACTCAGTCTGTTCAAGACAACCTCTGCAGGAATTTCACTGGATCAGTTGCTACAGTAAACAACCAAATAAATACAGGTATGGTATTATTTGAAGAATAGTGAACTTCCTGATTTGTCTCAGAAACATCACTAATCACTTGCTTTTGTTGGCTTGTGCTTGTTCAGTATGTGAAATTCTGTATTGTAATTTTGAATTCTGTCCTTATTCATTCTTGAAGGACCACAGTCCTCACAATAGCAGTTACATGTTTCTATTGAGAGAATAAGAAAAAGACACTATTTAGAGGATGGTTTTAGTTTATTGGTGTGTTTTTCATGTGAATTGGAAGGGAGGTTTTTTCATGCAGTTGTGAAGGAATGTGTAATTTCCGAAATATTTCTGTTACTCACAAAGATACTTTTTTCCTTTTCTGGCTGAGTCATGGTTTACATTGTTTCTTTAGGTTTTGCCTGAGTGAACACACATGCACTTTACGCAAAGTTCAGAAAAAAGTGGAACCGTTTATGAGTTTGGGAACATTTGTTGTTTTTCTTAATATTTTTTGTAAGCATTTTAAAGAGGTAGGAAATTGTAGCTTATTTTTGTAAGCAACAGCTTGATGGTTTTAGTGTGGATGTAGCTGTAGAGAATGAAGTTGTGAAGGTGCCAGTCGAGGGCAAGTACACTCAACCCTCTCTTCTGTTTCACAGGAAAACTGAGTACAAGTTCATGAGGTACGCAGTGCTTAGTAGGAAGCATGAAGAGAATAGAGATATGGGAGTGCCTCCATGTTGAAACATCTTGGTCTGCAGCTGAGAGAGCAATAGCATGTGCAGGAAGATTCTGGTTTTCTTTGTACACTGGGAATTTTCTGACTTCAAGCAGTTTTGACTTGTATGCTGTGCCAGACTACAGCTTGCTTTTTCTACTAAGAAAACTAGAACGTTTCCTTTTTATGCTAGATATTTCAGATTATAGCATAACACTGAAATTGTTTTAGGAGTCCTTGTAGCTGAGGTTTTCTTAGGCTGAGGACTTACAAAAGAGCATTGCTTTGGTGATGGTAAAGCTTTGTCTGGGAAAAGTAGTTAAGCTTAAATCAAACCATCAGTTAGTTCATCTGATCCACAGTTTGAATTTAATTTCAATATTGCTTTATACACACCCCTACCCCCCTGGACTATGATGTAGAGTGTCATCCTTAGATCAGTCTTATTACTTGGAATATTAGTGGATTTGAACTCTGTCTTAATGAGGTGCTCTGTTGGATTATCTCCAGTATTTTAAAACCGTAAAACAAAATACTGTTTAAAAAAGAAAAATAAGATGCTCCTTGAAAAGCTTCTGAAGTTAATGGTAGTTCATGGTGGAGCATAAAAATGAATTCTTTCAAGGACTGAAGGTTTAAAGCTCTGGCCAAAAAAATTGATTCTGTTGAATGCAAAATCTGCAGCTGGACATCACAAAATGCAGGTATCATTCCAGAATGGTACCATTTGCAGTAGACATATGAAAACAACTTATTGTTTGTTCAAACTGTTAGTGTTTCTTTTATCCAAGTTTTTAGTTTCAATGCTTGTTAATTTTATTTCCTTTGGAAGTGTTTTGAAATCTAGAATTTGTTCATAGTAATTTTTTTTTTGTAAGGAGCAAATGTTTTAAAGGTGAAACAGTGGAGCTGACCAGACTGTGAAGAGACATATAAGCACTAGGTAGTCTTATTTCTGAACCATTCAGTGCTGCTCTTAGGTGGGTGATTGAATTAGTGCATGGCCTCAAGAAAAAGTAGTAATACTACCCTTGAACATCAAAGAAGCAATGATAGAATTGGCTGTGTTAGTGGTGTGTAATGGATACACACTTTGCAGTTGCAAAAATAAACACTAATCCACTGTTTCTGTTATACTGGAGTAATACTGCAGGACTTGGTTTGTTTGACAGACTGTAGGCATCAATAGTTAAAACCCATATTCAGACTCTTTCTGAGCTTGTAAAGCTGCTGATACAAGTGTGCCCATGTGGATGTACAAACTTGCACAGTGGAACTGATTTATCTGGAAATTTATTTTTTTCTCTTCCCTCTGAATCCTAGTTCAACCTCAGCACACAAATGATTCTGTATTTACTGAGAAAGAGCAAATAAAGATAGCAACTGATAGCTAGGCTGAAGGACGAGCTGGGCAGTTTTATTACTAAATTTTAAGCGCTTTAAACCATTTTTTATGTCTGTGGCTAAAGAAACTGCCTCTGATGTTACCTAACGTAAGTATTTCCCAGTGCAGTCTTATTGTTCTCAGGTGGAGTAGTTTTATATGTAGTATTCTAGTTGTTTGCAGCTATAAAAGAAGGAGTTAGATCTTGAAAATTATTTACCAGTTGTTGTGCATCCTTGCAAAATGTCTGAGTACAATACACAAGGAATGTAAGGAAATTATGAATGATTTGTCAGAAGGAATTTTTCTGAGTATTTCATCCTTCCTGCTGTTCTCCAGTAAGAAAACAACAATGGAAAACAGTTGCTGTCTGTTCTCTGCATAGTTTTTAGCAAAATGACTTTAAAAAAAAGGTACTGAAATTCATTAAGTGTGCTTTCTGTGACTGTGTAAAGAAATTTTGATACAGTATTTTACTATTAGGGTGTCATTAAGACAGTTGCTATCATTGGTCCTGTGCTGTGGAAGATGACCCCTTACAATCCTTGAAGTATAAATAAGCAAATCATAGAAAGACTATCAGTCAGAATGCTATTGTCTTAAGGTGTTTTTCAGTAGCAGTTTTGTGCAGTTACTGAGCACTGAAATCTCTCTGTGATGAAAATGAAGCCTTCTTTATGAAGAATGATGTGTTTTAATAAAATCTGTGTGTTCAAGCAGGACTTACTTAGGAAACTTAGGGTGGCAAGAGTTTCAAGAGTTTTTCAGAAGTTGTTTGATTTCTGAATTGTTTTCTACTTGAATCAAAATGGTTGTGAACATTGGACTTTAACTGGTGGCTTTAAAAATCCAATTTGATCTATGGCCTTGCAAAGCCCCCAAAATGCTGAATCTATTAATATCAAACCCCCGAAATGCTTTGTGTCTCTCATACTAAGGAGATAGAACTGCAATAAAGTCTTTTTCTATAACTTTGGCAGACCCTGTCTGGAATAGCTGACGTATTTTCAGTGAAGCTTCCTGAGATTTCACTAGAAGAAAATAAATTTATTTTAAGATGATTTTTTTTTTTTCTGGAAGTTGACTGTCCTTGAGGAATAATAGCCAGTGAGGATAATTTTCTTTGCTTTAGGAAGTATAAATAAAGGAGAATATAAATATCTCTAATTTGAGATTTTTCTTCTCCTTGGAGGTTAAAACTAGTTTCATCCTGCAGAATCACCATCTTCTAACTTTAAATTCTGTATTTCAGCAGAACAGTGTTGGTAACAATCTGTTCAGGGGTATTGTTCTGCTATGTAGATAACATACTTTGTATTATTTAAGCTTTTTGTCTTTCTAGGTCAGCAGCTTTCTTAAATGTTTTTCCATCTTATTTCAGTTGAAGTTGGTGCACTCTGATTATTCTTGGTGCTTTCCAAGTCAGCATGGATGTCAACCAGAATGCCTAAATTTTAGGGGACTTCTCCCTGAGGAGAGGGAGCTGGAGAACTCCTTCTGTGGGTATATGGTATGGGTGTCTTTGCATCTTGGCACAGACAACCTGCTTGAGCAGGAGACACTCTTAATTTCATTATCTCATGTGCATACGTCCCCTTATGTCACATCGGGATGTAAAGTCCTTGCTGCCCCAGTTCCATAGGAATGTAGGCTCTAATCCCGTAAGTCTGCTAATACAGGTGTGGTTGAAAAAAGGGAAAGACTGCAGCCAGTACAGAAAGTTGGGGAGATAGGATGCTGTTGAAAAATGAGCTGCAGGGAGATGGTGTGTCTCTCACTAGAAATTGTGTGTTATTTTGGGTGGAGGGGGTGTGTGGGATGGGGGGTTATGAGGGCAGGAAATCAAGATTACAGCTGGAGCAACTCAAAAAGGATGATTCTTTCATCTCTTTTGAAAATTTGAGAAGATACTGTGGTGATATGCTTTTTAACTATGACCTGTAGGTCTCATGTAAGAAATGAAATAACAACTTTGTTATGATGTATATGGAAAAATTATAAATTGCACTGCTAATTTGCCCAGTTCTACAAATTCTCTCTGTAACATACCTTCTAACTGTAGATATTTATACTTGATCATTATTAGTGCAAGAGATGTTCATGGTTGAGAGGCATCAAAAGAAAACTTAAGTGCACATTGAGAGGAGTTGAATGTGAAAAACAGAAAATACTGTGGTACTGAGAATTGGGTTTATATTTATCTCATCCTGACAAAACTCTTGGCTTCTCATGAAACTGGTTGATGAGAATATTTTATGGCGTGATTGTGTTTGTCCTGACTAAGCTGATGGGAAACATGTACTCTGAATAAAAATAAGGCATTCTAAATTGTCAGTACATACATGACAGAGTACAGTGTTCTTACTGGCCAGAAGAAAAAAATATCAGTAGCACTATTTCTATGACCATAGATTTTTTTCATGTGATGATAGTTAGCAACAGTGTATTCTTAAGAATTAACTTTGTCCAAATGTTTACTTTGATCTTAGTTACTTATGGCATTCAAGAGCTTTACGTAATCAAATAAAGTTTAACATGCAGTTTTGCAGGCTAGATTTTTGTACAAAAAAAAAAATACATTTTTTTGCTTGGAGTTTGAAAACTTTTTTTTTTCAATAGATTCATGTACTTTTGAAGAATATTGGACAACCTTTATTTGAGAATATATACTAGTACTTGGTAGTAAGTTATTATTTGGCTTTGAACATGTGGCACTGACATCGTAGCATTTAGCATTGTTTGCAGCAGTGCTGCAAGCATTGCTTTATTGACTGGAAATGTGGAAAATACCGTAAGCCTACAAAAAACCGCTCTGCTACAAACCTGGGTAAGCATGTTGATGTGGCAAAGAGCTCCCCTTGTTATAATTCCGTATCTTGCTTGAGAAAGCTATGTAGCTACTCCAGTAAGAACATTTCTGCTGAGATGTGCGGGTGCTCCCTTGGGAAAACTGCAAGATTGTGTAGAAACAGAGGTTATAGCAAGTATATTTTGATGAAAAAAATATATTTAGTTTAAAAAAAGTATGTACATTTGCAAAATATATAATTTTGATAACACTTGTGTAAAAGCTGTATGTATGCTCAAAATTGTATTTGAAAATTGCAAAATATATAAAAGTTCTGTTAGTGAAAATGTGTGCTGTTAATTTTGACTGTAAATAAGAAAAACAGAAGGATCATTTTAAGCCACCTCTTCTTCTTCACCCTCTAAAGGAAACCTCAACCTGCCCATAAAGTTTTTTCAGATGTCATCTCCATTATTTAAGGAAAAGTAGGGACTGTATGAACTACACAGCTCTGTGTGCAGGGAAAGCAAAGTTAATATTACCTGTGTATCCTCTAGTGTATTCTGTAATTTAAATGAGTACAAATGGTTAATTTTGTTCTTGCTTAATTTCTGTGTCTGTTTACTGAGTATTATTGGTCAAACCATTTCCTTTCTGTTCTTATTTTTAACAGCTCAGTCTATCAGGGTTTTTCTAGAAAGAATCATAATACAATTTTTTTTCAATTTCTAAGCAAAGAGTGATCCTTAGTTAACAGATAGCTTAATGAAGTTATGTTGTCCTTACCTGATAGGAGTTTCAACTGAACTGTGTCAGATCTCTCAAAGCATTAATCTGACTTTTTTTTAAGAAGATTATATCTAGTCCAGATGTCTAAAACACATCAGAAGTTTTGCAGAATAGTCAGGGTTAATTGAATATGGGTCTTGTAATTGAGTACCAAAATTGCAAAGTGTCAGCACTGTAAGGGAGGCAGAATGCTGGTCTACTACACAACAGAGACTGAACTTTCCTGCCTGTGGGAGGAATGTTGAGGGGGAGCTCTTTCAGATGGACCATATTCTGCTTAATTTGGCACAGTAACTTGTAAAAGCATAGAGTTGTTTGTATCAAAAATTAACTTCTGCTTAGTCTGAATCTTACTACATTATGCTTTCCTTTTTTCTGTTAGTTGTCAGAGCAATTTGTTCATTATAACAGAGTTTTAGTGTTACAGGTATTTCATTTTTAAAAGCAACCAACCTTACCATAGGTACTTGTTAGAAGGCATCTCTCTTGGAAGTACTGTATTGTTTTTTGTAGTTACTGTGAGATCAAATGTGATTGCTTGTGTTATGTGATTGTCTGTGCAAGTACATACAAAGGGTTCCTGCTTTCTGCTGTTGTTTTCAGGTGGCATTGATTCTTCACAGCCCGTGCACTCAATGAGCCAGAATGTTCCATTTACCAAGCCTGGGGTTGGAACATCTGCTTCCTCTGCTGTGATCTCGTCAGTAAGGTCACCTGCTCCAAGCCTTTCTTCACAGCCACCATCTTCACCATCTGTTACACAGTCACCAGAGCTGGCCCCTCAGGAAGGTACTAAAAGGGAATGGGAAGTTACAGAACAGACTTCTGCTCTGTTCCACATGCACAAATGAATGCTGAAAATTTTATTGCTGCCTTTCTGTGTTTGTCTGACTGGAGCACATCTCATCAGGCTCTCTTACTGTTCTTGTTTTATGTCACGGTGGTTCTAGCTTCTCTTAGCACTTGTGTTTGATTTCCTTTGTCTTTGGCTTGTTTGTCATGTTGTTAGTCTTACATGTCTCTTGCTCAAAAAACCCTTCTTTTAGTTCTCTTATTCTTCTAAAAAGCTGCTCGTTACTTTTAACTTCTTAGATGAAGGTCTTAAAAGTAGCTTTTGTAAATAGTCTGTATTGAAAAAGGAAGGTAACCTAGCGTAGGTAACCTAGGTAATTTGCGCTGGGACACAGCGAGTTTGAGTATTAAGCTCAAACTGATAGGATTGGCTTATTCCTTAGTTGTAATTGCCCAGGGAAAGTTGCTGCAAGAGTTCTTCAGGGAAAATGGGAGATTTTGTATAAGCTCCTTCCTATTCTGATGTTGGTAGCATCTTGATAAAGAATCAGTTGGGTCTTGAGCCTTCTCCAGTCATTTTAATTTTACACTGATGTTTTTACTTGCCTCTTGATTGTTTTATGTTTCTGTATTTAGTAGTCCAAATCTAATTTACTGCAAAATTAATATATTTTTGGCTGTATTCTCTGGGTTTAAAATGTCAGAATTTTAAATTCTTACATATAAAGAACTCTGTGAGAGGTGAAAGTAGGCATTAAATTTGTCCAGAACCATGTGATATGTCTAATGTTCAAAATAATTTTCAAAAGCATGCTGTGTGATTGTCACTGTGGGTTTTTTTATTCTTAAATTTCAAAATCCTCTGACATAAATATCTAAATTACCCCTTTTCTCACATTTCCTCCTTTTTCTGGTAAAATGGAGAATACAAGCTGTCCATGAACGATCTGTGTATATCTTAGAGGCAAAAAAATAATTGTTCATTGCTATGAAGTCCTAAGTACAGTGTATCATTTTAAGAAAAATAAATCAAGTTTTGGAACTGTGGTTCTTGCACAGTTTTATAGTTGATTTTGGTGCTAGGTAGAATTTGTATGGTAGGTGTGATTGCTAGAAAAAAAGGTGCTTCATCGTCCAAAGAAATTGCAAACTAATGTACTCTTGCAATACTTTTTTATCAACAGTTAAATGTGGTAACTTTATTTGTGGAAATGAACCTACTGAAAAAATAGAACACATATTCTGAATATTTGTCTGGGTTAGAATTCCAAGTCTATTTCTAAAGAGGTTAGATGGACTGTTTTGTTTTGGTTTTTTTAATTATAGAATACTGTTGTCTACATGAAAGCATCCTGAAAAACCAGTTGGAATTAATTTTTTTTAAGTGGATTTCATTGTTTCAGGCTCCTGTTGGGGCATTCCTATTCAGAATTCAAAAAATTCAAGTTGCTTACTAAAACCTTAAAATGTATTAAAGCCTATTTATTATTACATAATTATCCATAGAAATTTAATGCGGATAAACTAATTTACTTGAAAATTACATCATAGGCATAAACTTTGATATTCTTGTGTCCTGTCTGGATGTTATTGGTAGACTTCCTTAAGTTTTATGTTGATGAGTAGAGCTGATGAGTAAATTAAACTAATCTAAAGCAAAGAGTTTAAGAAGAAAGGAGGGCTCATTTTGTAAGAACTACTATTTCTAATATTAAGATCTTAATGCTGTAGTAAATTTATTGAGAATATGAGGGTTATGGGTAGAGAGCCAGTTAAAGAACTTCAGAATATAGTTTGTATTTGCATGTAATTATTTAATTAATTTTTTTTTTGATGGGGCCTCCACTAGGAAACTTAAACCACATAAAATGTGCACTTTATGTTTTAAAGTCTTCCATGACATGGGTGATTGAACTTTAAATACCTGAATAGTTGGGTTATTTCATAGGCAAATAAGTTATTATCGCAGTTTATCTTCTGTGTCCTCTCACCTATATTTCTAGGTCTGTAAATTATAGTGGAATAAAGCTTTAGAGTGCAATATTATTATATTACAGGTACACTGGTCACAGTGTTTAGAAATTTCCAGTCCAAGAAATTTGTGATGATTTAAATTATATGGTTGCATTTTAAGCCAGATTTATGGAATAACCTGACTCAAATGATTACAAAATTAGCTTTTGCAGCTTTAAAAGTGGGAAATTTTAACATTATTGGCAAATCTGTAAAAGCGACTAAGCAGAACTGAGTTGTCACAACAGAAAACATGATTAGGCACGTGATGGCACTTAGAACTGCTGTCTGCAGCCGCCCATTTCTGCCTTTCAATTTGTTTTCTCCCTGGTGTTGACCTGTTGGTAGCATTGCTGGGCCGTGAACTAGAATGGGAGACTTCTCCACCTGAGAATGACTTTTTCAGTTCAGTCCTTTTTTTTTTCTTGTCTGGACAGTTGTACTGGCACAACAGAGGAGTATCCTAAAGGCAGAAGTCTGTAGTACTGTTGGCAGTAAAAATAAATCTAACCAAACTCATAAGGCTGATAAGAGTCAAACCAGCCTTGCTTCCAGAGGATTCATAGTGACCTAGTGCATGAATCCTAAACTTCTGTGTCACTAGCATATATTTTTAATCACTTTTTTCCCTGTGTTCTTTGTGAACACATGCATCCTTTACATATGTGTTCAGTAACTGGAAGAGGGGGAGTTTTAGCAATAGAAAGTTGTTTTGGTTTTTTCCAAAAAATAGTCAGAAAGCTTCAAAGTAACATGGATAGAATGACTAATTCAGTCCTTTTATCTGCACATGCTTGGAATTTTTGCGTTGTCATGCACTTTCCAAGTAGATATCCTTTCTTTCTTCTTCCTATCTATGTAAGTGATACTTATTAGAGATCTGTCTTTGCACCTTCACACTGTGTGCATCTTCTTTTACTTTGGCTCTCTCTGTTACAGTGCATTTATTCTTGTCATCCTGACTTTTTTTTCCCTTTTACTTATGTGTTAATTACTTTAAGATGTTTTTTTCTGCTTCACAATAATGCAGTTGTTCTGTCCTGTTCCTCGGTACGTCTCCCAGATCTGAGAAAAGACACAGTCTCCTTAGCTGTAGTCTGTTTTTGCAGTGAAAATGTTTTTCTTGTTCTCCTTAACAAGTGCATCTAGTAAACTTCATAATAGATGGGACTAGAAATCACTCCAATCACCCCTGTGTTTTAGCAGTATAGAAAAGCTGAAGCACTGTATCTCCTCAGCTGCACTTGGAGTGATTTTGCCTTCACTGTTGTGACTACTTGAATTATGGAAAACCTTGATTGGAATTGTATGAGAATCTGAAAAATTTTGAAGAGTTTTGAAGAATTAGGATATTTTCTTGCCATAGCAATCCATTAGATTGCTAAGAGACAAACAGCGATCACTTGCCTTTATTTAGGATGTCACTGCCTGTACAAGCATGTTTAAAATCCTTGCTAACCTTGCTTTGTAACAAGAGAAACTTAAGATTTCTTGGAGATGCTGAAATTGCATCAATAACAAATAATGTAGGAAATTATTAGCCATTGCTGCATGCTTTACTCTGTTTTAAAATGGTATATTTATGTGTTGCTTTTGTGCATTATTCACATATGTTCAAAGTAGATATTGTAAAAACAAACAAGTAAAAAACCACCAAAAAATCTAATAGGTTGTGCTTTGGAGGTGACAGCAGTAACAGTTGTTGCATTGTCTCCAGATATTAAAAGTGGATAGTGTATTAAGGTGCTTAAATGTGGACCTATGACCCTGAATTTAGACACTAATTTAAAACTAAGACAAACCAAATTCTCAGGTTTACCTAGGTTAAATTTCACCGTTTGTGTTGCACTCTCTTTATGTGTGTTTGTACTCTTGCATGTGTCAACAGCAGTGTTTTTCATTCATTGATTTCTGACAATGTTCAGAATTCCAACATGAACTGTTTTTGTCTTAAAAGGGGTAGATGTGCCAAGCAAAATTTAATACTAAACATTTTCATAACGTAGTTTAATTTATCTGGAAATAACTCATTCATTTCTATGTATTAATTTATGACCGTATTCCAGTGGACAAACTGATACTAAGTAGATATATAGGAAGTCTGTGTCTTTTTAACTTCCTGATACACATGCACATACACACATATAAATTTTTCTGCTAACTTTCATCTGCTACTAGTACTTCGCTGAACTAGCCCACTAAAAATCGCTTCTAGGGTTGTAGATTTAACTTTTTGCATGTTGGGATTTTCTCTAGAAAAGCTGATTTCTCTCACTTTTAATGCAATGATTTGTGACTTTTGTTTCTTGTCCTTCCTGTCCGTCTGACTCTTATGTTTGTGCTTTCCACTTCACAGGCATGCAGTATGGTGGATATGTTAATAATCAAGCTAGCTCTGCACCAGCTCCCTTGTCATCAAGTTCAGATGATGAGGAAGAGGATGAGGAGGATGAGGAAGCAGGTTGGCTTTAGCTTTACACCAGTATCTTGTTCTCTTCTTGCTCAAGGTTTTCTCCACATTTCCATCCCCTGAAACTTTTTCTTCCTTTAAGACAAAACATCACTCTGACTCATCATATATCAAGTTAACTAGAATTTTCCCAGCTGTTACTAGCGTAGTAAAGAAAAAGGAGTTCAGTAGTGGCCAACAAATGGGTCTTTTTTTTCATGTGTGTCATATTAATATCACATGTTTTATTAATCTCACAAAATAATATTCACAACTTGCAAGACTCACATATTTTTAATTTTTTGATTTGCAATGGGTTTTAAACTCATAAGATAATTAGCTGTAGAACTTAGGCTGATAATTGCTTGTTTCAAGCAACTAGAGGCTATTTGTATCATTACATTAAACAGTGTTTACCTTGTAAATACTGAGGTAGTAAGCATGCTTTTTATGACAGTAAATCTGTTGGTTTTTTTTCTTCTAAGGTATATCTCTATGGTCAGACATATAGGTTCAGTTTTAATCTGTTTACTTTGTAGGAAAACTTAACAAAAAAACTCAAACTTTTTAAGAAGCTGCTTGCCATGATGGTTGTAATGTTACGTAGTTGGTTGCAAGGATTCTGCCTGTTTTGTCAGAATGGCCGGGTTTTGTGAGTTTAATGTTTCTTGCTACTTTAGTTTCTCGAATTATGTTAGTGTTTTTTCTTTAAAGACAGAGTAGTCTTTACTGCCTCTATGAATGGTAACAGTGTAAAGAGCTTTTACAGATAAGCATTAGGCTACTATCATTGATGATAGATTGAAGTAATAGCACATACCTTGTGCTGATACACTACTCCTGTTTGTATGTGCTGGCTTTTAGTATTGATTTGGAATAGAAAACTTTTGTAGCTCTTCCTTTAAGTTTATAGTTCATGTTGTAACTAATCAGAAAAAAAATAAGTGCCATATAATTCAGAGTTTTATTAAAGTAATTGAATCATCTATTAGAATATTCTGAAAATAGCTTAGTGTACTCATACTAATTTTATGAAGAATGGAGCAAAACAATGATGATATCCAGGTCATAATTAAGAATGGTGTGTGAAGTTACCGTGCCAAGATTTCTGTCAAAGGATATGTTGATTGTTTTGGTTTTTTTATCAATTGTAACCTTTCTCTCCTTACTCTGTTCCCTAAACAAAGTTTCATACTTCTATCATCTTTCTCTCTCAAGTTCTGTACTTCACTAAAGGCTGTAGCCTTGGAGGTATCATTGTATTTATCTTACAGAAAAGAGTAAAAAGGCACCCAAGTTCAGTCTATAGGCTACCTGATTAATAAGTGTCCTGTCACCAGGAGTTAATGTAAATCCTAAACAGATCGAGTAGACAGGTTTCTAGCTTAAACTGTCCTGTTGGTCGTATGAAAAATAGGTGTTGGAATCCTGTTTGCTTGGGATTGTGTAACTTCTCAATTTTTTTGTTAACCTAGCAAAAGTATATTTTTGCTTTTCGGTAGCAGGACCTAACAAAGCTTTAAGAGCCCCATTCCTGCTCAGGAAACAAAGTAAAGAATCCTGTTTTCTTCAGTTTTTAGAACAGAAGATAAAATCTTGCATTTAGGTTCTTTTATATACTCCAAGATTAAAAAAAAGGAAATACACAATGAAAATCTAAAAATTACAATTGGATAGATGTCACAGTATTAAATTTTATTTTAAATAATATATTATTGTTAGTGTTACAGGGGGAGTTAATAGTATTTCTATTTCTTAGCTGAATGATTTAAAGGCAAAATGCTCAAAAATAATCTATACAGTCATGGTGGTGCCAGGGTATTGCTATGTCCCAAATATCAGTGATGTTATGTTTCATGGGCAGGAGTCTCTTTACCTGGAAATCTCAGTTGAAAGGCAATCAAATCTCAAATGTTCTACTGTTGAAGTTCTCCCTTGAAATACTTTCAGTTTTGCAATGAGACGTGTGGCCATGGTTGATCCTTCTGAGCAGAACAGTATCAGTGAATCTTTTGAGTCTGTTCTGACACAAAAATGATATGTGTAATGCTCTTTTTAGAATTCTTAAGTAGACTCTTTTCTGTTGCACTTCATGTTTTGGTTTGCTTTAAGGAGCAGATAAATTTAATTTCGACACTTTTTCCTTGGAAATGTACCTGACATGGCATTGGAAGAGATGTTTTTAAGTATTTTTTGTTTGCAGTTTTATAATTAGATATTCAAAATGTTTGCATGGGTTGAACTAAAAATTAAGCTTTAAGAGTCTCTTTAGTACTAACAACTATATGTGCTAATTTTGCTTTTTTTTTATATCGTCTAATTAAATTTTGGTACTTACTTTTACATAGTTACTTTTTACTTGTAACTCTTGGCTGAACCAAAAGTAATTGTTTGTTCTGACTGAAGCAGAGACTTCTTGTCAATGATAATGAAAAACAGAAGCTTTAGATTGAAAGGGAAACAAGCTGTGAATTACAACAGTACATAAAGGAGGGAAGAATTAAATACTTGACAGTTTAGCTTGAAGGTGGGGATGGTGCATAATCATTAAAGATTATGGAAATCTTCAGTTGTTTGCAGTTGAGAAGAAGGTAACGAATGGACTGTTTTAAAAATGTCCATGGCTTCAGTTGATATCCTCTAGAAAGAGCTTTTGGTTTAATTTATTTCAGGAAACAACTTTTTTCATTGTTTTTGTCCTGTTCCCATTAATCTCTCTTGCTGTTTGTTGGGTATGTGCTTCTTTGTTTTTTAGTATCATGTTGATTATATCTTCCTCGCTCTCATTTTTGCAGTGGTAATAGTTTTCAAGTCTTAGAGCTGAAGTGGTAGGGTACTTTTTCAGCAGCTTTCTTGACAGTTTCCTATCAAAACTTTTAGAAAAAAATTCTCAGTCTCTTCTTTATCAAAAGTTTGCAATTTCTGAAGTACCTGCATCTAAACTAGTTTCCTCCCGCAGCACTTGATAGTTCCTCTACTACAAGCAGTGCCTCTCCTGTTCTGAACAATTATGATGCCCTGGAAGGAGGTGGCTATCCAGGTAAGCAGTTTGTTATGAATTGTTTATTTAAATACTTAACTGTGGGGGTTTTATTATTTCTGATGTTGTTTACTGTTAGTTAACAAGCAGATGATAGGAAGTGCCTATGAAAGGAATGGGGGAAATCATCAGAGAAAACATACATGACTTTTTTATTCACTTCACAGTTTTAACACTTGAGTTGACCTAACCATTTAATAAAAATTCCCTGAATCATAAGTTGTGCTTTTCCATTGTATTATTGAGGGTAGTGTTGAAAATATGCTGTGAAAGCAGCATTTTTTTCTAGATTATACTATATGCCTGATTATGTTGATATTAGTTGATATAGTTATTATGTTGTTATTAGTAGCTTGTAATAGTGCTTGACACACCACAGAAATCTTGAGATTCTAAAAATGACTTGTTCCTTCTTTTTTCCTTTAAGATTAATAGGGTCAATGTTAAGTTTCTTCAATCTGATGATTTTTTTTTATGGTTTGTTTGTTTAGCAGTGTGTATTGTTAGTTTCTTGGCAGTTGGTTTCTTGAGTGCTTTGTTTCTTTGCTTGCTGCTTTTCCCAGTGGATTTTACCACACTTAAATTCTTCTGAAACTTAGCTCACATTTGTATGCATTTCTAAAGAGTAGTTTCATCTCTTTGCAACTGTTCTCTGTGAATTTAGGTCTATGTCTTACTTTCAGCTTGACTTAAAAATAATGGAACTAAACCGTGGTGTAGAAATATACAGGAGAAACTTGCATCAGAGTTATAAACTGCAAAAGAGACCATTTATGCTTAGTTTCTCTTCTGCCATTTATAATACTGTCAAAACATAAGGCTAAGCTGACCAACTATTCTCCAAATGTAGACACAGCTTTTAATGAAGTAACTGTAGAATTATAGAATGATTCTAGCCTTATGTTTTGACAAATATTCAGAAGCGGTAGAGTGGAGAATAAGCATAAATAGTCTCTTCTGGTTTATATCAAATGTATGTGTTGGAATAAAAGATGATTCTAAGAGGTTTTTCTTTTTTTAATCAATTGAAATCCTTTTTTTTTTTCAAGTTGCCTCTTTTCTGTTTGTAAAGTAACATTTTGTTAGTAGTAACACAAGTCTATGGTAATTTTCCCATATGTGTCATCTTTGTCAGTGTAATTGCAGTAATCTTCCTTGCTACTTTCTTTATTTCTGTGCAGAAAAATGACTTGATGGATAATGAAAAAATGGAAATGTTTGTAAGCATTTAGGTGTTTGCATTTAAATTAAGAAGGAACTAGTAAGTATATTCAATATCTGTGGAATTTCTTTTGTCCACTCAGATACACGTTCTGTGACCAGCAGCCCAGCTCCTGCTCCATCTGTCCCACAAACATCAAAAGCTTCAAAGCCCTTTGGTTATGGATATCCAGCACTGCAGCCTGGCTATCAAAATGCAACACCACCTACTCCTGTGCAGCCCAGTAATCCAGGACACCATCCTGGTTTTCAGCACTATCCACAGGTTCGTATTTTTAATTTAAAAGTTACTTCATGAAGTAACTTGCTGGGAAAACTTTTCTCTGCATGATATATTTCCCCTTTATTTTCATATTTTCTATTTTATTTTTACAATTTTTGAGACAACAAATGTTAAGTATAATATTGATGTTACAGCTCTGGATCTAAACTTACTGGAAGGCTTTTGAATGAAAATTTTAAGTGTGCCTCCAAGTAGTTCTGCTTAACAAGTTTGCTTCACCGGTTATTAGCAACATCCACAGTTTTAAGGTTTGGTGTTTCAAAGAGCTTGGCTTTATTGATAGGAAACCATGAAGAAGCATAGTGAAGTCCTTGATTAGCATATATCTGAACACTACTATAGGCTATGATCTCAAGCATTAAATGACCTTATGAGCAAAGCACAGCATCGAGTCCATAAAAAGGAGCTCTGTCGAGCTTGTGCTGGGTGTGTGATGGAGCAGGCTGATGGCATCTGCTGTATTTTCCTGGTAAAGACAGCACCAAACAGCCAAGAAATTGTATACAATCACCTGACTCCTGTGGTACATGTGAATCACCTGAGTGCAGTGAAATCTGAAGAAGAGGCAGACACTGAGGCAAAACAGAGATGTTGAAGCAGTGCAGAGAAATGTATGTGTGAAGGGGTCAACAAAAAGAAACATACTGATTTGCAAATCCTGCTCTCTGAAATAAGGGCCGGCTGGCAAATACAGTGAAACTGCTGTTGTAGGTGGTCAAAATTCCTTACTGATCTCAGCGTAGCACCATAATATCCAGGGACATTTTCACTGTTACAGAGGTAATGTAAAATGAGACATGGCAGAAATTATTTTTTTTTAAACTGAAAAGATTGGCTTCATTTTCACTATAACACAAGGTGGAAGTAGGCTCTTTTCAGGACCACACAGTAGAACATAAGTTGCAGCAAGTGAATTCTGGTTGGACATATACAGAGAAAATTCTTGAGGGTAGGAGTGGGGAAACTAGAACAGATTGTGCTGTGAAATCATCAGTCCTTAGATACTAAGACTCAGCTGGACAAGTATATGTGAGCAACCTAAACTAACTTTTAAGTTAGCCTTGCCTGAGCAAGGGATCAGACTACCAGACCGCAAAGCTGCCTTCCAGCATAACCTTTTCTCCTCTTCTATGGTGTTTTAATTTAAACATAAATATATAAAAGCAGTGTCTGTAACTTGGAAAAGTTACATTGCAAGCAAAGTTACTTTGCAGAGGTGGGGGGAGGGAAATTTTGTCAACCTTTCTATTAACTTCTTTTCATGTGCCTGTAGAGATTGAAAGATTTTGTGTGACTTCCTGTGTTGATTTGTGTCATGAATTCAAATTTTGTCTGATGATACATATTTGGAAGGTATAACACATTTGTCTTAGCATTTTTAGATTTCTACCATACAACTCTGTTCTCGTGTCTTTGGGTTTGTTACTAACTGCTGCTGTATCTTTTTTTGATAAGTCTGGAAGAAGGGACTACAAGAAGGTTTAAGGTTGTTATTTAAACACAATTGTGTGTTTAACTGTTTGTCTTGCTCTTACTTCTTTCAGCAATATCCAGGTGTGAACCAGCTGTCCTCTTCCTTAGGAGGGTTAAGTCTCCAGCATTCTCAGCAGCCAGAAAGCTTGAGACCAGTAAACCTTACACATGATAGAAATATTTTGCCGGTGTCTTCAGTTCCAGCACCTGTGCCTAACTTGAATTCTGATCTTAGGAAATTAAACTGCAGTCCAGAGTAAGTGTACTGTGTCTAGAACAACATCTTACGTTTTTCAGTGACTAATAATTATTTAAAGTGTCAAAAAGGTTTAAACTGACTCCTGACTTTAAATCTTAGTGATGAGTTAATAAAACCTCTTTCACTTGAAAATAAGTTTCTCCTCTACATCCTTACACAAATGTTTAAACTGTCCTGCCATCAGAATACATTATATGCAGTGAGAGTGTAGCTTATTTCTTAATATTTTCGGAAGTCTGTTTAATCCTCACCTTGTTTTATCCATTAAAAAAAGTCTTTTTTTAAACACCTTAATGTTATGCAGTACATTCCATACAATATTTTTGTAATATTGCATGGGATTTTTTCCAGGAAAGTATTACGATCATGACTGAGTGCATTGAATATATTATGGCTGTATTTTACTATGGTAATTCTGCAATCGGGATGTATCCTTTCACCTCTAATTAACATTAAGTAGTATTGTCAACTATCCCAAGTCGAGTGCAGCTTGGTACAATGGAAAGCACTATTCTCCAAAGATTTTATTTGTAGTTTGAAAATAAGTGTTCTTCGTTGCCCCGAAGTGACTTAGTGTCCTTACTGCTCTAATGGCAACGCATGGTCACAACCAGAAAACAGAAATCAGAAAACTGAGGGCCTAGAAATCATCCTTAAGTGTTGGACGCTTTGGACAGCACTATTTGTGCATTGGGTTGTTTTAGTGTCCCTTAAATTAGCTTGAAGTCCATCTTCTGTGTTACACAGAAGAAAAGACTCAGTATTTGGGATCCTTTTCTACTGTTTTCTTATATAAATATTGCTTTCTGAGAACAAGTAAATACTGGATTCCTTCTGTAATTCCTTCACTGGAAACATCTTCATAATGAACAGAAAAATATATAGGTTTACACTGAGTGTTGTACCTAAAGTAGTTATGATTCTTTATTGCAACTACTTAAGTTAGTGTCGTTATATTAGTACTGCTGAACTAGTAAACTGGGGAGCAGGGGAGGTATTTTTTGTTTGTTTCTTGAGAAGACCCTTTTTTAAATATCTGTGTGTTTTGGTTTTTTTTTTTTCTTAAATCAACCTTGTAGAACACAGGATTTCTCAAATTTCTAAGTTCTTTAAAATCAGATGCTAACATAATGTTTTTAACATCTTTTAAAATTTAATTTTCAGTATAATGTTTTTATTTCCTTTCAGCTCATTTCGATGTACATTGACAAATATTCCACAGACACAGGCTTTGTTAAACAAAGCCAAGCTTCCTTTGGGTTTGTTGCTGCATCCTTTCAGGGACCTAACGGTAAAGTATCTGTTTTGGGGTTTTTTTAGTGTATGTATTTAATATATGCATTTGTCCTGTTCTCATTCAGACAAAAAATACAATGAACTGTAAGTCCTAAATTTAATAGAAGTACCAAAAAATTGTTTGGGACATCGGAGGAGGGCGGAAATAGCCTTGAAATTGCTACTTCATTGAAATTCACAAGGGAGAAGCTTTGGAGAAGTTCTTCAAAAGTTATTCCTTGTTGAAAATCTTTGCTTGCCTGTGATTCTCTGAAGCAATGAATTACTACTCTGTGTGTTGGGCTCACAACTCAGATACCTCTTGAAAAAGTGTTTACTAGAGCCCTCTTGAAGAGAGGTGCTCATGTTGAATGTAATTCTGGCCTGATAAATGCTGTCAAAAGAAAGTAAGCACAAAATAAGATTGAAGCTGTATTTATAACTGCTAAGCAACTTCTCTCCATCTGACTTATTAGCATTTATGTAAAAACATGAATAACTTCTTTTTCTAAAATGTGTATTCCTTGTGTGAGGTTTGCTGTCCGTCATATTTAGTCAGTCAGAGTGGTCCTGTCTTTCATAATTCCTCTTGCCACAGTAGCTCTAATTTAAAGTAGTTTCATTTAAAAATCTTACTACATCTTCGATTGTGAGAGTAGATTAGGACAATAATTAAATGTTATTTCAACTGATTTTAAGGGAGAGGTTGTTTTTAATATGGCGTCATAATTACTCTGTATGAAAATTAAACCGCTAAAAGGAAAGATGATTGAATCTGTGGTCTTATGAATCTTTTATGAATTGTACTCCACAATGATGTTTTTCCATCAAATGTATTATATACCTTTGTGACAGCTTTCCATTGTTTCTTTTTAGCAATTACCAGTAATAACATCAAGCACAATAGTAAGATGCAGATCCTGCAGGACATATATCAACCCTTTTGTTTCTTTCATTGATCAAAGGAGGTGGAAATGCAATCTGTGCTATAGAGTTAATGATGGTAAGTTTCTGTAGCTGGAGATTTATAGCATCTCTTTCAAGCATTTGCATAATATTAGTCCGTGAGATACTTCAGATTAAAATGTAGATTATCCAGAGATTTTCAAAAACATCTGAAGTCAGACATGCATTTTTTTAAGCAAAAGATTGTTTTGCAATCTTCCAGGATATGAAAAAAGTGTATTTATATCATGCTGATTACTTGTATAATGAATTTATCTTATTCCATTAACTGCTATTGCAATATGCAAATGGAAACATCTACTACTGTCTGCAATCCAGGCCAGAGGTTATGAGAAACAGTACAGATTGCTGCTAGTTGTGAAATGCTGTATTTGCTTTGGCGTTTTAATAGTTAGGGATATATTGCTGTTTAAAATAAACCTACTTTTCTTTCCAATTACTTAACTTTGATGTTGCTTGAGATTTTTGAAATGTTCCTTCATTTTGTATATCCTTAATGTGAATTTTTTCCTGTTGTGATAATTGAAATGTGTTCACATTACTTTGCTTGTAGCTGCAATAATAGTTTTCATTTTTTGACAAAACTATAATCCGTATTTGTGGGGGAATTTTTTTTTTGTAGTTCCTGAAGAATTTATGTATAATCCTCTGACACGGTCTTATGGAGAGCCTCATAAACGGCCAGAGGTGCAAAATTCTACAGTGGAATTCATTGCTTCCTCAGACTATATGGTAAAAAAAGCTTTCATGGTAACTTCAACAGCAATTGCATGTTAATATAAAAGCATCTGAAATTAATGTTGCATGTTGCTTCAATGGTGTGTATTAATATTCCTGTGAAGGTTCTCTTAACACAAAGAATAATTAAAATTCACATTTTGCATTTTGGCTAATGCAGACATTCAGAGGTTTGTCAGTTAAAGGCAGTTCAATGTATGTTGTTGTCCAGGGTAGTTTAATGTGGCACAGTCAGGTTTGAATCCAATGCAATGTAATTTCTGGCTTTCCCTGTCATTTTGAGGAGATTTTTGAAAGACCAGTAATGGAATAACAAGCAGATTAATTTAGCTTCAGATTTTCAGTTACTAATTGTGACAGAAATGATTATTAGGAATCAGCTTACAAATGCTATGATAGTAGTCTTATCTCCAAGAAAGATAAACAAGGTCTGGGAGAAGGCCCTGTTCATAATGGCATTATTAACAGCAGCAAAAATCAATTGTTGTCTTTTCTTTTAATTGAAACATTGTGGCAGAGACATTTGGCGGTGAATAAAGAGAGCTTGCTACACAGTTGGGAAAAGGATGTAGGTAGAATGTTTTATCCCTGTTTAATGCATCACACTGTCCACATACTGGAAGAACAGTGGAGTTTACAAGAGTGGATTCTGTGTCTTTCATCAATGTCATGTCTGAGTTGACTATTGGAAGGAGAAATTTTTTTTCTGAAGTGTCACATTGTATGTTTATTACAAATAGCAGTTATTAACCACTGGGAATTGTGGTGAAGTCTTATCGGCATGTTTCCTAGTAAATTACTTTTCTTGCATACTGTATGCCTTGCATTTTTCTAAGTATTCCCTTTTCCCGCTTCCCTTTCTAATGATTAATCAATTTTAACATTTCTTTGAATATGATTTTTAAACTTTTTTTTATTTTTATTTTTTTTTACTTTGTAGCTTCGTCCTCCTCAGCCTGCGGTATATTTATTTGTTTTAGATGTGTCTCATAACGCAGTGGAGGCTGGATATTTGACAATAGTCTGCCAGTCATTGCTGGAAAACCTAGACAAGTAAGAGTATAAACAACCTTTTCAAATCAGCTAACATGTTGTTATGAACAATAGTAACTTACAGTTTTGAAGAAAACTTGTATATAGTGTCTAAATGTCCAGTCCCTAAAAGACAGAAGTTCAGTTGCCTGGAATTCTAAAATGCAGCTTACATCTCTTAAAGAAACAGAACAAAAAACCAAGCAAAGAACCCAAGCCACCAAAAAAACCAAAATTTAAAAAAACCCCAGCCATTGAAGCAATTTACATGATGAGAGCTATCTTCTGTGCATGTGATCAAAGGTGTATCTGCATATAATTTACTTATTTATCTGCGAAGAATATTTAGCTATAACTTCTACCAACATGTTGATTGTACAGAGATCTGTAAACTGCAGTGTTCCCACTGCCAACACCAACAAAATTAACTAAATTAAGAGATTAAATTTTCTGGTTCTTGTGCTGAAATGGCTAAGGTGCTGCATAGTGGAATGTTGTAACTACTAGTGTGACACTGCCTGGGTGAATTGTGTTGTCATTTTGGGTTTTTTAGATCATGGTTACCTAGATCTATCTGTGCCACTTTCTGTCTGTTCACATTTTTGCACTGGGACAGCATGCATGAGATTGTTGCTGATGCTTTTTGAGTGAGGGTTAATAAGCGTCACTGTGTTCATGTCTTTTGACAACTAATCCTGTGAAGGCTTTGCCTTGAAAATTCTTTTCTACCGGTTTTTCTCAGAGAAGTTGATTTTAATTTCTCATGAAGATTGGTTTAGTCTTTTTTTTTTCAGTTTTTTATGGGTATTTTGTCAACAGATTCTCAGAAATGTGCTAAATTCTTTTAGGAAAATCCATAAAATCCCATGCAAAGTCTGTAGGAAAATCAGTATATCCAGTTCATTTATATACCTGGATGGTAACTGCAATACTTGCCTCTATTGATTTTGGTCACTGTCATGGTTTTCAGCACTTGCTGATGTTTTTTATTTTATTTGAGAAATCTCATTCATAATGCCATACATTGAAATCTTGTCCCCATGAGCAATAAGTGTGTTGCATTTTAGAGACATTGGATTTTGGTTTAGAGTTTTAAGTACTCTGTAACTACATCAGTAAATGGGGGGTCTGAATTATGAAAGAGCAGAAAGTACTGTTGTCTGTTGGAGAACTGCCTTCTTTCATGTGTCAATATAATGTTTAAATAAAACTGCTAAATTCACTTTTGGAGCAAACATCAATACATTAGTGAGTGCTTATCTGTAACACTTAGTCTTGTAAACTGTGTCATTATCCCAGCTTTTCAAAAAATACTGAGGGAATATTACTTGTATTCATGTTTCAGCTCTCCTCTCTTACGTTCTCCCTTCACTCTTCAGCACATGAGCTGAGTTTTTGCTAACATCAGCAGGAACTCTGAATATGTATATGTCACAAGAGAGAGGTTTAGGTCTTAATAGTGTATTTTTCAATGCTTCAGGCTGCCTGGAGACTCACGAACAAGAATAGGGTTCATAACGTTTGACAGCACTGTTCAGTTTTACAACTTGCAAGAAGGTTTATCTCAGCCTCAGATGCTGATTGTCTCAGATATTGATGGTAAGTAAAAAAGAAAATGGAAGCTGAATTTTTGAGCACTTTTTTTTTTCTCCCCACAGAAGAAAGATTAGAATCTCTCAACTGTTCCGGTATTTGGTCGGTGTTATTGAACGTATAGCAAATGTATTTTTGAAAAATAGGTTTGCGCTAACTGTAGAGTAGGGCATGTTTAAAATGTGAATTTCAAAAGTTAATTTTGCTTTGGATGAGACAAGCTTTGTACAGACTGTATTATTCTCTCTAACACACATATCAGAAAAGTAGATTATTTCATGGTATGTGTAACAGTGGACAGTGAAATATTTTGTTCTATTTTATTCTTATTTTTTTCTTTTATAAAATGTTGTGGTTTTTTTTATTTTCCCTGCAGATATTTTCTTGCCTACACCAGATAGTTTACTTGTAAATCTCCATGAAAGCAAAGAGGTATGATTTCTTAAAATATGGAATTAAATATTCAAAACAGATGTTCCTGTTAAACTTTGAATTCAAGCTTATCTTCATAATATGTAGTTCCAATACTAGTTTTTAATTATAGAAGCATTACATGTTGTTTGTTTGATACATCATAGCTTCTAAAATTACAAATTTGTTTTTCTTAGTGTGTTAAAACTGAACTGAAATATTTAGTACAGATTCTACCACTTCAGTTATGGCAATACAGCTTTTTGGAAACAGCAGAAAATCTCAAGCTTGTAGAAATCTCATAAAACACCTTTCAATTTGTTCTGCAGCTGATAAAAGATCTATTGAATGCTTTACCAAATATGTTCACCAATACAAGAGAAACACACAGTGCATTGGGCCCTGCTCTTCAGGCTGCATTTAAGCTGATGTCTCCAACGGGTGGTCGGATATCTGTCTTTCAAACTCAGTTACCGTCTTTGGGAGCAGGGCTTTTGCATTCCAGGGAAGATCCCAATCAAAGGTCAAGCACAAAGGTAAAAAACTTCCTTTAATATTCATTTCATGAGACTAAGGATTGGCCTTGTCTTTCTGACTTGCGTAGTTCTGCAGATCACTTCTTCCTGTTTTTTTAATAGTAGTACACTAAATTATGTCTGTGCATTTAAGATCACACGTGTATGTGTGGTGTTACTTGTTTTGAAGTGCATGAGCTGCTTTTGGGGCCTTTGGTTTGTAGTTTTTCTTGGCAAGCAAAAGAAGGCGCAAGTCTTTCTGACTCAGTTAACATCAACCTGAGTTTTTGATCATGTGGATATTTAAATTGTAGACCTAAAATGTGATTTCTTGTTATTTTTATGGCCTTGTAGTTCACAGCATCCAGCAAGTGTTACGTAGTTGTATGAATGTTGATTTGTATGAGCACATAAACATCCTTGAAAGGAGGATCATAACTGCTTGTAAATGCAAACTTAAATAATATGGAGCATAAGGAAAATAATTTCTACAGGTGGGAATGCCTTTAAGTTACCATTTAAAGGAAACTTCCTTATGATGTTTCACTGCTGATTAGTATGTCTTTTGTTCCGTGAAGTCTTAAAAAGCACAATTGTTGTCTTAACTCTTCCCTGTATAATTTATTCACTAAAGGTGGTCCAGCATCTTGGTCCAGCAACGGACTTTTATAAGAAGTTGGCACTGGACTGTTCAGGCCAGCAGACTGCTGTGGATTTATTTCTCTTAAGTTCACAATATTCTGATCTAGCTTCTCTTGGTAAGGAGTACCTCATTCCCTCTTTCTGCACTGTTGTCTTTCTTTGGAAGCACGGGCCACTTCAGGAATTCTTAGATCCTGTAAATCTTCTTGCGCTTTTGGAATTGCAGCTCATGCTGCAATTGAGTTGACTTTGAAGTTGATAGCAGTAAAAAACAGAAATACTCTATTGGGAGTATCAGACAACCTATTCTAGAATTTCACAGTTTATGAGAATGTACTCTCCTGCTCAAGAACAGGAAACAGCCAGATGGCAAGGAATAAAAAAAGTTTAACCATAGGGGTAGAATAGAGTTTTCATCTTTTGATATTAATCCAAGATTTGTATCTGTGTGCACACTTAATTTTGCCTCCACACACATTAAATTTTTTTGCAAGCCCTTCCATCTTAGCTGCCAAAGGCAGCATGTTTATTGAGCTCAGTGTGTAATTAGGTCTTTGTGTATTGGGGTGACTCCTTACTGTCTTCAGTGGTCTGAGGCTGGGCCAGTTCTTATTGTCTTACAGATGTGGGTCATATGAAGAAAAAGGTGAACGTAGATGTGATTTGCGGAAGGTTGGACACAATTTTTATGTTCTGACTTCAGGTCACAATTTTACCTCTTAACCATATCTTTTCTTTCTTCACAGCTTGCATGTCCAAATATTCTGCTGGATGCATCTATTACTATCCATCTTTTCATCGTAGCCATAATCCTGCTCAGGCCGAAAAGTTGCAAAAAGACCTAAAAAGGTACCTTACAAGAAAGATTGGATTTGAAGCAGTTATGCGCATAAGATGTACAAAAGGTACGATTAAATACTGATCCATATGGAAAAGTCATTGTAAGCGTGTTAGTGATAATTTTGAATGTGCTTAGTCTTTAGCAACATTAAATTTCATGTTTGGTTTTTTTTGTTTGAAGTGTAAGGTAGTTGTTTCGTTATGTAAGTTGCATTAGCCTTTGGTGTTTGGTTTTCTTTAGTTGATGGCACCATCTCAAATTGACATGTGTAGTGTAAGGGCTTCATTCACTTTGGAGTGTTTGGAGTTGAACATGAACTCTACAGGATCGTGATGAAATGTCTAATGATTTGTGTAATTGATTTTGCATTATGGAATTTTTACGGTTTTCTTAAACCTAGCTTGAGGGCTGTGGGTTTTAGTTATTGACAAGTTTTCCATGCTATTTTAACCTCGCTCTGAATTATTTAATTTGCTTCTAGGTCTTTCAATACACACTTTTCATGGGAACTTTTTTGTACGATCTACTGATTTATTGTCCCTTGCTAATGTCAATCCTGATGCTGGATTTGCAGTACAAATGTCCATCGAGGAAAGTCTGACTGACACATCTTTGGTTTGTTTTCAAACAGCTCTTTTGTATACTTCTAGCAAAGGTAAATAAATTCAAATTAATTGGCCAGTGGGCTATTTCTTTTTATAACATAACATTTGTATAGTTAGTTTCACAGCCTTTTGTTTTTCTTTATACCCTAAGAGAATCTTCTCAAGACTGGTGAGGCTACATGGCAGTTAATCACATAATGGAAATCCTTATAAAGGCTATTTTGATGGGATAATGTAACTCATCTCCATCTTGCATCTGATTCAGCAAGAATCCTTTACTGAAAAGTCATACCCTTGTTATAAGCAGTAACATGTTTGGCAGGCACTTTGTCCAATGCACAGACCTTTGGATTGGAATGAGTTACTACTACATTGTGTGGGCATTAAAGAATAGCAGCTAATTTCTATGGTGGAAGATGCCACTAAATGTTTAGGTGAAAATCCATGTACTTCATTTGCAGGATCAAGACACTGTGGATGTTGTAATCTAGTTTGTATTGTTTACTTGTGCCGCTTTAGAGCAGAATCTGAACAGGTTGAGACAGGAATGAGAGACCATATTGCATCAGTTTCCTGTCTGATATGTTTTTATAAAGTGAGTTCATCTTAGATGAGAGGAGATACGGTGTAGTGACCAAATTTGTGTACTTATACCAGGAGGTAATGCATAATCATTTCCACTGATTTCTATTAGGTGAACGTCGCATTCGAGTGCACACACTTTGCTTGCCTGTAGTGAGTTCACTGGCTGATGTATATGCAGGAGCGGATGTACAAGCAGTTGTCTGCCTCTTAGCCAACATGGGTGAGTACAGACCAGGAAGGTTCAAGTATTTTTTGTATGTTCGTAATTTTCCCAGCCATTTAAATGAAATAGTGAATGAAGCCTGAGTATTGAACTGAAGCACACTGAAGCCTGAGAATGCAAAAGATGAGAAAATCAAAGTTATACCAAAACTGTGAACTGTAATATTCCTTCTTCTGAATACTTGGTTGACCTCAATTTTTAAAAAAGAGCCTACCCCTGTTGTTTTCTAGAATTTATTAAAGGACAAGGAATCATAATACACTTGGATCAAAACTCTCATTTTTGTATCATCATTGTGGTTGTTATCTCAAACTTAAGCATTCTAGGGTTACTTAAGAAACAGTGATTCAGTTTAGTGAGTTGCAGAAGACTAAAAGGCAACTCCTAACAACATGTCCAAGGTACTAGTTTTCTATGCTTCGATTCTGTTGTTGCCGAGTTGAGAGTTCTTACTTGTCCCATACTGGCAGATTGTAAATAGCTGTTTCATAGACTGATCTCTGCCACTGAATGTGTATGAACTCTGTGCAGCATTTTAGTATATGCTATGTTGTATATTAGTAGTGAAATCAATTAGAAGAAAGAAATAATACTTCTGCATCTTTTGGTCCTGGAGCTAGATGATCTTAAAGTTGGCTTCCAACCCAAACCCTTCCGCAATCTCCTCTTAAATGCACATTCAGTCCACCAGGTGGCTTCCTCCTACCAAAGAATTTGCAGCCCTTGCTCAGCAGAGAAAGGTGAAGTTGCATTTACACCTATCACAGTTATGCCACTGAAATAATGGAAGAAATTTCTTGGGCGAGGGGGGTGGGGGGAGAGTCAAAATTAATTTCTGCAAATCTTATCTTGGAGGTCAGGCAGCAGAGTTTCAGCAATAGCTAAGTTATTTGTATAAGGTTGAAAATGTATATTTAGACTTAACTATATACGACAGCTTTAAAAATTTCTCTCAATTCTGCAGGAGTGGAAACTATGGAGCCGAAATTAGCCACACTGTATTTTTAAACATTATAAAAGCGAGTTCCAATATGGACAGTCATCTAATTTACTCCTAAAGAAAATTAGGACCGCAGGTGTGGGTTTTGGGTTTTTTTAGTCTTAAAAAATAACCCAGAAGCACAACTAATATTTTCAAAATTCAAGGGAACAAATGAGGCCATCTCTAGTAACTTCTTCTATCCTTCTAACCCAACAGCTGTGGATCGCTCAATTTCATCTAGTCTTGCAGATGCAAGAGATGCCTTAGTTAATGCCGTGGTAGACTCCTTGGCAGCATACATGTCAACTGCCTCAAATCTGCAGCAGTCCATGCTGATAGCACCAAATTCCCTCAAGCTGTTTCCACTCTATATTTTGGCTCTTCTCAAACAGGTATGTATAATCTGGTGGATTCATAACTGATACTTAACTCCTTTTTCTATTTGAGGAATTCTTCAGTTGTAGGTCAAGCAATGTCTGCACTTTTCTAAAATCATGAAAATTGGGTTATCATCTGTATGCTTAGAGAACTTTCATGTAGAAGATGACAATATTAACTTATTTTGAATTATTAGTGTCTCAACCATTAGTTAATTTGATTTTTAATTTTTTTATGTTTTGTTTTATATTTTTTTACAATGAAAATAAATATATCTATATTGTTACAGTTAGCATTTCTCAGATTTTGGCAACTTATTGATGGTAGCCCATAAAGATTTTTGGAAGCTGCTTATTAGTACTTCTTCAATTTTATTTTATGAGGCAAAAACCAAGTTAAATATTTTTCAATACATATACTTTGTACTTTAAAGTTCTGAAAAGAAAAATGAGTTTCCATGGAGATACGGTGAAATTTATTACAAAAACTCAAGTGATATAGTTTAAAAGGCACATAGAAATAGTTACTACTACTTTTTGTTTGGTTGGTTGGTTTTGTTTGTTATATCTTTGTTTGGATTGCCAAGCATTATACTTTTTAAAAGAGAACTTACTGCAGTGTTTTGTTGTGAATAAATCTCACAGCTTAAAGATTTTCATGTCTGATAGTTGTTTGTTCTCTTACCATGAATAAACCTTTATGCAAGTTTGGTGAGAGATCTAATCATAATCACTTTTTCTCTTTGGCTTAGTAATTACTTCAGTCTCTAATACACTGATTACGATTTTTTTGTACTTGCATAAGTAATGTAGTTAATGGTGGGGGAAAACCAGACTATGTATTATCAAGGAGATCCATATAAAAGAAATAAGAGTACTTGAGAAAACAAGTTATTTAGGAGTTGGGTTATGCGGGTTTTTTTAATTATCTTTATTAACAATAGAAAAAAATGGGATATAGAGAAACTCAAAATGCTTGTGACAACCGAGAAGGACTGATGTACTTAGCTTTGTTGTAGAAGTGAGTATGAACTTCGATTATAGGAATATTCTCCATTGAGTCAGAATGTGATATTTGCTTCATTGTGTTGCTTCTCACAGCAATTGTTTAACAATTGCTTCTAAAGATCTGAAAAATTCAATAGGAAAGAGTTACAAAATAAATTTTATCCTTTGAGAGCCTAGTTTCTGCTATAAAACAGGAAATTATATTTCTCTTCCAAAGCCTTCCCTTAACAGTGAATTCTTACTACTATAAAATCAGAGTTAATCTTATGCACATAAGTATCTTGCTAGAACTCTGCTCATGTCATACCTTTCCACAGTAGCATGCATTGGTGAGTTTCACAGGGCAGTAACATTTGTCAAGAGTGAAAATGAGAAATGCTGGCCCAATTGCTTGCAAATTTTAGACAAAGGGGGGGGGAATTTATTCTCCTTCATCAGTAAGGAGGAAGAATGGATTATGTTTTTCTCAAGCTCTAGGATTCAGATTCTAACGTATCTCCCTAAGATACATTTCTTTACAAAAGCTTTGCCTTCTTTGCTTGACACTTTCAAAATTCTGAAACGCGCTGTTTCAATGTGGAGCAAAATACAGGGTTTGTTTGAGTGGCAACACTGTTCTCTTACAGAAAGCATTCAGGACAGGCACGAGTACTCGCTTGGATGATCGCGTATATGCAATGTGCCAGATGAAGAGCCAGCCTCTTGTTCATTTGATGAAAATGATACATCCCAACTTGTACAGAATAGACAAGTTGACTGATGAGGTATGAAGCTTGTTTATAGGATTTTCTAGTTTTAGTGGCCTGTTAAACCCGATGCTGTGCTGCAATAACTTAAGTTGTTATTATAATATCAGCAGAGACTTTTCCATAAGTTATAAAACAACCAAGAAAAACATTTATTTTCAAGTTATTGATTTGCAAGTACAGTAGTGTGTTACAAGCAGAACTGTGTTATTATTTCATCTTGTTTCAGTGACCAAAATAATTCCATGTTTGTCTATTATACAAAGAAAGCGGAGAAGATTGTATGCATTGGAAACATCTTCAGTATGTTTTTGCATTTTAGAACTGTCTGGGGGAAATGGGTGAAGTATATCTGGTGGATGATTCAGGTTTCATATACTGAAATCAGATAAAGTTGCCTGCTATAACAACCTTCCAGTGCTTTCTCAGACTGAAGTGATAAAAACAGAATTGTACTTCTAGGTGGTCATGATCAGACTGAGAGAGTAATTCATGGATGAAACCAGATTTTATTAATTCACCTTTTACAGAGGTAGCCTAGGAAATGGATGCATTTTTTTAATAGCAAGAAGCAAGACAGGATTTTATTTTAGGTCAAGTTTAGTTATAATTTAAAAAATAAGGAGGTTTTTAAGTAAGTTTTTATGAGTCTGTAGTCACTAGCTTTGAAAAAGTATGTGTAGGAGTCTGGTTTTAAGTGTTATACAAGATTGTATGGTAAATTGAGTAGTTTCTCTGGCAGTGGTATTGTTCAGCAAAACCTCTGAGCTATTAATAATTTGGGGGTCAAATTCATTTTGGGGGAGTGAAATTACTTTGGGGAGTCACATTCATTTGGGGGGTCTAATTTATTTGTTGGTAGTAAAATTTATCTTTTGTAATCTTGAACAAGAGTTTCTTTTAAGGTATTCCATAAACTCTTATAGGTGAGTCTAAACTCGGTGTTCTTCAGTGGAATTGATTAGTTAGTCTTTTTATACTCCTCCCAGTGTTTAAGAAGCCAACTAGCTTTGTTAAGTTTTTTTTCAGGTACTTAGATTGAAATGTTCAGTGTGCATGTGCTGTAAAGAATAAGCAGTGTCTTTAAAAGATCCTGTTTTATTAGCAGAGGCTTTCAGATCAGTTATTGCTAGTACAGTAATACAAAAAATAGGACTTATTTCACCTATTGAAATTAATTGACAAACCACATTTTAAATCGTATAACAGCGATAATCTGTCAGCACTACTTCAGTGTAAAGTATTTGTAGCAGCAACTGCTCTTAAACTTCTTGTTTCTTTAGAAAATTCTATCACAGAATTATTTTTTAATGTTTTTGCTGGTTTTCCTTCCTCTTAACACTTGATTCTTGAGAGCATTGACTAAATCCTGGAACTTTTCCAAATGTGATTCAGTAGCTTGATTTTCATAATTATATATAAATCCCCAAAAACTTCTAATCTGTGGCATTACGGTATGAGATTTTTAAACAGTGATTTTATTTTTTCAATAATCTTTTACTTCATGGAGATGTACTTAGTCTGTAGACTGTTTTTCCCTATATTATTTGTAGAATGCTTAATGGGTTGTTAAGGTACCCAGCCTGTTTTTGTATTGGAGGGGGAAGCAGCATTAATATGAAAATACTGGGGGTTTATGTTGGAGGAGGGTACTTTTTAATAATGTCAGTGCTAACAACCGGATTTTTTAATCAGATCAGTCATAGTGCTCTGTGGATCACTTCAGGCAGGATGCTAAATCAAGGAACTTGTTAATTGAACACAGTAAAATAGTGAACCTTTACAGGGAGTAGCATTTGATGTTCTGCTCTTGCAGCATTTCTAGTGAAGTTCAATGCAATGAACAAAATCAATGGAGGTTGTTTGTAGAAAGCTTAAGTGTCAACACTAGAATTCTTTTGAAATACTGACACCTGTAGCATCAGAAATGTTAGATAAGCAACTTTAATGAACTTCCATTATTTTTTAGGTAATAAAGTAGGCTTTAAGTTAAGTAACATTCTAGAACTGCTTAATGTACAGAAACATTTTAGCTTAACATGGTATTTTGTTACATGAGAATCCTCAAAATTTTTCAAGATATTAATAGTGGTTTTCCTCTTTTGCTTTATCTAGTTAAAGGTAAAGTTGTAGTGTTATTTAGTATTGTTTTTTGTTACAGAGTACAATACATGTAAATGACAGAGTTGTTCCTCAGCCACCTCTTCAGAAATTGTCTGCAGAGAAGTTGACAAGAGAAGGAGCTTTTCTTATGGATTGTGGTTCAGTAAGTTACAAGTTTCCCAAGCCTTTTTGTTGTTCTTGTTGTTGTAAAGAAAAAAGAGGCAATGCATGCAGTGTTATTAAAAGAAGTTAACTCTCAAAGATAACAATGTAGTAAATCAGCATTCCAGGTAACCTGGCAGTAATGTGTCCCAATGAAAGGCTTTCATATTTTGATCCAAGGAGTCTTTGAGGCTTCCTTGAGGATTTTTTCATGATAGACTGATGAGAATATACCAAGAGTTCACATTAAGGGTTTTCTTTCTGGAATTAATGTATTTTTATTTTCCAAAATATCTTTTAATGGTTATTAAATTGCATATACTATGGTCTTTAACAAAACACTTGTCATTGATGAAGGAACCTTCTCACCTACACACAAATAAAGTGGTTTCATGCAACAGTGAGAGAATTGTGGAGAGTGAACAAAACCTGTAGATACAGTTTAAAGTATCCATAGAAATTCCTCTAAAACACAGTTAATTGGATAAAACATTATGCTACTCAAATGGCACTCTAGAAAGTGCTTTGTGCTTTAAACCTTGTATGAGTTCAGGGCTGAGTGTGAATGTCAAACTAGGTTTTGTCTCCAGATGCCTGAAGTAATTACTATAATATATTTTGGTAATTGATGTTGCTATGACTTGTTTAGATTGGGAAGTCAGTGTGCAGTAACCAACACAGTGATGTGACTTTATAAAATTTGAGGGTTTTCACTGGAGGATGTAAAGTGGCAAGTTACTGCATTAACTGTTCTATTATAGATATGTCTTATCTCCTCATTCTTTCAATATTTGCATGCTACTATGTTTCTTATGTTTAATGATCTTATTCTAAAAATTACCAAAGTACTAATTAATAAGTAAACGTGCAAATAATGAATATAGATGTCTGTGTATGAATTGCAACTGGAGTGCTCAAGTGATTCATTTGCACGAAAGTTATTATTCTAGTATTATTCCTATTACATCACCTCTTGCCTCTTTCTCTAAAATGTATGCAAGGCCTTTACTAAAACTGATTCTGTCATATTACAGATTTTTTACATTTGGATTGGAAAAAACTGCGATAACAATTTCATAAAAGATGTCCTTGGATACCCAAACTATGCATCAGTACCACAGAAAATGGTAGGCATTTGAGTTGAGCTTGTATAGTACTTATACTTGGAATCTATATTTAATCTATTTATTTCTGCATTTTCAGTTTTTAACCATGTAGCTATGAATTAGGGGTTTTTCTATTGCATACCGTCTAACATCTTGTCAGCTTAATAGGAGCCAGATAGAAGTTGTTTTCAAGGAAAGAAGGTAAACATGTAAAATTTGGCCTTCATGAAATGCCAAGGAGTTGCTCTATAACATTACTCCTTTTATTATTTTTAAGGAAATACATGTCCATCCACAAGAATATGAAGGAATTTCACAGAATTAATACAAAATTATCATTCAGATATGCTAATGGTTAATATTAGAGTTATTCTATTGATACCATGGTTTTCAGAAGCCTTGTCTTCTCTGACCCTGGTGTGAGCTACCAAATTGATGGTGTAACACCTGTAAGTAAGGGTAAGAGTTAAGCTTTGCTCCACTTCCATGGCCTGAGTCAATGTTAAAAAACACTTTTAGCTATTAAGAACATGAAAGACTCTTGGATGTGTTTTTGGTGGAGGGGTTTTTATGTTATAACCTGTACCTATAGACTAGAGTTGTGAAACAGAACCGCAAATGAAAAGAAGTCTTCTCTTCCATGAGTAGTGACTTCAAAACGTCAACAATTGGCAGGTAGGGATGGATCCTTTTAAGACACTGTAGAAAAGTTCAGAATCAAATTATTATATTCAGATAGTACCAAAAATGTGTTAGTTGAGAAACATGGGAAGATATTTTCTACTTGCTTAAAGCTTGCATAGTATCAAGAGGGAGGGTGAAAAGTGGTAATTATAAGAACAGGTTAAGGGTAGTAACCTGTAAAACTACTACAGAATTGGACTGCTTGTTTAGAGTTTTATATTTTGCATGTATTGGCAATTTAAAACTGGTTCCTCTGGTGGTGTTATTAGTTAATAGAGTTTTCAGGAAGAACTTGGCTAAGGGAAGGATGATAATTTCTTTCTAAAGGTTCTATAACATCTATTATAATGAAAATGAGACAAAAAATAACTGTCTCAGTTTAAAAGAAATCAAGATGTCTATCAAGGAAAGTGAGGAACCCTTCTGGACTAGGAGGGGGGCCTCTTCCCAAAAACCACCGCAACCTTTGAAAATAAGAGACTTTAATCAGAAAATGTAGAGGAAAAGGATAACAGTTCTTGACTACAAATATATCTATGTATAACAGAAAAAAAAGAACAGAANAAGGGACAGAGGAAAAAAAATCCATGAAAGATTTTGAAACTCTAACACAGTTACGTTTGCTTTTAAATTATCTCCTCCATTCTACAAAGGTAAAAATAGAACTACTTTAATTCTGAAATAAATTATGTCATAATGATTGCCTTAAAGGGTATATTGGCTGAAGAGTTGGTTTTAATTCTATTTTTTCATCTTATTCCCCACCAAATAGTCCACTATAATCTTCTCATTGAAATTACTTGCAATTCAGATTTCACTTGTTGTTTTGTTCATCTTTTCAGTGATGCAAAGTGCAACATGTAGGAACTTGATTGCCAGGGAAAGTTAAAGGGAAGAAAACTGCAAAAGCAGCATTCTGAAAAGATGACTTTTTTAATTACCTTCCTTTCTAAAATATTTTGTACTTAAAACTTGGTTTAAGTTAAGGTGTATTTAAAAGCTAAACTGAAGTAAAAGATCTATATATGTAAATCCATGGTTGGTATTCTCTTAATAGAAATTGTGGCTTGCCTCATGCGCCAACTTTCAGGATCTATTTCTTTTAAATAGTTTTGATAATAAAAGATGGTGACTTCTTTTCATTTCCCTTCAACCAGACACAGCTTCCTGAGGTAGATGCACTTTCTTCAGAAAGGACACGATCTTTTATATCTTGGCTTAGGGACAGTAGACCTTTAAGTCCAGTTCTTCAAGTAATAAAGTAAGTATTTCTGTTACATACTAAGTTTTTATTGGCAACTTGTACTCACAGTTTGTAGCTAAGAATGCTGACAAGTGCATATATCTGGCCTGGAAGAAACTGAATAGCATCATCTTTTCAGTTGATATAACGCTGTTATCTAAAACTGCTTAGTGACAAAGGTCATCTTTGAATCTAGTGCCAATTCAGTTACTAACAGTTTTATTGGTAGAAATTAGCTGCATATTTTTATACTAAGAATATACTAAAGCAATGGATGTCCTTATGATCAATGGTGTTAGCCCAGTTAATTTCTGTTATAGCTTTTATACTTTCAGTATATGTATATAAAAAAGATTGAAGTAAAGGAAGTAATCCTTTATGGTGTAATAAATGTACATATTTGTTACTGAGCTCCATAGGACAGCAGTTGATTTGTGATAGATGACGCAAGTTCTGAAGCCTTTTCAAGCCATGACCTGCTTAAAGAAGTTTAAATTCTGTAAAATTATTATACTTGAGACTATATTTCACTTGTAGAATACTCAGTTTACTGAGCTGGACAGGAGATCACTTTTTAGAGAGAATGATGACTTGCTCTGAGAAGTAATACTGAAATATAGGACTAAAGCTCCTAAGCTGTTGGCATTATGGCTGCTACTTGAATTGCAAATAGTTCTGAGAGACCAGAGTAAATAGGAGAGCTTTGCTGCATGCTGTACAGCACCAGTACAGAGAACTGTGTCCCAGAAGACTTTTATTGGGGCAATAATTATGGTTACTGGGTCTTTGACATATCTACTTTCTCTGTTCTGTTGCCAAGTAATAAAATCTGCAGAGAGAGATTCAGATTGAGATAACATTTAACACAAGATGTAATTTTTGCATTTTTTCATTGCCACCAGCAATATTTGTTAACTTCTAAAACTTAAGAATTTTTTAATTTCTTTTTTTGTATTTCTACAAGATACTTTAGATGCTGTATTTCATCTGCTTTTCTACCATTTTATCCTTCTTAAAAAGATGCTGTTGTTTGATAGTGTATTGCAAACTTTAGGTTTTTTCCTCGACTTTAGATGATTTGCAGTTGTAGTATCTTTGGACTGAATCTAGATTCCAAAGGACAGTAAGGAATTTTTTAAATCTTAGGTCTCTGAATTTTGCAGTGCATTCTTTGCTCAGTGTTTGATTTTACTCAATATCTTCCTCTCCTCTTTCAGAGATGAGAACCCTGCCAAGACAGATTTTTTCCAGCATTTAATTGAGGATCGGACAGAAGCAGCTTTCTCATATTACGAATTCTTACTTAATATTCAACAGCAGGTTTGTAAGTGACCAGGGATAAACAGAAGAAAACTTCTGACTTCAGAGAGAAGCATGGGTCAAGAGAAGCATATGGGAAGTTACAGGAGTGGATGCTTGTTCTTCACAATATACAGTGACCAGCACTGTTTGGAAGCTTTACAGCTAAAGAAGTATACATTTCCAAAAGAATTTTGCAGATTTACTTCAATCTAAAAGTGCTAGGAGTGATGAAGCTGTTTCACTAGTAACCTTTAAAATTGGTTTGTACACGTTTCCAGTTGTGCGGCAGTATGGTGCTCTGTTTATTGCAAGCTGGTGAAATTATGTAGCTGTGTGGGATGATATTTCTTAACAAAATGTACAATTAGGTAAAGCCTTTTTTCTTACCTTTATTATAGTAGCCCTTCCAGGTCCAAATCCTTAACAGAGATGTCAAAGGGCAGTGATATATGTTGGTTGTTTATATGAATTTCTTTTTAAAAGGAATTATTCATATTTACTAAAGACTTCAGCAAATTCCCTGTGAGAGTTGTAGAGTTTCGGTAAAGTAAATCAACTGTAGAAATAAAATATATAATGTACATAAGTATTACATTTGTAAAGAAAATGTAAAAAATGTAACTAAAAAAAAGACTTAGCTCAGTGTGCAGAATTGTTGAGTGCTTGATGATGATGACTTGTTTTGTCCCAGGCTAGACAATGAAGTTGACTATTAAAACATGCTAAAAAGTGTACTAATGTAGAAAGAATACAGCTGCTTCTTCTGTTAATTTTAGGTGAATTTATTTATGATTGGCTTACTAATTAAAAATATTTTCCTTTATCATGTGGTTTTATATTTATGTAAGTATAATAATTTTGCAACTAAACTCTTACCAAATTGAATATTGCAGAGAACATGTTTACGGCTTTATTTCACAGACCTGTGGAAGGGAGGAGAAAACACTGCATAATTTGAAATGAGCTTTTGATACAAAATTCCTAACCCCCTTCTTATATATTATCCTAAAGAAGGCATATCTGTTAACCTTGTTTTACATTTTGTAACTACTGTAGTCTTGGTCCAGGCTTCTATGACTTGTGTTGTCTGCCATTTAGAGTAAGTGTGGGTAATCACTCACAGTTGATGCTTTGAATTCTGTTGTGATCTAAAGAAAAAGAAGAGGGGATGTAAAAATTAATTACCTTACATCAATGAAAGTAAAGGCTTTAAAATGAGAAATTTGAAATGTAATCACGCGTATTTCAGAAACCTTGTTCTTGCTAATGGTTTGGTAACTCAGTGGTTTGGGATTTTTGATAGATTTATGACAGACTTTTTAATTTGGTTATTAATTTGGGATGGCTTTTTTATTTTTTTTTTTAAAGACACATTAGAAGTAATGCATAAAGCGCAATCACTCATACTTAGTATTCTGATCTTTATCTGTTTGGTTTAATGAAATGTGACTATGACAGAATAATTAAATACAAACCAAGTAAATTAGGATTAGTATGATTACATTTTAATTTAATGTATCCTTGAAAATGCTAACATTGTATTTTAAGTGCTATAGCCCCTGAATCAAATAGTCAAGGAGAAAATATACTCGCTATGGTTTGCAGATGCTTTAAAAGCTACAATAATTAAATTCTGCAGGTAGTGGTGTTCTGCATGTTAGCACAAACTCATTGTTTGGAGAAAATAGCTTATAAGTTATATTTGTGTGTTGTCCCTTAGTAAATGTGTTTAAGTTACCCAAAGATTACATAAGAGAAACTTTCCATTTAGTAGATTAATACTGTGTAATAAATGTCTGAGGCAATGCTGAATGTTGTCCCTAAATCAGACCTTCAGGATTTCAGTGCTTGTTTGTAGATTAATTTGCATTGGGTGAAAGCTAAGGGCTGCTGAAGAGTGGGGCATCTTAAAAATCATTTGTATTTGCAAGTATGAGAAGGGCATGTTTCATTTTTAAATGCTCAGTGATAGAGGCTTCTGATTTATGAGTTTGCTATTGATATCTGGGAACACACTATGCCATGATTAATTGCAACATACTCTGTAAAGTCATTTCTTAAAGCTTTATTCTTCTATGGGTTTTTGTATATAAAAACTATGAAAAGTACATCTTGAGAGCTATTTGTTCAGTAAAATTATTACACAGCACAGAGAATATAGTTATTTTTTTTATTAATGATAGAGCAGACCTCTATTCTGACCAATGTTTGGTTTAAATTTTAAAGACAGAATCATGGAAATATCTTGAATTTGAAAAAAATGATTCAGGGTACTGATTTTAGTGCTTTGATCAATAGAATATCTCTAGGCATGGCAAGAGTATGTCTCTGAGGAGGACCTGGGGGTCATGGTGGACAACAAGCCATCCATAGTCCAGTGTGCCCTTGTGGCCAAGAAGGCCAACGGTATCCTGGGGTGCATTAGGAAGAGTGTTGCCAGCAGAACATGTGAAGTGATCCTGCCTCTCTTTGCAGCCGTGGTGAGGCCACATCTGGAGTGCTGTGCCCAGTTCTGGGCTCCTCAGCACAACAGAGACCTGGAGCAGGTCTGGTGGAGGGCGACAAAGATGATGAGGGGACTGGAGCATCTGTCTTAGGAGGAAAGGCTGAGGGAGCTGGGCCTCTTTGTCTTCAAGAACAGATGACTGAGAGGAGACCTCCTCAGTATCTATAAGTATCTGGAGGGAGGGTGTCAAGAGGATGGAGCCAGGCTCTTCTCAGTAGTGCTGATAGGAGAAGAGGCAAGGAGCAGAAACTCTTAAAGATGAGGAAGAACTTCTTTACTGTGCAGGTGACCATGCACTGGAACAGATTGCCCAGAAAGCTTGTGGAGTCTCCGCTACTAGAGATATCCAAGAACCATCTGGACACAATCCTGTGCAGTGTGCTCTAAAATGACCCTGCTTGAGCAAGGAGGTTGACCAGACAAGCCCACTGGGTAGTCCCTTCCAACCCTAAATATTCTGCGATTCTGTGATATGAAAGTTTTGCTTACAATGGCTTGGATCACACCACTGTACCAGAAAATACACATGAGAAGATTAATTCCTACCAAGGGATGTACTGTGAAGCTCAACAAGCCACTGCCTATTGAGTAAGGTTTTGGAGAAGACATGAGGCATGCTTTTGTCTCTGCTTGAATAAAGTGCTGAACTGTCCAAGGTAGCTCTTTAGCTCTGTTAGGGGCGGAACCTTTTCCAAAACGCCTTCCACACTGCATAATGTAAATCATGTCTGTTTGCTAGGGAAGATATTCCCCAGCCCCAGCTAAGTAAGTCCGTGGGTGATCAGTTTAAATTCTCAGTATTTTGAATTCTGACAGTGGGCATTCCTTTTCATGTCTTAGTTCTAAAAGCAACATCTTGTACCTCTTTTACCAACCAGATAGTATGGAAGCTCCTGTGAGAGAAATTAGGGCCCAGGAAGCTCTTACAATGGTAAGACACAGGATGCAACTCCCCAAGAAGAGTTATTGAGCTTGATTTATTTTGTTCTTAAGATTCTTAGAAATAAAGGTATTTATTAATCTTGCTGTAGAGTTTCATGACAAATGGAGAAAAGATGACCAGGTGCAAGTAATTTTGTTTGGCTTTGGTTTTCTGTACTTTTTGTCAGATACTGAAAAGATGGTTTTGTGATAGCTGAGCTGGTGTTTGTAGAAAGCCAAAATCAGTTGTTAGTAACCCTGAGAGTCAAGAGCTCTTCAGTAATTTTAAATGTGGACTCATGTTTCTTCAGGCCAAGAGGATTTCAAGAATTTTATGCTAAAGTTTCAAGGTATGGACACAAGTCCATACCTTAATGAGGAAATAATTACAACCTCAGTCAGTGATTTCCATAGTTAGAAGTATTAGCTTATGCATAAGAGTCTGGAAAGATCTCATTTTGATTTCAGGTTTGGAGTATATTTTGTCTCAGCACTGTATTCTGATAGTGGGCAGGATATAAACCTGCAAAAGCTTAGCACCATTTTCAGCAATGCTGAGTGTGGAGGTCTGAGGCTGTAAATGGCAACGAATTTATGGAATACCCCAAATATGTGTCTGTTTCTATGTAAAATCACTTCAGTGACTTTTTGTTTAAAAGCAGTTATTCAGATTTTAATATTTGTTAAATCTTCTATATAGTATTTCCTGGTAGTTTCTTCTGACAAACAGTGGAAGGATGTTTACATACACTGCTGCTTCTCAGATTTTCATAAAGGAGGTACAATATAATTAGAATGACAAATATTTATGAGTTTTAGCTTATCAGGATTTTTGGTACAGTTGTGTTGGGAATTTTAAAGGGGGAATGGGGAGACTGTAATGATTGATGCAATTTCTTTACCTTTCAGCCTCTAGAATTAAAAAAAGAAGAAAACCATTTCTAGAAGTCTTGTATATCTTTACTTAAACTGATGTTATGTTATATTCAAATGCAGGAATCTGGAAAAGGGTGGTTGCAACTCTTGCAAATAAGTGGTATTGATGTCTCTCTTGAGAACATTTCGGTTTTCCTCACAAGCTCTGTCGGTGTCTTTTAATGGGAAATCCAAAGGCATTCTACATATTTGAGTGTAGCAAGAGAATTCTCACATGATTAGTGTCACGGAAAATATTATTACAAGAGCAATGAAAATTCAAATGACTGTATAATCTTTCTTCAGTTTATGCCTCAATCATGAATTCTTACTGATTTCCACTTGCAGGGCTTTTGATGTGTTTTCTTTTGCAATTTTGATAACTAGAAAAAAATCAAATACTTCACAGAATTTCTTCATATTTTTCTTTGAAGGTCCTTCACAAAAGTGATGGAGCTGCCTAATTCACAGTATCAGTCATGCACAAGATTTTAGCAGGTGTGCACACTACAGAAGATAAATACAGGAGATCGTAGAATTGGAAATATTTCACAACCTGTTTGAAAACCGTAATTTGGAAAAGGAGAATGAGTTTTTAATCCTTTTTCTTGCACCTATTTACCTTTTTGATTATCTGGTTTATATTTTCTTAAAGCTACCTGTGAGGGTTTTATTTGATTTTTCAGGTGTTAAGAGGCATCAGCAAATACGGATCTCCAATTACACCTTTAATCATGTTACCATTAAAAGAGAAGGGACAATTTTACACAGGTCAGGAGTGTTGGAAGGAAGTACTGTTTGCCTAGCAAGTAGCATAATACTGTGGCTACAATATACTTTTGTGTTTATCAATGTGAGTAGAAAGCTTCTGCTTGCAAGATACAGGCTTTGTGGGATTCTTGAATGAAGTATTTATTGGCATAAGAATCCTCAAGCATGAGAAAGGGTGATAAATAACCATTTTGGTAATCTGCTAGCCATGGAAAGTAAAATGTGTTTAAAAATTAACAAAATCTTTAAATGTTAGAGCATCATTTGGGGAGGGAAAGTAACATTTTGGAAAATATTTCCTTTTGTTAATAACTTCTGTAGATATGATGCTTTCAAATAGTTGTGCAGGCTGTAAATCTCAGCTTTTATGAATGCAAAATGTTACTAAAAATTACTTGATGACCTAATGCAGAAGCAAAGAAAGAAAGAAAATATGTAGCAGTTGTGTATAGCTAGGGAATTCTTTTTGCTCTTAGCAGCTGAATGCAATGCCATCATTATTTGAAGTAGAGCTTAGGAGAAGCCAGGACTAAAAGTAAAACTGGTATATGTGCTGGATGTCTTGTCAAGCATGTGCAGAGCTTCTGAAAGATGTTTTGGTGTTTTGACTGTCATATCAGGTTTAGCAATTTCTTGCAATATGGCTGTATTTCGAAGTGCCTTATATGTTTATTCAAAATAAAAAGCCATTTGAGTTTCCAAGCTTCCCCTTTTCCCTCATCCAGGCTATTATTTCAAATTACCAAAACTATTTACATGAAAGAGTAATTTATTCTTGGAGAGCAAGCATGAAGTCTTTCAGCCTTCCAAACATGTTTTGAAACTTCTGAGTTCCTGGAAAGAGAGTGGAAACGTCTTCTGCAACCATGACTCGCATCTCCAGCAGCGTGGATGGATTGTTTCTGCAGGCAGAGCGCAGCAGCCGGTGAGGAAAGCAGTGCACAAGGGCTCTGTCAGCTGCTCCCTCACTGCCAAACCACAGCTGGGTCATTGAGCGGAGTTGCCCATTTACCTGCTCCGACATCCTGTCTCCTTGAAGAGTGACTAGTATCCACTGGGTGAAAGATAAGAAATCCCTAGTTTGTAAGTTGTCCTAGCCTGAGCCACATCTCTACCTTACGTATTTAGAGATCAGTTTCATATGTAAAACCCTGTCAGCATTTTTGCTGATGGAAATAAGTGAGTACTAGATTGAATAATTTCTTCTAATGAAATATTTTGCAGTCTAATTACCTGTGAAGAAAAGTTTTGGGGTTTTTTTCCTTCCTTCTGAAAGATGCCAAACGCTCTGTAGCTTCCTGAGCTGAAGAGAATGGGAGGTAGCAAACTGCTCTATACCCTTCTTTCTTCAGTACACTGTTATGTCTTCTCCTTAATTTTGCTTTCTAAGGCTTTCAGTTTCTCAGTGTGTTTAAATTTATGATGACATTCATCTGTCTTCCCACACCACCTGCTGGGACTATACTTGAGATAAGGTGCATGGTCCTAGGCAAGGTATCACAAATGGTGTTGCATGAACTGATTTACATGAAGGTATCAGCAGCCTTTTTCCCTTTACTCTTTTTCATCCTAACTTCATGTTACCACAGATTTTGTAGTACTTGGGTCTTTAAATAAGTGTGTTTGTGTGTTATAAAAAATAAGTTCTGTGTTATGGCTTCCTGGAGAAGTTTTAAAAAAACAAAGCAGAAACCTGTGAACTGTCGGCCCTCAGTGGCAGTTTCCTAAAATTCCCAGATTTTTTCAGCTCCTTACTTCAAAGTTTAGCATTTGCCTTAGAAAAACAACTGAAAGTAACCAAATTTGTGTACAAACTGCATCTCATGAAAAAGATATAGGCAAAACTGCATGACTTTCCGAATCAAGAGTTAGAACTTCTGGGAATGTCCTTCTGCTTTAACTTGTGAATTTTATGTGACTCAAATATAAAATGGCTTAGGAGCAAGCAAGCCTTTTCTCCAACATATTGTTAAGCTTCTGGCAGCTTTCATTCTTTAGCCCAAAACAATAACAGGGCAGACAAGTTGATACCACCTTGAAGGGAGGGAAGACCATCCAAAAGAATATTACCGCAAAACCCTTGCACGAACATACTCTGGAAAACAGGCCAGTGGAGTGCAATGTCCTGGGAAGGGATGTGTTTTGGAAGGTGCTCAGATCCCTGAATAGCTACATAAAACAGGATACTGGTATTTGTAGAATGAATATGGTTGTGACTCATATTGTTTGTGCTCAGCTCTGGTGGTCATTTGCAATGACTAATGTGAAATAGCGCACACTAAGAAAAAACCTGTGTATCCAGATGTGCATGACTCTCTCTAGTGAATGTTTATGCTTCTTTGAGGAGTCATTTGTTTGTGCTGTTTTCAGGTTTTGGACTGCATTTATTGAGTCATTTATTCAGCCTTGATTCCACTCTTCTGATTACACTTCTTGACACTTTTCTGTGTATTTAGTGAAGTGTGTCAAATGGTGCATAGCCATTACTCACTCTGAGATACTAGAACTGAGTTCCTAGGCAGAGGTTTCACTGAGATGCTTTCATCACAGCAATTGTGCTGTGTTCTGAAGTCATTGCCTCCTATCCAACACCGATGACATTAAATGTGCATGTTCTCATATTTTAAGCCATCAGTCACTCAGAGGTGTAGTTTAGGTTATTAAGGCTGCCTGAGTGAGGAAAGCCACTTTTTAAGCTCTTTTTAATACTGCAGTTGCCAAGCCAAAGACTTAGCTCTGTCTCTGGCAGACTGATGCAACAGGGGAAAGAGCCTGAAAAGAGCTGAAACTCTGCCTGGATGGTGTATCAAGAGAAGAGGGAACAGCTGAACTTTTACATTGTGCTGCTGCTCTCTGATGACAGATTGTCCTGCCTTGAGCAGGAGCTGGACCTGGAATGACTCCAGAATTGAAACTCTAAACGGGACATCTCCACCCGTATCTTTCTGGTGCGTTAGTTTTGTATTTCTCACTGGAGCTGTGGCTCTAGTGGCAGGTTAGGCTGATTTCCCCACTTAGTTGTGCCCAAAGGGGAAGTTCTGCCTTGATGCCACACTCTCTCACCACCTCCATTTTTTCAGCGGCAACAGTCATGGCACTACTTGACCTGAGACAAGTACTCACAACTGGGCAGCCAGATAAGCTCTCAGCAAAGTTTCAAAGTATGCCTGTGCATTCATACAAACCATATTGTTTCAGCTGCCTGCAAGGTTGTGAGTGCCCAGCACCCTGAGGGATGGGGAATATAAACTTTCTTTTATCCCCCAGAAAAGATGTTAGTGATAGGGACCTAGAAACTAGCAGGACTCTGGGACCCCGAGGTTGTAAGGAAGGCTCTTCACTAACAAGCTGCATTGGTGTTGGTACCTGCTGCACAAAGGCCCTAGTGGGCTGCTAAAGTTGTACTGGGAATACTTAATATTCATTAGCATACATAAACAGTAGTCTTTGCCATAGGTGCTATTCTAAGGGAATTCCTAGTGAGTTGGCCAGTGACCATGCTGAGGTCCATTTACATGTCAAGCTGCAGCCTTTCCCCTTTAGGCCAGTTCTTTCTTCATCTGAACCTTTTTGAGAGATTGGCTTTGAACCATATTCGCTGCACTGATTTCCTGTCCAGTGCAAGCCATGTTTGTGTGTGCAATCCTAACCTGAATAATATTTTACTGCTTAGCTGTGATAGTTTCTTGAGGCTTTGTGCCTGTCAAGACACAAGTGATCCTGTGTCATTCCTGTATTGTTTTTAAATGTGATAATTATTTTTGTCAGAATTTATGCATCAAAGATATAATTACAAGCCAGAAAAAGTACATAAGAAAGTATAAGCAAACAAGGAGACACAGTAAAAAGGACAGAGAAAAGGAAGGAAAAATGTTGACTTTGGATGATGCAACCTCCTTTTAATCACGACTTAGGCCTCTACTCTACTGACTCACTACTCCAGTACAATTTAGACAGGCTGGCAACTCTGTAATAAGAATGTAATTTATAATCCTCTGCCTAGTCTAAGCACTTCTCATTCCTTAAGTAAGAATTCATCTCTGTAACTGGAGTCCAGGTATTTCCCTATGTGGTGTCATGCTTTCCAGCAGTTTATTTAGGAAATCTTATGGGCATGATCCCCTGCTCTATAAAAAATACAGAGCTTTTGTTAGTGTGAGTTGGTGATAGGTCTCATCTCTACTGGAGCAGGAGGATTAGTATATTAGTACTGGCAGACCTAATATTTTCCAATGAGCTCTTCTATACTTTGAAGACAGATTTTTTTTCTCTCTGTGCACAGGTAGGGAATACAGTTTTTCCTGGTGAAAAAGTTTGTCTTTAAATGGCACAGTGATGGTACAATGTCCAAAAGAGCGGAAGAACTTTATATGCCCCCCTCTTCATGAAAACAAGGAAGTTTAGGTTTCATTCTTGTGACTTTTGGGAAAATTCAGGCTGTTTACTAATGACTTGTCAAGGCAATTCTGCAAGCAAGATCTCTGCTCTTGCATTTGTGTGCTTCTGAGAATCCAGTTGATGAAGCATGTCTGGAGTTAAGGTGCTATTCTAGAGCTTGATATCTGACCCTGGGAAAATGTTTTTAATTCAGAAGATTATCCATGTCCTTCTGTCTAAAAGTTTGTTTTGGGTTTTTTTTGACCTTGAAAAAGACTTGAAATGAATGCCCTGAAAGGTACAAGACAGACCTTTGGCCACTTGAAAGCGCTGTGGCCAGGGTGCCTTGTGTTCCCCTTTAGTTTCATGCTTCCCTAGAACCCTATCTGGTTTTATTTCAGTAAATAGTTTTCCCTTAAAAAAATTCCCCTGAAAATATGAACTGAAACATAAGTCTCAAGTCTGTAATAATCCGCTTGTTTTCATAGTCATTTCCTTACTGGAACTGAGGCCAGTCCTGTATGCATGATACAAAGAGAACCCTGATGCTGTGCCTGCATAAATCACTGCCCTTGAAGTGCTAGTTCCTATTGGTAGAGCACAGAGATACCTGAAGGGAAGATATTAATTTGCACCTCATAGAACAAGAAAACTCATTCAAAGCTAGTTTCAAGTTAATATAATATAATCTGTTACCAACTACACTGTAAGCATGGCAGGGGAATGGGGGCAACAACAGGCAAAAATTTGGGAACTAGCAAGTCATCCTAAAAGCTGTCCCCCTTGAATGCTCTGCAAATCCAGCTGCTGTTTTAGTGGTTGCACTCAAGAAACTTTGTCTTTCACTCCTTTTAATAGCTATTTTAATGGTATCTGTGACCATAGTGAAGTTTCACAGTATTTTTTTTTATATTTACTGTGTTCAGTGGTTATGAACAGATAAATACAATGACAGTTTTATGTGGAATTGTCTTTGTCAAGTGTTAGTTATATATGATGTTAATTTAGAAGTGAACTATATTATAGATACATTTTGAGGTGTAATTTTTCAAAGAGTCAAAGTTCTCTTTTTAAACTTGGCAGTGACTGATGTTCTTTTGGCATGAGAATGTTAGTAAAATGTTCTCTAGTTTCTCCTACCTTTAGATAAAAACATGAGTCTTGATTCCCAGTCCCCTGCAGAAGCTAATATCCACAAGCTGCTGTGAGCATCAGTGCTTCTTTGGCTCCTTATCGACCTTCTAAGGCAAAGTACAAACAGTTAAGTGTAGCACTGAACAATGACTAAAACTAAATTATCTGTTTTCTAGTACTGACACTGAATTCTCCTTCCCAAAGAGGGTAACTTTGATAAAGCCACCGCTATGTGATAGAAGTATTGGGGGGGTGGGAAGCCAGTTGCCATGACTTAGTTACCTCTACTTGATAAAACCATAGGTATTATATCTTGAATTAATATATTTAACAATTTAAAACTTAATTCACCTTTGGCAACTTGTGGATCTTAATATAATTTATGTAGTAAGGTACATAGGCTGAGAAAGTAACTCTTGCTAAAGGAAAATTGCTCCAATAAAATTGGGGTAAATGTTTTTGGTAAATATTAATTGTGATTATATCACAAGTTGTTGCCTTTGGGAGTCACTGCCAAGTAACAGTGCAACTGCTCTTCCTCTGCTGGTTCCGGGGATGGCGTTCACAGTGACCCTGAAATGGGAAGGAGTGTTGGTGGGATCTTGGCGGCCTCAGGGTTCCCTTCCAGGGCTCAGGAGACGGGCACAGACAGGGCCTTGTTTAGTCCCCCAGAGCCACCAAGCCTGCAGTCAGCTGTGGGTTTTTTTCCGTGACAGCCCATTCGCTCAGATCCTTTTGTCACCGTCAGGTAAAGGACCTTTGCTTCGTGCAGCATCACTTCGGAGGAACGTCAGAAAAGGTGCGGAAACCCGAGGAATACAACACTTCCCTGTATGATTCCCGGATCTGGTGCCGTGGGTCCGATGCCCTTCATGGTTTGCGCTGACCATGAAAGCCCGTGTTTGTGGGATCGAACAGGTGGGGTCCAACAGGTGGGGTCGAACAGGTGGGGTCACACAAATGACGGAGCAGGAAGGGGGTAAGCCTCGCTAATTGCTCTGCTGCTGTCAGCGAACTCGCGTGTCAAACAGCGAACTCCGAGTGTCTTTCTTCGGTGCTTCGCTGTTCGCTTCTGCAGCACCTGGATGCCTTCACTGCACTGGAACCCGGGAGCAGCGACAGTCGCCTTCCTCAAAGAAAGGCAACGCTCGGCGGCAGAAGAGCCAGGTGTCCTGGTAGGACAGACATTTCTGCCTATTTTAATCTCATTTACAGAAGGGGGGGCAGCACCTGTAACCGAGGGGCGGTGGGTTGGGCCCGGCGGGGTCGCCCCCTCGCCCACCCCGCGGGGCACCGCCTGTGGCCCNCGGGGAAAAAGTTTTCCTTGCGGGCTGTCGTGCCTTGTGTGCTGAAGGGCGCCCGGCTCGGAGCTTCTCCAGGCTCCGAGAAGTGCCGGAGACACTGTGAGGGGGAAGCACGAAGGCACCGGGACTGCCGGCACGGTGCTCGTCAATTCCGTTTTCCGGGCGTCCCTTTCATAACTGGGGAGTCACTTTCATGATTTGGGGGGGGCACGTCTGGTTTTTTGGCAGTCACATTTGTTTTGGGGAGGCTCAATTCATTTTGGAGGGGGGCAAATTAATAATTTGTAGGGTCAAGCTCATTTTTCTGGGATCAAATTAATTTTTTGGGGTCAGATTAATAATTTGGGGGGGTAAAATTCGTCTGCTGGCACCTAAGGCAGTGGACAGTGTGGTGTGAAGAGTCCTGAGCGACTGCCAGCCGAAAGAGGAGGCAGTTTAGTAGTTCATTGTTGTTTTTACTTATAGAGATGCCATATATATATATACACACACACATATATATATCTATATGCTTGGAAACACTGCTGTGATGAAACACAGCCAAACCCTGTCCCTGTGTCCGCAGCTGACCCATGGCAGGGGAGTGCCAGGGGGTGTGGGCACATCCACATGGGGAAGCCCAGGCAGCTCTGGGACATGTTCTGAGCAGCTTCCACAGCCCGAGTCTCAACAACTCTGGTGGCACGTGGAATGGAGGAGCTGGGCAAAATGAACTCCGCCTTTTCCCAGTAGTTTTTTCTCAAACTATTCAAAACCGTTTTTGCTAAATTCCATTTCGCTCGTCTGCATCACCTCTGTTATAGTGAATAGCCCTTCTTTGCTTTGTCATGCGTGCATATGAGGACATGTAAGAAGGGAATTTAAGATAAATATTGACTTAACCTTCTTGATTAAGGTTCTAACTCGGCATGCTGAAAACATCTTGCGCCTCACAGAGCATTTACACTGTCATTCAGCACAGACTGACATCACCTATTCAGTTTGTCACCTCTGACTTCTCCAGGGTACTGCTTTGCAGACAAGCTTCGTGCTTTTCTAAGGCTCTAAAATGAGACTGAAAGCTGATAAAGCTTCAAGAAGAGACACCAAAAATGAGAGGAGGAGGAGGAAAAGCGCTTGCTTTGACAGTGCTGTAATTTCAAGAAAGAGCAGAAAAATGATCGTCTCTGCTATGTCGTGGGATGGAACGCGACAGTGACGTGCCTTGGGAATTAAAAGCTGGCACCAAATAGGTGAAGCAGAGAGATGTTGTAATGTTGAGGAAAAATCTAATTGGGAAAAGTGTTCAAGATTTTGGTTATTTCTTAAGTGGAAATTTTGGGAACAAATTAATATACAATTCTTTTTATATACACAGTTGGTAGATCCAGTTTTCCTAGGGAGTTGCTAGGATGATAGTTAAATGAAACATGTTTACTGATTTCCCCCTTACTGTTTTTGTCTGAGTTCCTTTCAATATTTTTGACTATGTGTCTGCATAACAGTTCAGGCAGTTCAAATATTTGTTCTTGTAAACTTTAAATGACTGATCTGTAGCTGTAATTTCAAGCTTGTAAAAATTAAAATGTCCTAATTGTTACTGCAGTTATTTAGGTCTTTATATTTCAGTGTAACACAAGACATCCTATTGCATCCATCTCATCCAGTGCAAGCGCTGTGGTGATTATTTCATTTTTTTCCACCATTGCTGTTCCGTGTTGCTAGCTCTGCTGTTTGCCATTGCTGTTTGGTTGAACAAGTATTTTTCCTCAAGCTCTGGGAAGGGAAGGTTGGAGTGCTTGTGCAGGGCTGAGGAAATCAGGGCTTGGGGACTTGTTGCTTTAGTGCTTGATATGGTCTGGAGTCATTCTGGGTTTCCATTTATAAAGCTGAAGGTGGTACTTCAGTGGCTTCACGAAGTTTAGTTCATGTTCTTCGTGTGCTTTGTCATCACATACTGCGAGATACTCAAGTATTCCTGTGTTGATGGGCAGGTGTGACTACACTGTATTTATGTGTTGTGTTTTTGACTGCTAAATACAGTGCTGGGGGGATAAATGAACCCTTCTTGCTAATTTGCTGTAATATTTTTCTGTAAAAGCTGTATCCTTAATTGTTAACTTCTCAGCTCCACTTTTAAACAAAATCTACAGCTCATCCTATGGCTGTGATTAAATGCTTTGGCTTTGGAGTGATGCTTATACAACTTTTCTGTTTTATGAAATTGATTTTTTTGTTATGTGGGTCTTTTTCTATTTAAAGTCCTTAGTGCTTAGAGAGACTTTAGCTGCCTGGGGTGTCCTAGTATTGCTGCTTTGAGAAGGAGTATGTTAGAAATCTGTAAAGTAGGCTACGAGGAGAGATGAGAAGAGGGCTTAGCAGATTAGGTGGTTTTTCGAACTAAGCTAAGCATATTATATTGTGTTCTTTGGACAGGCATTCCTATTACGCATAGTTTTGTTTCCAAAAGGGTGCAGTTCGTTTTGCTGAAGTCCTAGACTTGCAATGCTGCAGTTATTTTGCATGAGATAAAACCTAAAAGTTGCCAGCTCTTTCGCTTCCTCTTCGCTTGCACATTTTAACTCCTTCAGCTCTTACTGATAGAAATGCCCTGCTTGCACCGCTTTCCATGAGGAAAATCTCCCTTCACCATGTTGCAGTGGAGAATACATGTGTTAACACAGAATCAAAGCTTTAAATTGCTTGTGTTTTTTAAATTCATAAACTTCGTAAGCCAGAAAATATTGAAGGGACCGGATTTAATTTTTTTTTTCCCAGATGGTTCTAGTTAGTTTCTCTGTAGTGCTGCATCCTGCTGCTCTAAAATTGTGTTTCTTTTTATGGCCATTCATATATGTGAGATTTCTAGTTTAGTCCATACTGCGGAGATCTTTACCAGCATGCCTACATTGCTTGGGATGGGTGGCAACTGTGGAAAATGAAGTGTGGGTTACACGGTTTCTCTTAGCTTAAAATAAGGTTTATTGACAGTCACACAGTCCTGTGTCCAGGTAAAACTGTTTCTATCCTGTGTGAAGGTGCTGGAGTGGTGACATTTCCTCTGCAAAAGGCAGAGGGGCTTGTATTAGTGAGGGAAGTAAAATGGGAAAACTTTAATTGGTTTCAAAACATGAAGCTATTTAGCATCATTAATTCAGAATGCATTGCATTTGTATGTGCAGAGTTCTCTTAACATGTGTCTAGAATACACTGGCAAGGGAAAAGATGTGTGTAAGCTGGCAAGATCAAATTGCAAAGGCTTCTGTGAAAAACATTAAGGATTTTTTTTCTTCCTTGATTGGGATATCGCATGTGCTTGTTGCTGAGGGGAATATTTTTCCTAGTTGCAAATTGCAGCCAGTAGGAGAGTCATTTGGTTTATCTGCAGAAAGCAGAGTTTGAGAGGGTTTTATTTTTGTGCCTTTTTTTTGTCAGTTCCCAGTGTCATCCGTATCTGTCAAAAATGTTTGTTTTACTGCTTTCAGCTGATAAGTTTTTGATTACCAAGTTTCTTTCCTCACCCTTGCTTGAACTTGTTTCCTGTCCTTTCGGTTAATTTTAATGGTTATTCTTACTACCAAATTACCATAATTCTTCCAGCATTATACCTGTCCAGTTTGTCTTATAAGGAATTATTTAAATGCATCCTAATAGCCACAGGATAATTAGAAATGTGGTTTTTAATTTAGGTCTTTTATTTTGCCTCTCTTTTGTGCACAGTCTGCTGCTGGGATTTCTGAGATACTCCGTCAAAGCAGCAATCGCAGGCTATCCTAGGCAGCAAGACAGAAGCAGATTGTGAATAGGTGTGTTACGCAGCCGAATATCTCACACAAGTGTGGTTTAAGTCTCTGCTTTGTATTTTCAGCCTACTCAGGTCCTTTAGAAACTGATATCTCATTGGAGCCAAGAACTGGCAGTAATTTGTGGCCTCTGGGCGTGTTTTCTCTTGTCTTCCCATTGAAAGCCTTACACAACAAAAGTTAGCTAATTGTTCCAAGTCTTGTTTTCTAAATAGAAACCTCCTGTTTAAACTGGCGTATGTCAACAAAAACAAACTGCTAAACTGTTTGTTCATGGAAGTGCTGTTCACTCTTACAAATACTAATTTCTAAAACCCTTAAAAAGACATTTAAGAGATCTGTGGTGCTTCTGTTGTGGGAAATGTTCCTGCCTCAGCAAGTTTGTTTCTTTTGTTTCTGTGGCTATGCCAGAATACCAGGGTGGCATTGGGAATAGCTGCTACCCATTTGCTGTTGTCTCTTGTCATCTGGCAGCTGGCTATGTTTTCCCTGATAAATACACTTTTGGGGAGAGATGTGATGTATATGTGGCACAGGAATTCATCATTCTTTGTACTTTTACAGGTGGTCTCACGTACTGCTTTTCTTTGTCTTCTCTCTCCAGTACAGATGCTGTAGTGACTTAGTGGGCTGTGAGATCCTTGTGTATGTGCATGTACAATTACCTGCAGAACACTCATTTCCTTAGAGCTTTATGAAATTTCTAATAGCCAGCCTTACTCAGTGTTTGAAACTAGCATCAACAGTGTGACTTCCCAAAATTCTTGGTGTTGTTTTCCAATGGGGCAAGTGACAGAAAAGCAGCAAATTGAGATGTGTAGATCAAATCCTTGCATAGCATATTAGAATGCTTTTTGCCTACTCTGTGTGTCAGCAGATGTGTGTCTTTTGTAGTTGTGTGAATATGGCAGTTTCTAAGAAAAGGAAATTAAAACCAGCTTCTGCAAGGCTGGAAAGAGTGTGGTCATGCTCTTCAGGTTCTCAAGCTTAAAGAAGTTGGAGCTTTTTTGTGCTAAATAGAGGCTGTGTGATACTGCAGAAAATGTAAAGAAACCCTAAAACAGAAATGCTGCTCTAACATTACTGTCTCTAGCAGAGTAAGTGTAGTATTTCAACAAACTTCACAAAAAGCTTTCTGGTATGTGATACAGGAGTAATAGACTATGCTTCCCGAAGGCTGGGAAGTACATTACTCCAAATATATGCAACAGCCTTATCGTAAAGGAAAATAAATATTTATATAACTTCCTGTTGGTAACCATAGTGACATTATTTGGTGGGTTTTTTTGTTTTGGTTTGTTTTGTTGTGTTTTTTTTTTTAATTTAGAATGGAAATAGAAATAGTCATACCATGAAGTGATAGTTGTATTGTGTGCTCTATGGTTAATAAGTAGATGGCAGAAAATGATGTTGTGATTTAATTTATAGTGGATGCTGTGGTCAGGCAAACAGTGCTGTAACTCTTAGTAATATTTTTGTTGCTCATGAGATGAAGAATGTCTACGCCTGGCAATGTTCCTTCTAGCACTCTGAGCAAGGCCTTTACTCACAGTCCTTCTGTACCTGCAAAAAAACCCAAAACTAAATCTCTAGAGGATGTCTGAGAAAATTGCTTTGCAAGTGTCTTAGATGCTCTGAAGATTTACCACAAATCACTGAAGTGCTGAGTACTTAATGCTATTGACATACCTACTGCTCGTTTTAAGAATATGAGTCTCCTTCGTTTTTTTTTTCTCTTTTTCCAGTTTTATATTTTAAAGCTTATATGGCAAAAATGTAGACCCTGTTGTAGAGTTTATAATGTCTCAATTTCTAAAGAGGTAGGAGAGGAAGGAAACAGAAACAGAGATTTGGGTTTTTTTGGTTAGTTGGTTTTTGTTATTTGTTTTCTTGTGGTGAGAGTTTCACCTTCTAAAGTAATTCTTACACAGTAACGTTTCTAGCATCAGAGAGGAAGCAAACAGACCTATTCTCAACATCTAGTTAAAAAGTAAAGTCTTTATTTCCCACTTTCCCTTGAGGGGAAATGAGCTGAAGCAAAATGAACGGAATAGCTGGAGTTAAATTAGGCTTGGTTTCTCTAGAATCATCTTCACCCCAATGACATACTTGTAAAAGAGCATCAAAGGTGAATTTTTCATTGGGTTCTCTTTGGTGGGGGAGTTCCTACATCTGTATGAGAAGGCAGCAAGCTCTTCTGAGCCTAAAAGTGTTTCATGGTCACTTCTGTGCCTTTTTGTAATATGATGTTAATTGTCTGTTAAGGGCATGTAGCAGCAACTCTTGGTCTGGGTTGGTTTCTCATCTCTTCTGCTGTTTTCCAGAAAGATGAAAGGAAGAGACAGAGTCTCTGTGTTGCTGCCTTATCTTGTGTCTTGCTGTCAAGATGCTGTGGAATAACCTGGTGATTAGGTTTGCATGCGGTAGAGGTGGCCTTTTATATAGTGCCTTTTCCCCCTCTTATGACTGCTCGCTATGTCATTTCTGTGTCCCAAGCTAATCTGAGAAGCCCAAGAACAGTTTAATTAAACTGTTTGTTCTGTGAACTTGCATAGGGAGTCTGGGAAGAGGACAGTTTTCAGGCCCCTGCAAATTATTTCTTGTGACTTTTTCCGTTCTCAGCTGACACATGAATCCTGGATCATCTTGAAAAAGACCTGCTATCCAATGCAGATATTCGTATATGCTGTCCAAATATACTTTGTGTTTGCCAGGAAGATGGCTCTTAATTCCTGCAGTATGTGGAGAGAGGCTTGGTCTGTAAGAGTACTGCTGCACACCCATGTGTAACTGATACAGCACATGAGGAAACTGGTGTGATCACTGTGAGGATAGATTGCTTATGGGAAACACTTGACCTAAAGTCCATGATTCCCAGGTGTCAGGAAAGTGCAGATCTGTACTCTGAAGATCAGGTCCATCAGTGGTGAAATAAATCCTTCATTTTAGAATGACTCTGTAGCACAGCAGCTGAAGAAGGGGACAGAAGTTAAAATGAACATTGGTTGGCTGCCTGCCTACTAAGTATGGTACCTTTTGTAGTCCATAAACTAATTCTTCTTTGTTCAAGTGAGGCTGGGGATAAGCAGGTGGCACTGTCAGGTGTCAGCAGTCAGTGCATGCATAAAGAAATAGCTTTGTACTCTCGTGATGAAGACTGGCAAGCACAACCTCCCCTTACTGATAAGGAAATATTCAGTAGTCTCTCAAACTGAAATGTAAAAAAAAGATGTTTTCTCTAAAAATGTGGAACTTACACCTTTAAAAAAAGTTGCATTTATCATCACAAGCACAGGCAGTGCATTTTCAAAAGGATGGAAAATTTGAGTACATCATAGGCAGGCAAGATATAATCTGCTTTTCTCTTTTACCTCAGATAAACAATTTTGAAGCAATTACTTGCACATTTACTGTCTGGTCATTTTAGATCAAAATTACTTCAGTTTTCACGTTCTAGTCAGATGGAGAGAAATGAATTACCTTCTTTTAAGTAATATTTTGTTTCTCTGCCAAATAAACAGTGATTTCATCTTCCCAGCATCTCCCCATTGTTAGCTAAAACTCTAGTAAAGACATCAAAAGTTGATTTAGAGGTCACAAAAGCATCTTTAAATGTCTTATATGTTTGCCAGAATGGTGGAAAAATTACATTGCTTTTCTTCCTGTAAAATCAAACTCAATATATCATGAGGATATCACTTTGACCAGAGTGCTGTGGTAAGGAGAAGATCATAGAATCACAAAATGGGTAAAGTTGGAAGGGACTGCACTGGGCCATCTGGTCCAAAGTCTCTGCTCAAGCAGGGTCATCCTAGAGCACATTGCACAGGATTGCATCCAAATTTTCTTGAGTATCTCCAGTGAGGGAGACTCGACTGCTTCTCTGGGCAACCTGTTAAAATCTTCCACTCCAAAATGAATGTATGATGTAGTCTCTGGTTGTACCTGAAGTGCTTATGCCATACTGTTCACAGAACAATGTTCCTGTGGTTTTGTTTGAGGTTCCTTTTTTTCTAGGGCCTGACCTGGCCTTCTCTGTACCTTCTCATGCAAACTATTCGTTATTTATGTTCTGTACTTTCTTTTTGAACCCACTGCTCTCTGTCTGTGACAGAGCTGTGAACTTACTCCACTCTGCTATCTGTGGAAGAAAGACTTATTTTAGAAAACACCTTTATGTGTTTGTTCAAAATACAAGTACAAAGGTGCCAAGCCCCTCAGATGCAGCTGCACCTATGCTCCTAGGGACCTCTGTGGCCTCAGCTGCTCCTCATCCAGCCTCTTTTTGCAGCTGGGGCCCCTCTGAAGATGGCAGTGACGGGGGTCGAGGGAGGGTTGGTGTAGCTGTGGGCTGATCTCCAGGCTGAGCTAGGTAGAGGCTGGGAGCTGAAGTGATGATTCAACTGGGAGTAGGGCAGAGATTTTGGCTAGTCTGAGGTATGTGGTTGAGTAAGTGTGTTAGCAAGTTAATTGCGATAAAGATGGGTTAAACTGACTCAAAGTGTTTTAGAAGGTGGCAAACCCAGTGCATAACCACAAAGTAGTTCAGTTTCCTTTTCTACAGATCCTCTCTCTGCCTTGCCCTAGGCAAGGAAATAAGCTGAAAGAACTGTTTGCGACCAGTAACATGAAAGCAATTTACAAAAATATAAGCCAAATAAAAGAAATATATATGTAATAAAAGTAATGCTGTGTGAGAAGTCGAAGTTAAGTCTTGCTGACCTGAACGCTGCATCCAAGGCTGGCAATACTGAATCAGCTGAGTGCTGGAAGACAAGGATCCTGATCAGTGGCTCAGATAAATACTGGCCACAGTTAACATAAATAAAACAGTTGACCCTTAAAGGCAGTTGGGTTTTACAGCTGTATCCTAAGAGCTGTGTAACTGGTCTGTATAGTTGATGTGTTTTAGGTAGACCAGATACCTTTGAAATGGCAAGGTGGGGAGTTCATCTTAGCTTCTCAGTGTATCAACTTGAATTTACTGGCCCCTCTCCTCTCTGTCCCTGCAGCTTTTCAGAATTTTCAAATTCCAGATAAAACTACTAGGAAGTTGTTAACAACACACCAGTTTCTTAAAAGACAGTATTAATTTTTACCGTTTACATGGAGATCATGACTTCCCCAGCCCTGTAAGTACTTTTCCAGAGCAACACTCATGCTAGTATTTTTAACTAAAAGCAGGAAGTCTCTTAAATTTGGGGAGGGAGGAAATGGAGACACAGCAAACAGTGATCTTGAGCAATCTGGTTTTTTTTGCTGCCAGAGGCGAGAGGGTGAGTGTGTTTTTCTTCCTTCCCCTGTTTTGATTTGACTGCAGGATGACCACGAACTGTGTCCAAAAAGGAAAACTGAATCAAGTCGTTGAAACTCTTTTGTGAGGAGCTTTTGTGCTTAGTATCCAAATACAGTATAGGGGTGAGTCGTGGCATCTGTGTTAGATAGGACTTTGCTTTTAGTTTACACTTCCCCTTTTAGTTTTATGTGCTGCTGACAATATCCTGGATTCCTACTAGCACCTTCCCAAAGACTGCTTTTAAATGAGTCCTGAACTATTCAGACGTCATATTACCTATGTTTGTGGCACACCTTTTGGCAGTTTGCTTGTTGGTTTGGAAAAGTTTTTTAAAGCCATAATGTGTTTTCTGTGATAGTGCAAAGCATGAGACTTACTGAAGGTGCCAGACAAAGAGGCTGTGAAGGTTTGGAATGGGGAGGTTCCTGGGGGCTTTGTGCTCAGTTTACTTGGGACATGACTTGTTGCAGGATGAGTTGAAACTCATTTAAACAAAGAAAGTTCTAATAAAAATCCTGAGACAAAATTCCTGCCAGCGTGTATTCCCAAACATTGGCGCCACAGCAGTATTTTTTGCAGTGAGTTCTGGCTGGCACAGCTTCTCAGCTAGCTGCAATGGCTTTCAGTGAAAAGAAGTTTTGTAAGGCAGGTAACACTATTCTTTTTGTGGAGCTGGAGCTAATCCCAGTTTAATGTGAAGGCATTGAAATTGCTGTACTGAATTGTCTACCTTTTTTTCCCCCATTTTAATCTGTTGGCTGTGAAAGCATTCTTCAGTACTCTTTATTGTAGTAATTTTAAATAACATTATTTATCTGAAGCCATAGAGTCTGATATGCTATAGGATATGAAATTGTAATTCATTTTTACATGTATGTACCAAAGGTGTGTACTCAGTGTCTGTAGCCTTTCTGGTATAATAAAATCAGGCATACTTAAAAGATTGCTATTTGAAGGCTGACATTTCAGGCTTGCTCTTGCAGTGCCCTGTGACTGTAAGCACACTGGAAGTATGACTGAGCTGGAGTAATTCAAAGAGATGTCAAATAAGCCAGGCCCTAAAACTCAGTTATAGCTGTTAAACCATGCATGCTCCTTGGAGTACTGACCCCAAGTTGTTGTTCATAGCAGTGGAAGTGTAAAGTGAGTATATTTGCTATAGATCAGACCGTGATACAACTTTAATCTGAGCAAATCATCATCGTGGTGACATTCTTCAGCATTTCCTAATGCTGATTTCCTTGTGAGTTGGTTACCTTTCCTGCTGCAATAGCTGTGTTACTTTTCTCATGAGCAGGGATGCAGCTGTCTTTGGGGATTCCCCTGAGCCCTGCAGATGAAAACTGTAATCTCACTAGGATTCACAGCTTTGTGTTGTTGGAAAGTAAGATCTTATAACCATGCATTCTCTCTAACAATTACAGCTCATCTTGTCTCACTTGGTATTGACTACAGTAATCAATAGTTTTCTTGACACATTACAAAAGCTTTTGTGCCAGTTATGAATATTCATAACTAATGAAAGAAATAACTGCATAAAGCTACATAATAACATAGATACTATCAAAAGTTATTAACAGACTTAAACAAAAATGCTGATGTAGATATGCTGCTAGAAATTTTGACATTTAGAATTCAACCCCGTAAGTACTGCTATTTGGCCTATGTGATGCTTCTAATAGTTTCCAGATTTTGGGTGCGTCTGTGCAATTGTGTGTAACCCCATGACTCAAAGATTGGAGCTTTAAGAAAATACACAGCACCCTGTGGCAGCAGTCAAACTGGTCAGATCTAGAAGAAGCGAGAAGCAATGTGCTGGTTCACAGGTTGGTGAATACTGCTGTGGCACAAGCTGATCTTATCTGCAAGCATGCAAGAGAGCCCAACTCAAACCAGGGATGTCAGGTCACATACTGTATTTAAATCAGGTGGTTACTGGTGTCATAGGGGCTCCCTTGTTGCTGTTAAAAATTCACTGGTGTGTGCCATTTAAAATTTAAAAAAAAACCAATCCCAGTTTATCACACTTAGTGATGCTGACAGCAGAGGTAGCCCAGTGTGATGCTGGCCCTCAGTCTGTCTCTAACTCCTGCTCCAGACACCTCACTGCTCTTCCACTGGAGAGGTTACCATAACAGAGCAGCCCAGAGCCTTGCAGAACAGTGAGGGTCACGCTGCTGCAATGCTGCTTTCTCTGCCTTTGTTAGGTCATGGTGTGATTTTCAGCATTCTCAGGGGATCCACTTCAGGGGAAAGCTGAAGTTGGAGGAGCTTGTTTTGTGTTGTTTCCTGCTTTCAAGCTCTATACCTGTTTGACCTCTGTTTATGAAAGTAGAAAAATCCAGTGTCTGACATCAGAGAAATACATTTGAAGTAAAACACGTATTCAGAGAGAGCAAAATGTTGAACTACATTTATTCCAAGAAACTGGTGAAAGCACAGGTTGAATGGACTCTTGCATTTAGCCCAAACTACCAATATTTAATGGGCAGCTTGTCTATGTTTTTACTAGTTTGTTGTAGTGTGCTCTGTCTGATGTAACATGCACTCTGTGGTATTTATAACCCCTCATCAGTGCAGAGCTGTTCAGGCTCTCTGTTTAAGTTATTGTTTGATAGTGTTACTTAATGCCTCTGTTTAAATTCCAGTAGTTTGCATGTTGCTTCAGAAACTGCAGCTGCAATAGCTAAATATGCAGATGGTAGGTTTTTAATTGAATTTCACTCATCTTGTTCTCAGAGCAAAAGACAATAAGCATATGGGGGAAACAACCTATATGGACTGATCAGTCTCTTTATACACTTGTTTGTGTAGCCACAGAAAAGTGAGGAAAGAGTTTTTTCAGTATGCTTATTAGTCCATATCATGTCTTCACCCTCAGAACTGGCACACTGAGAAAGCATACTGCAGAAAAGTCCTGTGGCATCGAAGAGATTGTCACTGTATTTTCCCTTGTACTTTCTTCCAGGCTAACATGTTGCAAAGATGATTTTGACTCTCTATTGCTTACTTGTTAATCAGATATTTCTTCTAAACTTTTAATAAGCCATCACTGAAAAAGTTCAGCGTCTATTTTGCACTCCAGAAAAATGCTTCTAACTCAGTGAGTTACAGCAGTTTCTCCAGACTGCATTTTTCTCAAGAAGTTTTATAATATGATAAAGATTTACCAGAATCCTTTTACTGTGTGACTGTAGGGATCTGCATCCCAGACCATCTGCAATATGAAATGCAAATACCCAAGACTTTTCAACTCACCATCCTTCTCAACAAAATGGAAAAAATGGGATCAGCCAGGCTCTCAGACTGTTGCTTTGTTGTCAGGAAGAAAGACGGTGGGAGGCAGATTGGGCTCCGTGGGCATGATTATGCTTTTCAGTGTGGCTCATTCTGAGTAGGCTGCTATATCCAGAAAAACTGTCCATATGGAGAAACTAGCTGGGAACCTGGAAGCAGCAAATAGCTGCTCAGTGTGATGGTGCACCTGGACCAGGAAGCCCTTCTGTATTGTGTGGTGTGCATGTAGTGTGTGCCTTCTCACAGGACTGGGAAGAGAACACTGATGCCAGAGCTTGTTTCAAGCTGTTGCCTCAGGTTGTAGCTTTTTGTCCAAATGTCAAAGTGACAGGATAACGAAAACAAAGAAATTCCTTAACCAAAGTAGGTTATAGGGTACATAAAACTCTTTCCTCTCTATTTCTAGCAGTCAGTATCCTCTCTGTCTACTTCAGTCACTTGACAGCAAGCAGTTCCTGAATATTTTGTGTGTGCATTTTTTTTAATGTCATAACTTATCAGAAACATTAGGTACTTTCTAATCAAAATATTATGGTTCTCTGCATTGTCTTCCACTGAGATTTGAGCCTTTGAGATGTATTTGAATTGTGAGGTTTTTTAAGCTTTTCTATAATCAAGAGGATAATACATTCGTTTATGAAAACAGAGATTCTTATCCTGTAGACAAGCAATTATAGGAGGTCTGAAGTAAATAGCACAAGGATTTGGAGCATGTGTGTGTCTGTGAATTGCTGACAGCTATGTTTTAGTCTCTGGGATTGGACTCTTTTAATTTATTTTTTTTAACTTAATTTTTAACTAAAGATTGACTTGACTGGATGTGACCAGTGTTGTTTCTGAAGGGAATGGGTTTCAGCATCAAATTAATTTTACAACAAAGGAAGTTTTATTATTGCCTTAGTATTTTTTCAGGTATTTTCTGTCAAAGTGTTTTTTGGTCTCATTCAAAAACTAAAAATACTTTTGATTTTAGTATTCAGCCTCTCCTACATATCAAAAGAGTCAGTTAATTGTGCTAGTGTGATTTAACAAAAAGTAGGTTGAGCAGACATTGTTTTGCTAGAATTTACAAACTCTGCTCGAATTATGAAAGCTATATCAGTGAAAGCACTACTTCTGCTGGTATAAATCCATCAACTGTAGGAATTCTGCCTTTTGAAACCTGTAAAGAACAGCCAATGTCCCAGACTTGAGAACTGCTGTTAATCCTAGTTTAACATCTTTGAAGGAAAAAGAATTGGTGTTATTATTTACCTGTTTTGCATATATGAGATGTTGCTATACTGAGAGGCTTATATAGTTATACTTTTAATTTGGGATACAGTACCAAAACTACTGAGAAAGAGAAAAGAATGTTTAGGGTTATGCTCTAATAAACATACCAGGAAATCTCAATACCTAGTTTTGTAATAGCCACTATATTTTGCTATTCATTGATCATTTTCTGTATTGCAGCTGATGACATTTAATTACAGGGAAAAAAAGTTGAGTGATTTTTTTTTTTTTTTAAATTAGGCACTTCAGAGCCAATAGCAATAGCTAAAGCAATCCCATAGATATATACACTGTGTCCTTGTAGAGATATTTCCTGATGGCAGCTATATCAGTAAGCTCTTTCTAATGCTGACAATGCCTTAGCAGAGCTAATGTGAAAAGATTTAAAAAATACATAACTTCATCTTTAAGATCTTAATTGCAGTGAGGCAAGAGCTATATCCAGTGTTGAGCCAGTGGAAACTGATCATGTCTCTTCAGTGATGCTGTGAACCAAGGTGAGCAGCTTGTCAAGAGTAAAACATCAGATTTTCTTTTGACGTGTCAAATCATCTTTTTCTTTGCTAAAGCAGAGTTTAAGCATTTTGATAGGTACTCAGTGAAAGCCAGAGCTGCTGTCTCTCAAAGAAGCATGATGCTGCCAGCCAGTTAATTGGCAATCTTGTCTTGGAGGAAGGCAGTGACTCCCAGTTTCTGTTCAGTGTAGAGCTCTGTGGGAGTAAGGATCTGAGAGGTGATGACTTTCAGTGCACTGGGATGCTGGCCTTGTGCCAGCCTGCCAGCAGAGTCTACAGTACTAGCCATAGTGCTTCTTTTTGCACCAGCACCCTGGGATGCTCATGCATACTTTGTAGAAAGGACAGAGGCCAAACTGGAAGCTGTTTTTTCTTGCCTACTGCCAAGTGCAACATAATCATCTGTTTTGTTGCTACTAATGCCAAAGTAAATTGAACTCATGCTCGTAAAATACCTGCAGTGTGATTTTCTGTTCTTAGTGAAGTACAGAAGTGAAACAACTAGTGTAATAATGAGATCTGCTTGCCATTAAACTGAAGGTGTATTTGGGAGTGCAGTCCTGGCATTACTCTTTTAATAGTGCTGGTAACAGTTTAACTGGAGTTACATAAATAAGTGATGCTTGAAATCCTCATCAGAAACCCCAAACATTTCTTCTGCTGAAAACAGTCTAACCTAGAGTTTTGCTGCAAATCGGAGATATGAAAGAAAGCTACTTTGTCCTATCTTTGCGGTGGCACATAGAAGTCCTTTATAAAAAGAAATTGCAGTGTTGCTTAGACCCACAAATGTGTCCAGAATTGCACTTCAGATTGACCCTTTGGATTTGACACCTTTGTATCATTTTAATAATTATGAATGTACTTGATTTTCTTAGCAAATAAATTTACAGATTAGGACCATCTAACTCCAGGACTTAGTATTTTTGGTGCCTGTTCTTTTCTGTGAGCTACTCCAGCGATCCCCTTTCAGTTTTGAGTGCTGACAGGAGGAAGAGAGCTTTAGAGGATTCAACTGATTCTTTCTCCTAGGGAGATCTGAACATTTTGGATATGGTAAGTATAATTTTAAAAGACTGAAGATATAAGGAAAAAAGAAAAGAAGAGGGAGAAGTGATAGTTGTAATGACAGCCATTCTCTCCTTCAACTTCCTCCGAGAAGGAGATGCCTAGGTTCCATCGTCCTTGCTATGTGGAGCTGTGGGCACTGGAACAGAGAGTAGCCAGGACTTGTCTTGCATCCTCAGAAGGCTGAAAAGACTGGGGCTGTTCTGTACTAGCTACTGACCTTTTGCTATAACTGCTAGGGCCTGGAATTGTCTGATTACTTTTTTGACATCTGCCCTTCCCCACCCTGGTTCTATGCCCAGCTGGAGAACACTTGATCCGTAAATATGAAGTGCCATCCTTCTGTCTCCTCCGAACAATTTCAGAGGCTGAGAATTGTCCTCTCACTCTACTCACAGCTGAGAAAAGGAGCTTTTCTAATCTGTGGAGCTGAAGCTCGTAAAGCAACAAAGTGCAGAACAAACATTCAGATGATTCTTTATGTGAACAGGTAAGAGGAGTGACTGAAGTTCATATTGGAATAAATGTTATGATAGTAGTAGGATCTATTCATGTCCTAGAGGAGGAATATTCTTACATTGCTAAGTATGATGAAAGCATAATGCTAAAGTAAAGTTAAGAAAAATCAAGCTGAGAACTGTGTTGGCATGATTCTAGTAGTTAAATATTTACCAGAAGCAGACAGCTCTTAGAGTCTCATTTTTCTTCAGCCATCATTATACTAAGGTAATAAACCATGCATAGAACATAGTTTTCCAGGGAAATGGCTGCAAAGAATCTTGCTTCTTGAGTAAGGATGATTAATTTCTGGTTTCTTCAAAAAAGAAACTAGTGCGTATTTATTGAGAGTCATTTGAAAACAAAGTTTCTGCTTGAGCTGTAGAGTTGATGTAGCACAACATAACAGAGTGTTCTTCGAGTTTCTGCTGGCCATAATAGGGTGGTTATGAAAGTGTACATGCATTTAGTGGTTTGATGTGGCTGGATTTTGCAGTTTATCAGCTGCAATTCAGCAGTCAAACTCATCTCTCTTTAGCCTGCTTTATGAAGAGTCCTGAGGACCTGATGTTAACTTGTGTTAGCATTGTATCACTGTCTGCAGTGATTATGGAAGGCCTCTCTGTATCATAGACATCACTTTTGCAAGCATGGTCATTAGTTTGCTGACTTGATTTGATGTTGCTCTGCTTCACAGCCTGGTTTCTCCTTCTGGACTGTAATGCTTAATGTGCCTACAGAGGTCCAAAATCTGTGTTACATGAAAGGGGAAGAGCAGCAGCAGTATAGCAACACCTGCTGCTAACATAACCCTCAGCTGCTGCTAATGAATAGAGACTGTGCTGATGTGTACCTTATGTTTTGCATATGCAGAATACAGGGTAAATTTCTGCAGTGGTTGGTGGTTTGGTTTTTTTTTGTTTCCCAGGCCTTGATGTCTCACTGGTGGCTGAAGACGTAGAGCTGTTTGATAAAAGAGATTAATAACTACAAATTCCTCTTGTGTCCCAGTGAAATCCAGTGGTATAGACGTTGAGAACCTGAAAGGCACCTGAAGAGCGACATAAAAATAAGAGGCTTTTTGGAATTTGACATAGTTATTTTGTATTTTTTCTTGTAATAAATTAAACTTGAAGTCACTTGGTATTCCGTTTTACTAGGCATTATCTCAGTGCTAGACAAAAAGAAAAAGAACAAATGTAATACCTTTGTCTTGCTCTTCCCCATCTCCCTGTGAGAAAACCCCATGATAGCCATTTGCAGTGTTTAAGAGCAGTTTTTGGTTTCAGTGTGGTTCATTTTTCTTGACAGCTGATCTGCTATGCCTTTAAAATAGAGGCAGCAGATGCAGCAACACTCCAAAATAACAAAGGTCTTTTGATAAATATTTAAATCAACTAAAATATGCATGTACAAAAGAAGTAGGATTTAAACATTAAAGATATAAAATTAAAAAGTTGTAGGTGGATAGTTTAAAATGTAATGCTTCCCTTGATAGGTTTTTTTTTTTTCGGCTGAGCCCTAGGACAGGGAAACACACAGCACTCTTTCACCTGTGAGGCAGAGATGATACTCAGACACATTTTGTTCTTGCTCCACCAGAAGTTTCCTGTGTTACCTTTAAGTAACTTAAATTGTTTAAACTCTGTTGGTTTTTCAAAGTTGATAAAGAAATAATGGTTCTTCTGTGCCTGCAGCAGTTGTCTGAGGATCAGAGATGCTCAATTATACTGCGAAGAAGAGGCTTGTAATCAAATTATCTGTAAGGGCTCTGAAAGATAAGAACGTGTTTCCTGCCTCCAACTTTTTTTCTTCTGCAGAGCAATTTTTTCAAAAACATCCTTTGGCAGGCTCACTGTTTTGTTGTTGAGCAGCAAATACCGACAGCTGTTATGTTCTGGGCAGAAGTGCTCTTTTACTGTCTGTGCCCAAACACCCAACAGTTGAAAATAAAACATTGGAAACAATTAAGATGCCAGGTGTTCATTCTGTCTCATATTTAGGATGCCAACTGTGATTATGATGTAGAGTCAGGCAGTTGAAGTGGAGGCATCTTTTGAAGAACTTGAAGTGAGGAGCTGCAAAGGGCTGTCCCAGGGCACTCCCTTATCCGTTCTTGGCCGGTGTCAGTCAGCTGCTGCCTGTCACAGGCTAAAAGTGCAGGACCTATCAGAGAATCTGCTTCTCATGCCTCCACTGTGGTGAGATAGGTGCATGACCTTCTTTCCAGGATAGGAACTAAACATCAATGTGGACTAAAGCTAATGGTTTGGTGTAAAGTAGCAGCAGCCCACAGAGACCTAGGAAACCTGCAGTCATATAAAAACTTTGGCTGTTGTTGCCAGTTTAATTTTCAGAAAGGTCTTGTTCTTTTCTGCATTTGAGCTGTTTTTGTTTTGTTTTTGTTGAGATGTTTTTGTTTAAATGCAGCTGTGTGTTGAAGGGTTAATCTCAGGAAGCACATCATTAATTTAGTCTTATAGTTTACAATTATTTTATAAAATCCAAATGGACTACACAGTGCAAAGGTTTTCAGCACTTGACTCATATACAGGTGTGCAATTACTTATTGGACCCTGACTAAATCTTCATGCTCCAAGCTGTTGTATATTGTTGATAGTTGTTCCAGTTGAATCATCCATGAGATATTCACAGATTTTTAGTCAGCATAGAAGTGAAACTGTCAAAACAACTTGCCTGATAATGACAAAGAAATAGCTATCAGAGAAGTGACAGGCAGCTTCTGGGCTGAAGTGTTTCACTTCAGGAATTTGAGCATCCATTTGCATTTTGTATTATTTCTGAAAAATGCACACTGTGCAAAATCGTGGAGTTTTTTTAAGAATTTTGAAATGTTCAAGCTTGGCTATTGTTTTTCATGGGTTTTGACTCTTTTTCTGTGGGGGAAAAAAAAAAAAGAGAAAATAGATGAATGGCTTACTACATGTGTAAGGTCACCAGGCAGGGCTTTTGTTATTGGGGACATCTCTTAACAGGCACATGCAGTTGCAGTGGTAGAGGAAGATTTGGGCACAGAATGGTGCAGGAAGGAAGCAGAGCTTGGAGTACAAGCTCCATACCTTGCCAGTCTCTGGCCATCCTGCACTGTCTGCATGAGCTGTGTGGGCATCTCAGTCCCTCAGCAGATGAGCTCCTATTCTACAACTTTGCTGTTACACTGCTAGTGACTACTAAATTACTCTTTCATCTGTACTCCAGGTGGAAGTCAACGCTTTCAATATAATATGTTTAACATCCTGCAGCAAAATTCAGCAGTTCTTGTGGCTCTTTTAGGACACAAATTGGGGTTTTGTGTTCAGAGGACAACTGACTTCCTACTTGTTTTCTTTTTTTGGTTGGTTTGGGCTTTTTTCTGATCTGGTTCCTGAAGAAGACTTCCTTTGTTTTTTTTCTGCTGCTGTTTCATGGTCAGATCACAGAGCGAGTCCAGTTGAAATCTCTCCTGCCTCTCCTTCTCTCCTTGCTCTGTCCTTTCATTGTTTTTTCCTCTCTCTCTCTGGACTCTTTTCAGTTGAATTTCCTATTCTGGTTGATCAGCTGGTTGCAGTGATGAAGCTGGGACAAGCTGATCATGAAATTGTCTTGATACTTCTGAACGCTAAGCCAAGTTGCTATGTAGAGCACTTCCAGGTGAGCCAGTGGACTTGGAGGAGTGTTGAAGAATGAGAGCAGTGCTCCCAACAGCTTCCTTGTAGCCTTCCTTTTCCTGCCCTGGGTCTCTGTCCTTCCTGCCCTGCAGAGCTCCAGCAGAAAGGTTGCTTACCCTTATTGTGAAGGGCCTGCCCACCCTGGATTGCTCTTAACAGTCAAACCTTAAGTCTAGAAACAAAGAAACTAAATCCTTCATTTGCAGGGGTTTTTTTTGTTGACATCTCAGACACTGTTAGAGAAAACATAGGCTATATAGAATACCTGTAAAATTGAGGTGGTAATAGCAAAATATAGGTGAGGTCTCAGGGATTATTGAAATGCAAATTGAGAGTGAGAGGGAGGTGTCAACATAGGAATGGTCGCATTGGTGTAAGATGCAAAATTAAGGTGCATAAGGAGTCATGGAGAGAAAAGCAGCAAGTCTGTGGTGCTATAGCTTGGTGTTATGATGCCAGTCACATCTGCCCTGGAGACCTCCCCTCTGATAGACTGAAACAGTACAGAAAATCCAAACATCATTGCTGAAACAGCTTTACAGTTAATGTACTTTGATTTTTCTACCTTTAGACCTGTAACATGTTGTGAAAGCTTGAGCCATTTTATAGCTACAGCAACTCCCTTCCCTCTTCTGTCTACTAGGTTTTGCACAATGTTTTGTTAAACCCACAAGTGTATTGGATTCACTTTTTGGAATGTGAGGAAATGGGATTTTTCTTATTTAAATTAATAAGGCAGAGGTGGTTGGTTATTATTCTTTCTCTGAAATACCTGCTTTGTTTTGGGCTGAATTGGTCTGGAGCAACAGGAAATGTGAGTGTTGCCTTGTGGGAACTCTCTGTTCTATGTAAATTTGAGGTATGTGCAAAACTGATGCGGAATTAAAGGATCCCTTAACAGCCTTTCTTGATGTTTGTATTCAGGTGGCCTGTAGTGATGTAGTTATGGGTTGCATAGGACATGCTGTCATAGTTAGATGGCTTACAGGTCCACGTGATTGTTTGTCTGCAGACTTGTGACAAATATTGCCCTGATCATGCTTGTCCTTGCCCACAGGACATGCCATGTTGAACTGGGGAGCGGCAAGTGGGTCCCCAGTCAGTAATGCAAGGACTCTGTGTGCCTGTCTTCAGGAGTGGGTGAGCCATTGCTTCTTCCTCCCCGGCAGGGGCTGTCAGTTTGCATCTCTCTCTTTCATCCAGCCTCCAGTTTTTCCATTCAGTATTCAAGAACATCATAACTTTTGGACCTGTACCTTCGCTCAAGACTGAGTTGAAATTAGCTAGCTGGTTCAGGAACCCTAATGGTAAGGAGGACAAGACAAGTCTCCTACACAAGTATTGTTTCCTTATGAACCCCTGCTATGATTATAGTGCGTAGGTACAATGAGTGGAAAAAGTGAGTAATTTACCTTAAGAGTTGCTACTGGGGGGGTTTTGATGTTTTGTGGTCTCAGATGGTGGGTGGCTGGCAAAGGAGAAAAAGTGATGTCTCTGAACACACTTGTGCTCTGAACATTCATTTCTGGCTAGGCACAGGCAATTCTGTGATCTTAAATCCATGTGTTTGAGCCGATCTCCCAGTGTCTCTTTGCATGGAGGTACAATTGTGGTGTTGATTTTATGAAATGAAGGAAACTTCATTAGCTGGAGAATTTTTGTTTGGTTTTAATCTCATAGGCAGAGAGGAGGACAGTCTATTTTGCTCAGTGCAGGGGTGTGCTGGAGAAGCAGAACAGATGGAAAAAGAAATCTTTGTAATTCTATGTTTATATTATTTTCTTCTATTTGTAAACTTAATTGTTACTGTTTTGGTGACTTTGGTCAGGTGGATTTGGGTGAGTGCTGGGATACATGATGAATCTCTCTAATACATAGCTGTTCAGCATGCTGATAAAAGAGACTTCCTTTAAAGAAAAAAATTATTTTTAGGCTACTAAAGCCCTTTAGGAGCTCCATGAATGTGGTCTTAATTGCCTGTGTTTGTGTTCCTGCTTGGTATGAATAAATAATGTGCTAGTTTTTGAGAACTGGGTGCCACATGTCCAGCAGTTACAGAAAATTTACCGACAGTAGTGTAATGTACAATTTACCAACACCAAAGAAAAAGCTGTATGTTTTGACACATTGTGGAAGTAACACAAATGATAGGAAAGTGAGGATCTTCTGCAGATGTGGCAGGCGTTGGAAGACCACCTTAGAAACCAGGGAGGCTGAATGGGGAGAGAGCTGCTTACCATCACTGTCAAAGTAGATGTTTAGCTAGCTAAAAACAAATTCCCAGACTGCTAAGCTCTTAGCTTGCTTATGAGCCCTCTCTTGATACTGCTTAGTTTTACCCTCATGTAGCAAATTCATGCAAAGCTACTGGAAATTCAGGAAGTCTTGCTTGGAAGTGAGCTGTTCTTTCTGGCTGGCGAGGATCGGCAGCCCTGTGTGGCCCTGTGCTGGTTGCCTCACTCTTGGTGGACCTGAACCAACACACAGGTTTTCTCCTTGCTGTGGTCTTCAGAATGTGATTCCAGATAGTGAGGATGGAATGCAAATGTTAATGTTCTGAAATAATGAGCACTGTTTAGCAGCAGAACAGAAATAGATCAAGTTGGATCAGCCCAAAGTAATATTATTGTTTCTTACCAGAAGAGAATTCTGAAATTAACTGAGGAGTTCGCTGACGAAAATCCTCCTGGTTTTCGGGCTTTTCTAATTTAAGCCAAGGACAGGAAGGCTATACATACCTACATATATATATATACACACACACACGTGTATGTATATATATGTGTATATATCTATATATATATATATCTCTGAAATAGATAGTTGAAGTGCCTGTGATATCATTTTCCCATAGCTGAGGGCTTGGAGTGCTTATCTTGACTCTAGGCAGAATAGGAATATGAGTCTCTACAGGGTGACCTGTCATTTACCTTTGGCAGATAACATGAAGCTCTGGATAATAAGTATTACTTAGATTTGTTGCTTTAATTTTATAGAGATAACGCATACCTTTAGACTTTGCCTCCGTTTCCTTGGAAAAATAATTGAGTCATTAAGTCCCTTAGAGTAAATGGCTTGGTTAGAAACTTTTGACTCTGTTTCATGTACATGTGAATGCTCTGCTCTAACTTGTAGGGCATTAATTATGGAACAAAAGTGAGAATATTTTTTAAAATTATGATTAAAATTGCCAATTACCTTGGGAATTGCCTGTGGCTGGCAACTTGGGATTTTGAAAAAGAAAAGAAAGAAATTTAGCTATTCACCATTTGACAAAGGCTACACTCTGATACTCTGGTACGCAGTTTTGTAAGGAAATAAGTAGTCACACATAATGTAAGGGAAGTATGAGATGGCACATTAGCTTGGCCATAAGAAGGGAAAAAACCCCATTTTTTCCTGGTTGCAGGGGATTCTTGAGCAATCATTATCCTTTTACTGTATGAAACCTTTCGCTGTTGTGTCTATTGTGTTTCATCTTTAATTTATATTCTTGAAGTCAACTGTCCTTGTAATTCATTTGAAAGCTGTCTTTCTCCTTTTTATAGAAGGAGTATCTCTGGCACTGTGAAAGCTACAGTAATTCATTTTAAATTCTAAAGTTTGACAAACCAGAGGTGTGAACAAGTAAGGTTTAACAGAGGTACCAACATACCAGTTAATAATATCTACTAAATTTTACGTGTCTTTAATTCATAAATAAGATGGAAATAAAATAAGAGCACAAAATTAACTGCAAATGCAGTGATGCCACATGTTTGGGGTGGCTGTGTAAGAGCTCTTACCTGCTGATTTTTTAACATCCTAGGCATCTAGAGCAAAATAAAGTTAAGATATACATATTACCTAAATAACGTGTTTTACCAGTTGCTTTGCTGGTTAATGGAGAGGTCAGTGGTAGGAAACTCTAGATGCTTGCTGAAATTGAGTCCTTTTCATCCCTTATAACATGTAAAGGCTAGTGGAAGTTAGGGTAAGTGTCATTATTTCCATCTTAAGATACTCAGGTTTCAAGATATGGGGAATTGAAGTGCAGTAGCAAGTCCAAGGATTTCTGGTAAGATGAAACCCAGTAGTGTCATTTGAGTACAGTTTAGGGAGAAAGGAAAAAAAAAAAAAAGGAAAGAAATTATAGGATGTAAAAAATAAGGTCCACCATCTGGAAACAGAGAATGTAAATGACATAGTACATCCTGCGAAATAGCTGTTGTGGAAAGGGCATGAGGATTGTAATGGTTGTGTTTGAACCCCTTCGTGAGGTTGTCGTCAAAAGATTCTGGGCCAGGTGAGGATGGGGAGGAAACTGGAAAGTTTGAGTTTTCTTGAAAGAAACTACAAGAATTGTTTCCAGAGCAAAAAGATATTTTACAGTAAAAAACTTGAAGATTTTCAATCTAAGTAGCTTCTTGTAGTGTGCAGGTACCTACAAGAGAGACATTTCTGAGGCTAGAGAGCTGTTAGTCTAAGCAGGTTAAACTCTACACACATTAATTGACTCAACCAATTAAATATAGCACCTGGGTTTTTTATGGAGAATCCACATTTCTCTATTAAAATGTATTAAATCAAGGCAATGAGGCTTTCTGGTTGGGGGTGGGGAAAGGGGTTTCAGCCTTGGCTGAGCTTTGTGCAGCACAAAAGATAGGTTCAGCCTCACTGGTCCATTCTGGCCTTAATGTCACAGGGCGCGTTTTCTGATCTGTGTTGTTGTTTTGATTGCTGAGCTATATTTAATAGCTGACCAGGATAGCGAAAAATCCCCAAACCAAACAGAAAACCTAAGGTTCTTCCTCTTCTCCTTTGCATACGATGCAATTACTAATACAAAGTTTCAATAAACAGTGACATATGGAAATACTTGGTGTCAAAATATGTACACAGCTAAACAAAGGAAGAATTTACTGAGTTTTTCGTACTCGACAGCCAACACTGACAAAACTTCTCCCTGGAATCTAAGCTTGTGCTTATATGGCAGAGATATATTTTCTGGTGGTAAAGTAGGTTATTTACTTGTACAGAAGACCTGGACCCTGCAACATAACCCAGTGTGGGCTGCAGAGATGTGGGAATCGAGCACAAGTTCTGCTGGTTGGGTGCTGCTCAGTTCCTTTTGGATGCACATGTTACTCATGTTTCCCTGTTCTGCCTCCCCCAGACTAGTATGTTTTTGTGGAAATGTGTCCCTGCCTTTCTGTGCTTTGGTTGCTTGTAAGAACCCTGAGCTGAAATAGTGTGGAGGCAGTTTAAATAAGGTGATAGTCTTGGCTGCGTATGTATTAGAAACATATAAACAGTAATAATGTATTGTGACACTTCTTAACAATTTTTTTCTAATAAAAATGTGGGAAGATAAAAACTAACAACAACCAGAGTTCTTTGCTGTCCTCATGTGTCAGCTAGATGATTAAATCAGATATTTGATTATATTCAGGTTTTATTACTTCAAAGACATGGATTGTTTTTGGTGTGTGGTTGTTTACATTAGCTTTGCATATATATAGGAATATATATATATTTAGGCACTAGTGGAACAAATTAATTTGTGTACCTCTTGGCTGTTGAGGTTTCAGTTTTCACTAAAAATGTAGGCTTTATTCATGGCATTTTAAATGTGGGGATTAAAAAAAGAAGGAATTAATTCAGATATTGCTAGAGGTGTGTCACTGCCATACTGAAGGGTACCAGTTGAAGTTGATGTCTGTGGTAACATTAGGGTGCTTGATACCAGGCATAAATACCCCAAATGTGAAAGACCTTGAGGTTAGTACCCTACCTTAAAACTTGGTTACAGATACCCTTGCAAAGTCTAGACAGTGAGACAGAACCTGGTCTTCAGTCTGTCTGAACTTGGTCTGACTTCCAGCTTACCTGCCATCAGGAGGAAAATCCCTGTACTGTAAGATGGCAGAGAATACATCAGCATGGTTCTTTCATTTTTATGGATGTTAAAATTGGTACCTTCACTAAGATGAGAAAGATACACTCCTATAATAGACTCCTGGAACAGTCTGTGCTATCCTTGTCTGAGGGCAGATTAGATTGAAAAGAGCTTGCAAAAGGACTTTAGGAAAAATGACTGAAAAGTGCATAAAAGATGAAGAATACATTAAGCAGTTTATAAAGTCATCTTCCTACAGAACAAGTGGTTTCTCACTGTAGATCGCACATCTTTTGCATGCTTCTGACAAAACCTTTGTTATAACTTGATTGTTCCAAGAAGGTCACACGCCTTTGAATGGGCTGCCCACAATGCTCTTACCTTGCCAGCATTCAGGCTTTGTGAGTGACCACAGACTGTGCACGGCGTTATTTGCAATGCTCCAGTACATATTCTGGAGGCCAAGCTACTGCTGACCTGTATGGAAGATGACAGTCTTTCCACATGGGTAAACAGGCAGAAAGTATTTTTTGTTTGTTTTTTGGTGTTTTTGTCCATTTTACATACAAATTGATTGTACTGGTGGAACAGCTCAGCCTTGCTCCTGAGCAGTATTGCTCCTCCCTCTGGTTTTGGTGGTACAGAGCAGCAAGTGTGCTGCCAGAAATGAGCAGATGTTAGATGTCAGTTTTGAGTAACCTCTCCCTAATCATATTTAATTTAAAATTAACATCACTAATGCGCTAAATATTTGTGTCCTGGTAGAGGCAATGCAGACTGTTGGATCACTTGTTAACCCCTTTTCATTGTGAGTGGTTTGTAATTAGGTAATCTTAAAGCCCACTGGAAACTGACTTTAGTAGACAGACAGGCAGTGGTGATTGTGTGTCTCGTCCCTTTAGGAAGCCCCACTACTGAAGCAAAAGAAAAATCCAGATCATCCAAAACTCTGCATATTAGTCCTGACTTGAAGTGGGATGTTAATGGTGGGGATTTTCCCCTCTTCTTCTGTTGGCAGAATTAGCAAGGCTTTGAGTTGCCCATGATGAACTGAAAAACTTCATCTGGAAAATACTAGATCACTTGGAGATTCAGAAGTGCTAGATAGTGAGATACATAACGTGGAGCTGCTTCGTTAATCAGTTTAGAAGGTAAAAGTGCTGTAAAGACACTTTAGATTCTTTTGGAACAAGGTGTTCTTGCAGCTGCTGATACAACCTGTACTCCACATCTCCAGATCAAAGTTGATACAAGGGAGAAACAGGATCTGTAGTTTTTAAGGGCTAAGTGTAATTTTGAAATCTATTTTATATACCTTTTTCACTTCACAATTAATAGCTTTCCAGTAAATGGTTTAGTTTGTGTATCAAAAATGTAGATTGTTTCTGTGTTAATAAGATGAATTTTTTTGCTGCTTTGAAGAGAAATTGGGTGCACCATGTTAGAACACATGTTGGCTTCCCCTGACCTTTTTTTCCCCTGCACAAACTGCAAATATATAAGGCTTTACAAAATAAGATAAACTTGATATTCTTTGATGCTTAATATCAAAATCAAATGGCAGAATATTTTCCTGGTAGAAAATGTCTTTGCATATATATATTTATGTAACAGAGTAATTTCAGTTTTCCAGTGATCTTGTGTTGAAATTCCAAGATAAAGAACTAAGCAGTTTTCAGCTCCTTTGAATGCAAGAATATGTTCCACTGCTTGTGCTGCATAGTAAAGCATTAACGAGTGTGTCAAACCCATAATAATCAGAAGTTATTTGAAATTTGACTTTACATAGTCCAACTCCTGTATGAGTTTGGGTGTATGTTGGGAGTGAGGTGAATAAATAGAGTGACCACAGACCATTCATTTTCTAGGACAGTGTTGTGGCTTTTCTGGAGTACAGGCTGTAAATGTAACAGCTTGACTTAGAGCATTCTGCGGGATTTATGTACTTTATATTGTGGTTTTCCATTAGTAATGCTTTCTCTGAATGATGCTTCCACTCAATTAGGAACAAGTCTAGGGACGAAACTGGACTTTAACTTTATTAATTAACAATGTGAGAAGATTTACTGGATGTAGCTTAGAGAAAACTTGCCACCATAAAAGAGACTTCTGTCAGTGCTGCAGGCTAGAGATTCTGCTGTCATTGGTGGCACCCTCATTTAAATGTATCCCAAAGTTCTGAGCTGGGTAAGAGGTTCTGTGTTACAGTCATTGCATTATAGCAATCTGCTTGCATTGGAAGACCAGATGACTACACCTAGCACATCTGTATTGATGTTACTATAGACCTGAGGACAATAAACCAGCTTTTGGCTACTGGTTACTTGTTCTGCCTGGCATTAAATTCTCATTTGCTTTAGCATTAAGGGTTCCTAAAAACATTTGGTAAACCTTGGCATTTAGAAAGTCCGTTCTTGCCCTGTCTGTTGCATCAGTCTTTCAAATACGTGGCCTGAGTGAACTAATAGAGAAGGAGGAAATAGAACAACTCTTAATTGGTTGGAGTTCAAAGGCTTTGGGGTGAAAACTGAGCAGCTAACCCACAGATTTGCTTACTTGCCCCCTGGGAGGCACAGCAGGCACATCGGAACACAGGTGCTGGACCAGCTGGGGTACACAGAGCCCTTCATCATCTTCTACTGACTGTAATTGTTTTTCTCATGATAATAAGCCTTAGAAAAAAACGCTGGAAACTTCTACAGATTTCCTCTACAGGAAATCTTCATTTTTTCCATTTGCTTTGCCTGCTTTATAGAAAGGTATAAATGTGCAGACATGTTGTACGGAGTAAGGCTGAAGGGGGCAGGGTGACAGCTCAGTGTATCACAGGCAGTATCACTTGTTCATTTCAAAGTGTCATTGCTGTCTGTATGCTTTGTGCTTTTACTCCTGCCAGAAGAAGGTGAAAATCTGACTATGATGGATTTGATGAGGAATGTTGCAAATGCGTTCATTGAGTCACTAGTTCAGTTAAGGTGTGTTTTTAAAACACTGATGTTAACAGCTGAAACATGGAAGTGGGCAGCATCAGCAAAGCCACAGCCATTTGATGTTTTTATATTAAAATACCTTCTTAAATAGCAGTGGGGGAACATAGATTTCCAAAAGAAAAATAGAAAATAAAGCAAAAACTTTTTTTCTTGTCATCTGACAACAGTTTGGTGTGTTTATTTGGGGATGGCAATGTTGAGACCTCTCTCCACAATTATTTCAGAGTGATAGGTCCTTAGACAGAAGTCATGAAATGCCAGGACATACATGCTCATTGGGACCTTTGCTAAACCCTTGAGTTCACTGGGCTTCTGCACTCTCAGCAGCAGGTCAGTCAGCATCATGCCAGAGTGGTTGGATTTTCTAGGATTTGCTGCTGAGGCTACTCTTATCAGGAGTACTGTCAAAACTACTTCTCCCAGCAAAGCTCCCTTTCAAGAAAACAAATAGATGGTTCTAAGCTTGCCTGCTTAAATTTTAAAATATTTATGCAGTCCTCTGATGGGGGACTTCAGACAAAGTTTTCTTCTCAAGTGTTGCTGTTGTTGTGACAGTCTTGGTAAAGGCAGCTGGTTGCAACTGTTCTGTAAAGTGTGCATGAAGATGAGTCTGAATGATTTTCTTTGTTGTTTTAGTCTTTCTAAGACTCTTGTAGGAAAAAGTGCAGCACGGCCATTTTCTTATCTGATGAAATATACTGTAAGTGTATTTTTGAAAGTAAAGTAATTCTTCTTACCCTTAAAGTAAAATTTTGCAACACTTCTGAGATCAGAATACCTGTCCCCAAAGAACAAATATCTGTTCCACAGGACAAAGTAAAAATCCTGTCTGTGCTGACAAATTAGTCTTAATCTAGACTATTTTGGGGAACAGATGGCACAGCTCTTGAATGTAGGCTTGATTTTGGTAAAGCACAAAAAATACATTTTCATACTATAATCTCTCCCTCTAAAATTTTTAGCCCTCTCTGATTTGCAAACTTCTTTGTAGGTGTTGAATCCCACCTCTCCTTCTGAAAATGAAGTAGCTTGTGAAGAACAGCAACACAGAAGACAAGCAGACTTTATTGAAAGCAAATGAAGATGTGAGATTTCCAATACTGTGAAACTTTAGACTTGGAGAAGATTTTAGTTCTGTTTCTCTTTGCAGTAGGAGAAGAAGGTTTGATAAAATAATAACACACAATTCTTGGTGTTGCTCCTAAAAATGCACTTGGTCTGCATAGCTGTGTTGTTTTTAGGTCTGTCCTTACAATTGTTTGGAAGCCTGCTTGCTTTGAAAAGCAGGGATTATCTGTACCTTTAGAGTAGTCCTCAGAAGACACTGCAGGCAGTTGATGTCAGCTGTGTTCATCCTTCTCAACACTTCTGGTGTTGCTTCTTTGCAGTGAGGGATCACTGTTACTGAATTCATGCTTTTGGATAGAGGAGGGTAAGACTTAATTTCAGTCTGCTTTAAATGTCAGTGTTTTCAGCATCTATTTTTATGGCTTGTAAAACTGATATGGATGCAAGTCCTGGTGCTTCCCTAGATACTTGGAGCTATGCATCCACAGCTGCCTGGTGGAGAGTCATATGACCTCAGTGACATACAAATCAAAAAGAGTGGCTTTCCCCCCTGTAATCATCCGTGACTTGGAAGGGCTGCATGTCTTCTCTCCCCTGCGTGCATGTGCCAAGTGGAGTGGGGTGTGCACATGAGGAAGAAGAGTTTGGGCAGGGATTGGGTGAGGGAGTACAAAGAAATAGAAGTTAGATGGAGGATGCACACTTGCTCAGCAGAGGCTAGGTCGAGGTCTCCCTGGCAAAAACCTTCTGCAGTGGTGGATTTGACCAGCTGGACCCTTGTAAAAGAGGTTCTTGGTGGCTAGATGCCTCAATACACTTCTTATCACAGCTGTCATTTTGGTCATTGGTAGTGTTTGGCTGCTTAAATCTAGTGCCAGCTGTTTGTGGAATCCGAGCAGAGGCAGGAAATGAAAGATCATCAGAGATTATAAAGGCACAAAGAAAACAGGCACATGAAACCAAAATTTTGATTGCTTGGCCTCTTTTTTTACTGATTTTTAACAGTACTGTAAGGCAAGTGAGTTTTGAAGAAAAGTGAAGTGACTGCTGTATTGCCCTTGCTTCTTCCAGATCATGGGAACATGAATATTCATGTTGAAATTACTGCTTTGCTGGAAGAAACCTGCTGGTTACTTTTTTAACCTTTACTTAAGAAGGGGTTAAAATTAATATTGCAGATTTTGAATTAGCCGCAGGATTGAAATGTAAATGTTGCAGCGCAGTTGTTATGGTGCCTTGGAGGACAGCTGGAGAAGGTATTCACTGCATGGCCCACATCAAGACAGGAAAGCTGCGTCTTGGGAAAATAAAATCTGTCAACATTTTTTTGGCCTAAGGAAGAGAAATATATCCTGAATGCTCCTACGTGACAGAAGTATCTTCCCTGGCTGAAACGGGTATAGGATGTTATATCAGAATGAGTGATGTGTTTGTTGCAGGGATTTTGTTTGTTTAATTTAAGTTGGGCTTCTAGAAGATATTGCTTAGTCTGAGCGACATACCTTGAAGCTGCTGTTTGCATTGAGGCTGTTGTTGCATGATTGTCTAAATTGGTTCTGGAATCGGGAGAGAAACAATGACAATCCTTTCAGTGTAAGCAAAGACAAATGAAAAGTTAATGACAGAGAAAGTGTTTCTGTAGCTCAAATGGGCACTTGTAAGATGACTGTAGGCGGTTGTTAGGGCTCCTTATGTCTTATTTTCCTAATTGTGTGGGATTGCATATAAAAACAGCACAGAAATTTAACAGCAGATATCTCCAAAATTACCTTAGTGACTCAAAAGGGAAATACCTAATATGTACTTACTGTAAACTCGATCTGAATACTGAGTAATTTTTGGTAATCTTGGTTGTGCAAGATCTGCAAACTCAGTAGACTGTGACAGAACCTGCTATTTTCCTCCTTTCCCTCTATTTTAAACCATTCTGAAATGTTCGTAGATGGTTTATTCTGAAATTGCATATTGTAAGTCCATAATTAATTAATCTCAGTTTGTTTCTATTGGAGAATCCAACATCATTCATATGCAGAGGACTTTAAGTGTGTTTATTGGAGACAGGAAAACACAGAAGTCAGTATAGAAAATATAAATAGCTATTTATAGTACATTCCTTCACTGAACAGTGGCTAAGACATACCTGCCCTCTTTTGCTCCTGCTGCAGACAAGAAGGCAGCATCCAGAGAGGTGACTCATCTTGCCCTCTCCTTCACATACTGGGCAAGATCAGCACGTGAGGAGAATGATGGATACCGGCAATGTTCGTTCATCTAGTGTCATTTGGAAAAAGAGGCCCTAAAATTAATTTTTAGACACTGCAACTACCAGTTTCTCCCATGATTTTCCTCCCTTCTGCTCCCTTCCCCCAGTCCTTCAGCATCTGTGTGAAGGGAGCTGTACTAGATGTTGGACAAGGACTTCATGGGATAACTGAGCTCTCCTCTTCTGCTGAGGGAAAGACTGTAACCCTATATTACTATGGAAAAGTGCACTGCAAGATATGTTTTAATTAGAATGTGTTTTGGTGCAGTGTAATTAAGGGTAAAAAGCTTTGCTTACTGGAGTAGGGCACTTTATTATTGTGCTTTGCTATATCAGATTCTTATCACTGCCGTGGAGAGAAGGAAATGAGAATATTGGAGACCATAGCAGTCACAGTAACAGCCTGCATAATAGTTTTTTGTGAAGGCTGCTCCTGAGTTTGACCTGAGGCAGTCTCAACAAGATTTCATGCTGGAGGATATAATACTTTAATTGTAGTATTGCATGGCACTTCAAGAAGAGGGCAGACAGAGTTGAGCTGACTCTTTTTTTGGTTGGGATAAACAGCTTTCTAGTAATAAATGCAAATTAATGGGGACTCAAATGTAGAAGGAGTATTACAGTATTTTTGCTGTTGAAATAACAAATGAAAACCACCAGGTCTTCCAAGATGTATATAAGCAAAGAAAACAATTTCAAATATGTGATTGTTGTCTAGCTGCATTTTGATTCAGATTTGCTACAACATTTTGGTATGGCAAGTCAAAACTAAATAAACCAACTAAGTATCAAAGGTAACAATTCAGTGTTCTCATAAAGTGTCCTAATGATATGTTTTTGTAGAATTCATTTTTTATCACTTCTTCATGTAGAAAATATTTTTATTTCTTGCTCTCGCTCTCTTCCCACCCACATTGCAATCTTTACAGAACAGAAGTTATGGTTCCTGGTGAGGTTACTATTTGTACATGTAGTGCTGAGGAAGACCAGAGGCTTTCATGTCATCTCATGTACTGATAATGATACCAACTTCTTACACATAAGTGGTCACAAGTAAATATGAGCTTAAGTTTGCAGGAATAGTCACTCAGCATTGTAAGAGATTCCTAACTCCAGAAACTGCAGTGTAGGTAGGTTCAATCATGTGTCACTCTCAAAAGTAAAAAAATGCAGTATTTCTATTCCTGTCTCTCCCAGTCATCATGTCTGGCTGCTTATTTTTCCAGCTCAGTTATGCTGCTACAGTAGTCCCTAAAGCTGTGCTGAAAACAGATTGTTGACATTTCCACTCAGACTTTAACACTGGCAACTTCTCTGCTGTTAGAGAGCGGAGGTACCTCTAACAGAGGAAGTACTTCTTTAAACTGGGTATATAATCTCTGTTAAAAAATACCAGTTGGTATAAAACAGAATATCTTTGACTACTTTTATCACAGTAACACTCTGTGTCTTAAATTGTCGTGAATTTTGACTCGCAGGAGAGTCCATGCCTTGAACTGAGTCAAGAGATGTGATGTGCCATGGCCAACTGCTGATCCCAGGCATTTTGCATTTGGAAGCAAATATAGCGGAGGGAGAAAGGGTGTTTCACAGCTAAATGCTGTTCACAAGCCTTAAGCTTGATTCCTGAACATAGCTGTGATTGTATTGGAGGTGTTTTAGCCAGGTGTCCTGCCACATGTGTATTCAAGTTGCAGAAAGGCGTAGAATAGCTTTCTTTAGCCTTTGTGTGGTTAGATGAATTAGCCAAGAGGTGCATGTACTGGCATATAAAAGAGTCCTCCTTACCTTGTGTCCAAGTTAAAGTTGTGCTGCAGTTAATTCAGGTTATATGTTCCTGTTCCATCTCTTACTGATGTTGCTGTGAGGGCAGTCTTCTTGTTTTGGTCCAGTAGTTCAAGCGTGCCTTTTAGCTGCGGTGCTTGCTGACATTTCTTTTCCAGTGGTTGGATAAGGGCCATTCCAAGCATTTCAAAATGGGTTTGGCTGCAGGGCACAAGTTAGTGGTTTAATAACTTCACTGAAACTGAAGATGTAAATATGGAAACATGGGGAGAAAGTTAACCCAGCCCTCCATGCTTCCCAATTAATCAGCCTAGAGCTTATATGGAAAGAGTTAATTTTAAAATCAGTTCAGCTCCATGGCTCTGTGACTTTTGCTTTTCTTATACTTCATATACTCTTTGCAGATTATTTTAATGGGTTGGCTGCATTAACAATCAATCTAAAATAGAAAAAAAAAGCTCCAGTATGGAGAGATTATTTAATGAATGGTCATGTCAAAATCTAAAGAGCAATAGAATGGATTACCTTAATGATCTTATAAATGTAATTTAGTATGTATTTTCAACTTAATATATTAAATATATCTAGATATTCTAATATATATTAATTGCTGAATGCATATTTTTTTTCCATAAGTAGAGTAGACAAACAAATTCACAACAAAAGGAATTAAGTAACCTTCAAATACAGGCTGGCCGGGGCACCATTGCCTGGGGCAGATTGGATGATCAATATTTAGATATTGATTGCAAAATTACATATCAAGTGTCTGTAAAAAATTAATTCCTTACCATCCCTTATGTATCCCTCTGAAGAAACAACACAGTGGCTGTTACATTTAAAGATATTGAGTTTTACCGTGGACTGTTCTAATCCATGTGTTTCAGGGTCTTTTGTGAGGAAGCAGATTGTGTGTTGAAAGTTGTCTCCCTACTCTAGGCTGTGAGTTACTAAATGTTTTGCAGGTTAGGTGTGCCTTGTGGACGGGGTTAGAACTGGTGAGCTGGGCTGATGCCTGCAAGTCTCTGGCTCCACTGAAGAAACAAACAAGTTTCCACATGGGGCCCAGCTCTGTGTGACTGTTCAGCCTTCCAGCACTCCTGATGTCTACCTTTCTTTGAATTAAAGCTCTTGTGTTTAAGGCATTTTGCTAGTTAGTCTAGGTTTCTGACTGACTTTGGTGCCTGAAGATTACAATACACAAAATTCTTAGTGTTGGAAACTCCCAGAATTGTTTATTTTTTTTTAAAACCTGAAAAGTGCTTGTTCCAGGTAAAAAGCTAGGGCAACATCAGCATCTTTGAAACACACATTCATTTTACAGATTAGTATATTCCTACCCAACAGTCAAACTTGTGATTCTTTAAAAACAAATAAATCATGTGAACTGGTGAGCAGTGTTTGGCATACTGAATGAGCAGGGTCTCTTGCATTTATAGCTTTGTTTTCCTGCCTTGTCAAAGGATGTTATCTTGGGGACTGAAGTGTTTTGACCTTCAGAGAAATGAGCTGTAAAGCTTACCAGAGGGAGAATCAGTCCTTGTCATCTCGCTCCACATTGTTTTCCACTTCCCCCAACTATCGTATTTCAAATCGCAGGCCTTGGTCCAGCCCATGCACAATTTTTGCAACCAGTTTAGTCAGGGATGTGATTTCCCTTCTTCTACCTGTTACATTCAGTTTGTGGCAGTAATGTTTGCTGTGCGGAGTCACTGCAATAAAATTGTTCCCTCCTTGTGCAGGGGGATTAGCTGTAGCAGCAAAGGACTTTTGTGTTGGAGTAGTTGCACATTCCACAGTGTGGACTGACTGCTTTAAGTAATGGGTCTAATCAGAGCAGTTTGTTTTCTGTGTTTTGATATGACTGTTGAAGTGTTGTGATGCTTCTCACCTGTGTGAAAGGGAGGAACTTGGGAGTGCAACCATGGAGGGTCAAAACCCTGCTGTCATCCCTGTCCCAGGGCATAGAAGATACTTACGGTATCTGGATGTGCCTTCTTCAGTGTGGTACCAGAGGCTTGTGGTGCTGTTAATTGCAGCAGCATCTTACCCGGTGTAGGGATAGGTACCCTTTTGGCAGAATTTGTAATAGGAAGCTAGAACTTGTTTTTCTCTTAGGAAGCCTTTCATGCCTAGGAGTATTTTTCTCGTAAATAGCTGGATGTTTTTCTTTTCCTCCTCCTTTGCTTGCCAGAGAAAAATTGCAGTCTCTCTCTAGTCTGAGGAGAGATAAATGCTCAGTGTTACAGGCTGTGCCAGCAGTGAGCCTGGGGGAGAGAGGCCAGAGGCAATGATAAAGCCTGACAACAAAGAGAGGTTTATGCCTTTCCTCAGGCCCTGTGCTCTGTAAGCATGGCCAGTTTTTGCTTTTTAGCGTTCTTGGCTTCAAATAAACCTTTTAAATTCCTTTCTCTGCTGTGGCGTTTTTAGGGGATACCTGCGTATATCTTACTTTACACCTGGAGTTGAAATGGCCATTCGTATTTAAAACATAAAAAATCTTCCATGCTTGGGCAAGCTGTATTGTTATTATTGTCTTTTAACAGCATGAATGTCATTAGCTAGCTTTTGGTACATGGTATATAATTATGAAGCACAGGGTAGTGATCTCAGTCTCTTATATTTTATTTGTGATTATGATTCACAAGTGAAAGACTTCACTGAAACTATGCCCACTGTTGGAAGTTACAGTGCAGACTCTGAACTGCTGCAGAGCATTTCTGCTTTCAGGCACCACGATGCAGAGATTTTTCAAAGGGCTGTTTTTGGGGGGAGAGGAGATGTTTTATTGTAAGAGTTGCATGAAGCACTTCAGAAACACTGCATTTTTTCCCCTTTCTTTCCTTCCACTTCTCTTATTTCCTTGAGTTAGTTAAACCTCACTAGACAAAAAGTTTATCTATGAGCAATACCTTAATACTTTTGACAATGATTGTATTTTCTATCAGGATGGTTTAATCTTTTACATCGCATTGCTAAGCGAGGGTTTTTTCTTCAGACAGATACCTCTGATGTCAGATCACAAGAAAGCAGATCACCGTGACAAGCTGGGCACTGTCGTTAACCAAGTAAATCTTGCAGCCTAACCTTTCTAAAGCAAGCTCCCCTGTGTCCCTGCTGCAGGTGCGGCTTTGGAGGCATTCCGGAGCTTGGAGGGCCTGGGAAGGAGCACCTTACAGCACGCTGGTGCCATCTGATGGTAAGCTTTCCCAGCAGGTTTTCCCCCGTCCCATCAATATCAACAAGCTTTTTGTTTATTTCTTGAGAGTCTGGTGAGATGGTGTTAAATGCATGGTTTTATATCTATCTCCCAGAACTAGAAGAACTATATTAATTTAAAAAATCTGGAATGTTTTGTGTAACTTTCCTTAATTCATCCTGTGTTTTAAAAACAGCTTTTAATTTAAACAACCTACAATACGACTTTTTCACTTAGTTTTCTTTTTTTTATTCCCCAGAAGTAACTATTAATTACAGACATGGTCTTCCTGTGATAACTCTTATGCTGCCCACAAGAAGTGAACGCTGTCAGTTCACTGTTAAGCCGGTGGTGACCACTGTAGGAGCATTCTTGCAGGATGTGCAAAGAGAAGATAAAGGAATCGAGAGGGCAGAAGTCTTTACAACAGGTATCTTATATTTCTGTTATTTCCCAAAATAAATGCATTGCTTTTCAAATGGACTGTACTTCCCCTCTGAAGCACAAGTTCAGTCATCCACCAGGTTTGGCTGATGTTGCTGTTGGGCTAGCTCTTGAATGCTTCTGGGGTTTATTGGTGTTTCAGATTTAGTATCTGAGTCCTCTTGAAAAGGCTGATTAAAAATGCAGAATTGAATATATTTCTGTAACTCTCCTTTTATCCCAGTAGTGTCCTATTTTACCTTTTTCAGTTTAGCTTCTCTTTGTAACACTGCCTTTAAGTATCTCTCTTCTGATTGCCTTGACATCTTTTTCTTTCCTTGTCCTCTGTGGTCTTTCTTAAAGACAACCTGTCAGGCTCTTGAATGTGATGACTGCCAGCTGTTCGATGTTACCCAGAGCTGAAAGGATCCACTTGCCTTACTACAAACTTGAAATCATATGAAAAACTTACAAGAGATAAGCAACCAGATAATGAGTGCAACAGTAAAAGGCAGCTTTTTGAGACTTTGGAGAGGTTTCTTTTATGAGTTGGAGTGCAGTACTTCAGGCCCTTGAAAGGAAACAGATTTACTAGGGTTGAAGGATAACTGATATTTCAGCATTGATGAGCTCTTTCTTTCTTGTAGCATACTGTTTATTCCATTGTCCCAAGTATTTAGATAATTTTCTCAAGCTCTACTCACTGATTTTGTGTGTTTTGTCTCTTTGATTTTCCTGTTGATAAAAGCTAACATCCAGTTCGTTATTCTGGTTCTTCATTTTATTTCCAAGACAATGTGGTTTGTGTTTTGGTGGTGCTTTGTAGTTTTTCCAGAGCAATTCTGAAAAGTCTTGCAACCCCTGTCTTGCTACTAGAGGACTCAATTTCAAAAGTAGAATAGGGATATGGGGGAGGTTTTCTGAATCTGATAGAATAGATACTTGAATTTGACTAATTAAAAGCATCTATTTCTCCCCTTCCTCACTCATGCCCTGAGAAATAAAGAAAAGAAAAAAGGACAGCTACATCCCTGTGGAAAGATCTATCTTCCATCAGTATCACATATGCAGAAGAAAGGATGGGGTCAAGGAAAGTTGGTCCAAAGTTTCAGGAAGCCACAGACCTAGGAGAAGCTGCTTTAGTCGCCTCTGAGAGCACATTTAGTAAAACAGGAAAATATCCCACAGAGCAATTTTTTTATATCCTCTGGAGAAATGGAGATGTGACCTGTGTGGATCCCAGTGTGTGCATGAGCTTCAGGAGCTTCGAGTACACAGGCACTTTGTGGTTGCTTTTAAGGGGTATTTTTGGGTCTGCTGTGCAGCGAAAGTAGAAAATTCTCTTGAAAAAGATAATTTCCTAAAAGACTTCTCTTCAGAAGCCACTGTAACAAATGGCTGTTGTCAGCAACTGGTCTTCCCCTTAATAAGGAAGTTTTTCACTACAAAGGATTTCTTAACTGGGAGGAGGCAGAACATGTGCCAGCAAACAGTTAACCTCTGGGTACTGCTATTGTGCAGAGACATCCAGGACAGGAGTGTTCGTGATTTAGTGCTGAATCACATTCTTCTGTGAAGTACATACTTCACTTGTGACTTATGTTTGGACTGAAGCAGGAGTTAGCTTTTGCTGACATACCACAGAGGAATGTGATTCAGCAGTGAATCACAAAGTCTGGCTTTTTTGGCATGGCCAGGCAGTAGATTCCAAAGTGGAGAGAATTTTGGGCCCTTTCCCTTGGTCTCATCTGTTTAAACACACACCTTCCCCTCTCTGACTTTGGGATAGAAACATAGCGGACTTTGATTGAAACAGTGACTGTCAAACAGTTCTCTGCTCTGTATTTGTCAAGTGCTGGGCAATTGTAATGCTGGAGAACAGCTTAGATGTTTAATTTATTATGAAACTGATACTGTAAAGAGAAACTGTTGGTCAAGTGCCGAGTGTTGATTTTAAACATTTATTATTAAAGAAAAAGATGAAGCCTTGATTTAGTGCAGACACTTCTGTGTCATTTAGCCATTAAATGAAAGCTAGCTTTAACTGATAATGTCAGCACTGTGTATGATGACTTGCTTTCATTTTCTGTGGATTTGGTTTTGGTCCTGCAAAACTTATGTAGACAAGAATGGCCGTTTGTCCACATGGGAACACTTGTGTTTAGGATTGAAAGTAGCCTTTGCTGAAAGTGTGTGGGGTGTTTTCTAAAACAAAATACCTCTCCCCAAAACTTTTCTTCTTTTTAGTTAATAAAAGGTTGCATAGGTTAATAAAACGGTGGTGTATCACATCCAGAACAAAGAGCCTGTCTGGCACTTCTTTTGAAAAGCATTTTTTGCTTAAATGTCACTTTATAAATGTCACCTTAATGAGGTTAGATGTTTTATTACACTGTAAAAGGAAAAAGAAATGAGTGGATGGGCACATTAAAATTTCATATTTTGGATTGAAAGTGATAGCCTTCTGGGTTTGCTTTGCTACCCACATAGAGTGGGCGGGCGAGCCAGCTGGTGCATTAGCTCGCAGAGCTCAGCAGTCTCAGCCTCAGCAGATGGGGCCCTAGGACAGAGTTCTGTTGAATAAATAATTGCAAGTGTGGGGTCCTCTACAATGCCTTTCTATTGGGGGGCATGATGGAGGAGCTGGGGCAGTAGCACAGTGACAAATACTTACATACAACAATCTTGCTATTCATTATTAGTCATGGGAATAAAGCTGCTGTTTTGTGCTGTTACCACCTTAGCCCTTGGCAGGGGCAGTGAAAGATGCCCCTTTTTATGCATAGGAAATGAAAATCAGGTCAAACAGGTACCATGGAGCAGGTCTCTGTGGCTTTTCAAACCCCCATGCCACAGTGATGTGTCCAGCAGCAACCGTGTATGGCTCTGGGGTTCTTGGACCATCTGAACCCCAGAGTGCTCTTGGCATCCACTGTTACATGTTACTGCTAATGAGTCCAGAAGCTCCTTTTTGGTAGGAGCTGTAAAACTGCATGTAAAATCCATAGGGTACCAGTCATATGAATTTTTGCATTAAAAAGAAAAGTAGAAAATAGTTCCTCAGAGCTATGCCTCTGTGACTCCTGGTCTGCCTTTTACTGGACAGTGTAGCTATCTAGTTCTTAACTCCCAGTCACTGGTAGCAAAACAGAGTGATTTTAATTACCATTAATAAAAATTTGAATGCCACTACTGACAGGAATTGCTCTTTTTAACTTGAAGAGCCTGTTTAAGTAAAGATATAAATCTATAACTGAAGATGAGGTCTTTGAAGGTCTTTTAATTTCCCTAAACTCCACTGAAGATGCAAACTTGTGTGTGGGTGAAGAAACAAAAATGTAGATCCTGATGTTGCAATTTGTTGCTGGGGTATTCAGAACTTCTTTTTCTTCTGCTTTCCCCAGTGGGTTGATTCTAGTCCTGATCATCACACAAGAAAATGCAAGTCTGCTCATAGCAGGGACAAGTCCGAATGACACCACTAGAGAAAGCATTCAGGTACACCGTGTTGATGTCACAGAATCTCAGAATATTCTGAATCAGAAGGGACCCACAAAGTCCAGCTCCTGGCTCTGCACAGACCAGCCCCAAGAATCATACCAGTTACCAGTTTTTCTGAAACTATAGTTCCTTTCCAGACATTATTAATGAAGAACTCCAGCACTTTTCTATGGGGTTATCTGCTAATTTTTAAGACTCCTTATCATAAGTGATCTAGAACTTAAATCTTTCTTCTACAGATGGTAGCAAGGTCTCTGATGCAACCTTGATGGAGGTTTTATTGATGAATGATTTTAAGCTTGTTATCAACAGCACAGTGTACAGTGTGTCACCTCCTGTAAAAGGTAAGAGCAGTCCTTAATAACTGATTATCTCACTTCATTAAGTGAAAGGCATGGGAAGTCTCACAAAACTGGAACCTGTCTGGAGAAAAGTATTTCTCCTTGGTTTTGTTTTTTTTACCATTGGATAGTCCTGCTTTTGGAGTTGGAGGTGGGGAAAGAATGAAGAAGGATGGGTTCCTGAAATGGTTTATATGACAAATATTTTCTTTTTAGATAAGCTGAGTAGTGAGCATGCTACTGAAATGGAAGATATCAAATCCTTGGTTCACAGACTGTTTGTGGCTCTACATTTAGAAGATCACCAGATCAGGAAAGAGAGGGAATTGCTACAGAAACTGGACCACTTGAAAGAAGAGCTACTGCCTCTTGAACAGGTTGGAAAGGGGGGGTTACTTTTTTAATTAAACTCAAAAGTATTTCATCAAGAGTTAAGTCCTGTGATAGAAGAAAATCTGCATGAATGGCTAGGGTGTGTCTATTTTGTTTGTTATGTAAATAAATGCCAGCTCAAATAGAATTCACATTACTTTCAGTTCAGTTCTTTTCCCTCTTGTTAGGGATATTCACTGTGTAGAAATCACAACACCTGGAGAAAGCTGACATGAACAAGCCTCAGCATGGCCAGTGTTGAGATTGAAAGGCTATTTAGTCACCTGTTGCTGTATGAGTTCTGAGACATAAAAACAATAGTGGGGTGGACATAATCTGTGGCTTAGGCTAGTGGACAAAAGGATTCCTGCTTTATGCAGACCAGCCTCAGTGTTGCCCAGAACTGCCTTGAATGGTAAATGGAAATCCAGTAGACATAGATTCCCAGTAGTTTGGAAGGGCAAACTAAAAGCAGGATTTCTTGGTGCACAAAGGCAGGAAGATCTGGTTGCTCTTGCATTTCAGTCCTTTTATTTCTCAGCAGGGTAAGTCACTGAAAGATACTGAAAAAGGATCTAGCCCAGCAGGAGAAAATACAGCTGATGAGGTGCTCATCAGAGGAGCAGTCATGTTTGTTTGAACACGTTTCTGTTTTTCTTTTCCTTAGGTGAAAGCCAGAATCATGGACACTGCAGATGCAAAGACCTCCAGGCTTCTGTGGGTTGGCTTAGCTTTGATGTCAACTCAGGGGGGAGCGTTGGCATGGCTCACATGGTGGGTCTATTCGTGGGACATCATGGAGCCAGTCACGTACTTCATCACTTATGGGAGCGCCATGGCTTTCTATGCCTACTTTGTTCTTACCAAGCAAGTAAGTCCTTGTCTTGTAAGTGTCTGGAATATTGAAAAGGAGGAAAACTGACTCTGAAAATCACAGTGCTTGGGCTCTGATGAAAATAGAATTTAGTAAGTAGCCTTGCATTCAGACAGGGACTTGTTTGATCCCTAGTAGAGCTGGATACAAACATTATGGAGAATCAAGACAGGTGCTATTACACATGAACTGCAGACCAGCTGCTGAGCATAACTATTATCTGTAAGATTTCATAATCTAGGGAATGAGAAGTGATGAAAAGTCTCACCTTAAAAATGTTTGTAATCACTTTGCAGAGTAAATGGCACCTTGCTCATTGCTGTAAAGGGAGAGCAACTATTAGTGCTGTGCCAGTTTGTGAACACTGCCTTACAGAATATCACTGAACAGTAGCTTTTATGTGGTGGAGTTTATGTATAAACGGTGCAGGGTACCACACCATTTGGAACACTGGCAGTTGCATTACTGAAACATACCGTATTTAGTGCCTGAAAAAAAGCTATTGCTTTGCTCTTCATTATCTGACTGCTTTTCCGTGACTTTGAATGGAGGTAAATCTAGGACAGCTGAAGTGAAGCCAGAAGCAGGAATTGTGTAGAATAAAAAAGTTTTCTCAGATCTTATCTGAGCTTCACAATACTTATCCACAGACTTATTCTGAAATCCTGTAAGACTTGGAGAAATGTTTCCTGTTTTAGCTCTGTACTTTAAGAATAAAGTGAGCATATTGATGTTAAACTTTCTATGATGCAAAACTCTTTTACTGTGGAGGTACTGTGGAAGAGTAACCAACACTTTCTTCATAATACCAGTAGTCTGTAGACCTTGTGAGACACTAGGGTCTCTTAGTGAGAAGGGGAGATGTGTCTATTTTTATGAAGAGCTGGCTCTGAATGCAAGTTTTACTCCTTCTCACTGTTCTTTAAGAAGGCATAAGGCATTCCTAATTTTTGTAAGTGAGCAGGTAGAGGTTACTACTTGGCTCGTTTGAACAGCTGCTGTTGCCATTGCTTAAGATTTTCAAATAGTCCATGAGAAACAGTGCCTGAACTTTCTCTGACTCCTTGAAACTAGTGTCTGTTGACTCCAGTGGCTCCAGTCATGAAGATCATGTGATGTCTATTATAGTTGAAAATTCCTTTAGACATGATAGAAATTATTCCAACCATGTTCTAAAAGGCCCTGTAAGGCTAAAACATCATGTGTAGCCCCTTTACAAAACACAGGTGTGTGTTGAACTAGATAAATGTTACTGAAACAGGCTGAATTTCTAATCTTCTGACCTCTACTCAGTTTTCTTCATAACCCTAAATATGTGTCCTCCTTCCTTCACCAGGACTACATTTACCCTCATGCTAAGGATAGGCAATTTCTCCACTACTTCTATCGGAAATCCAAAAACCAGCATTTTAATGTGGAACGATACAACAAGCTCAAAGACGACCTAGCAGAGGTATTTAAACACAGTCCTTGAATAATAAGATGGCTTTTGGCTTAAGACTTTTTCAGTAAACTCTCAGCCAACAGAAAATTGACCTCAAGGTTTGCTACATACATTCAAAACATTTTATTGTGTATAAGCCAGTTTCAGCTGTTCGGATAACCATACAGTGTTTGCCATTGACATATAAACTACTTCAGGGAGACCTTCATGAATTTAATTTTAAAAAAGTCAGTCAGTTTATTAGCCTATTTTTTGCATACTCTCATTAATGTTGCATTTTTTGACCATTTTCATAGAATAACTGCATTGCTTCTGGACACAGTATGTTTGCTGAACTGCTGTGGTAACAGAGTCTCTTCTCTTCCTTGGAAGATTGTCTTGCAGAGTTCAGCATTTGACACTATAGTCTTGTTCCTTAGGTAAAAGGCTTAGATTTAGAGAATATGGGCAACTGGATGGAAAAGGTAGTCTGTGTAGGAGAAACCTTTAGCCTTCATGAAAAGGACTAGGAGATCTCTTACTCCTCAGTTCTTAGTCTTCCATCCCATTTTGCCAGCCCTGTGTTCAATGTCTCGTAAAAGAAAATAGAACCTACCCAATTTTAGTTCAAAACCCATAGTTCAGGGCATAATTTCATGAGCAACATTTGATGTAAAGCTAAAGTTTGATGCTCTTTCAGTGGCTTGTGAGTGTGAATTTTGTAATTATGATTTCAGGAAAATAATACTTTGGGGTGTGGGTGAGTGGGTTGATGGGCAGGGGTCATGCTTCTCTCTGGAGACTGGCGGAATGACCTCAGCAGGTTTCTAAGTGTTCAGGGTCCTCCATCTGATTGGTTTGGTTTCTTGCTTAAGACCAGCGCCTTCTGAGAAGAGAAAAATACTGCATGTGTGAAAGAGGAGAAAATGGGGATGCAGAAGGATGAACTTCTCACTCTTTCAGGAATGAATTCTCACTCTTTCTTGCATTGGCAGGCAGAAGAATCCCTGAGGCGTCTGCGCCAACCTCTGCACCTGAAGCTTCCCATCCAGGAAATCAGTGACAAAGACTGACTTTGGTTTTGTGTATTTTGGAGTTGCCCTTTCAAAGCTGATATGAACATTTAGTTGCTCCATAGAAACTGGATATTTTTGACCATTATAATTTTGAAAGTTGCAATAAATACCTGTTAAGACTATTTGGTCACTTGATGGTTTGGGTTTGTCTGGTTTTGGTTGGTTGTGTTTTTGTTGTTTTTTTTTAAATCCTGTGAAGAAGCTCCTGAAGCAAAGTTCTTCAAGATATGTGTCAAATCTCATTAGTACAATGGAGGCATTCTGACCACTAGTAAAATGACAGGGATATTTTATAGAACAAAGGCTGTCTTTTTAGTACCATTACTGTAGAACAGCAGTAACTCATGAGATTCTTCTTGCATTGAGTATTAAGGATTCTTTTCCTGCAATTACTGTTTCTTTTTCTGTAGCTCTGTGCATTGACTCTGTTGGTGTAATACCATTAGTGGAGACTAGACTTGCACCACAGGTAAAGCTTTTTTGATAAATACTGCTGGAAAAATAAGATATTCTCAAACCTACTATAAAATCATTTATGTTTACTGTTGCATTTTATTAAAAGACCGTATAAAAACATTCAAACAAACATGATTTGTATAAAACTTAAAAGCAGCCATAGTAAGATTTCACATCTATGATTCTGAACATAGAATACGGGAAGACTTAACTAAAGGAGAGGCAGTAAATCAATTCTTTTGTCACCAGGAAAGTGGATTAAGACACTCTGCTCAGTTTTTCTCCGTTGTCCCTCAGAGTTAAACATATGTACCAATAATGTAACAAAACAAACAAAACAAAAAACCCCAGAAATATTCACTTTTAGTCAATATCATAGTCAATGTCATTGCAGTTGCTGATGTAACAATCTTATGGTGACAATGCACTATTGCTTTTATGTACACCATGACAGAGTATGGCTGATCTTCTCTGGAGCCAAGAGGAGGAAGAGGCTGATCCAACACCAAGGCCTGAAGTATGAAGGTTCGAATTACGTAATATTCCATAGAGCTGTCTAGAGATGTCCAGCAGCTTTAGCTTTAGAGATATGTCGAAGACAAGCTTACCCTGAGTCACACTAAGCAAGGTGTACGTGGTCTCATTTCACTACTGCTTGCTTTTCTCCTGAGGATTCAAAGCACCAACAAGCTGTGATTGTGCCCCAAACATAAATGATGTTCAAGCAAAAAGAAACCCTTTATTAATAAACCCTATTTAATCAACCCTATATTAATGCTACAATTGTACTCAAGGAATTAAGTTCCTTTTTAGTGTTGAGAGAAAATTAAAAAATGTCCAAAAAGCTCAATAAAGCCACAAAAATTGCACGGTGGATATTGCTGTCCACAAATCTAGAAAGATGCCCTACAAATACATTCCCTGAAAACTGTGATCTTGGAGCAAGATAAGTTAATCTCATGCAAACAGTAGAAATGTTTTGGAAATAGTAAAATGTGCCACACTTACATGGCAATCAAGCAAAAGGCTTATTAGAACAAAAGTAATCTAGAGTACTAATTTCAGTAAAATTTGAGCACCATCTAATAGTTTTGCACCAATTAACTTTTCCGAAATTCCCTGAGATGAACAGAGATGTAATAGTACCTTTAAAATTGCTTTAAGGTTTTGGAAACTATTATTTGTACAAACTATAACATTTGACCCCAGCGATTTTGCAAACAATCTTGTAGAATATTAGTCTCCTGAAGTAAGATGTTTTCACTTCTGCAGCAAGTAGCAGTTAATGGTCATCATTGCTAAATAACAATCTACTTAGATTTTGGATGAAAATACAACTTTTTAGTTAACATTGAGGCAAAACAAGGAATCTGCTTTTTTCCTATAGCATTAATGTCTCTGCACATATCCACTTTGCGGTAAGATACTTTCCTGTTAACGACAGTAAGAAGTTCTGTGAACTCCAAGGAAGATCCATGCTTCCTAAGTGTCTCACACAAATCTTGAATGTACCAGGACCCATTTACAGTTTCACGATGAGAATAGTAGCCTAATGTAGAAGAGAAACATAAAATAATATCCAAATGTAAGTAGTGGTGCCTCTTGAAAAAATATTTATGTGGTCACTGTTCGCTAGGTACCCTCCATAAGGGATTACTAATGGGTGTAAATCTTACTTTGCCAATTAAGTAATTTCACTGGAAAATTGTAGATGGGAAGTGGCTTTGAGATCATTTATAGTGCTTAGCTAAAAGGAACGTGATTCAGGGATTGGTAGCTTACAGGACTGTATCTACACATTACAAGAGAGCAGATGGCACTGAGGACAGGGTAACAGAGAACTGGAGAGAACAGCCGTGTGGTGCAGGAAAAGTTATAAGCCACAAGAATCCTACAGTCCTGGAATAGAGGGGAATGCTTGCTGTCAGCAGACACCTCAGCAGCAAGATTGATGAGAATGTTTCTGTTTGGCAAATTAACTGCAACCTTGAGAGTTTATTTTCACTTTTCCTTTAACACTTAAGGTTCTTTCCCAGACAAATTGTCACTTATCAGACATATAAAACAGATGACCTGGACCCGTTCTCATTTTTTTGACAGCAAAATGAAGAAGTGCTTAGGGTTATTATAGTGAAATACTAGACCCTGGATGTAAATTAGAACTTACCTTGTGCCACAGAGTAGCACATGATAAAGTCTGCACCAGCAGGCAGAGTGTAGACACCAGCTGCATCCACTTCAGTCTCATTGACAGTGGATTCATTGCCACTGTCTGTTGCATCATGGGCAATAACTGGATCATCATGTTTATCACCTCGACATGCCTGTTGGTGAGAAGTATTGTTAGGATTCCACCTCTGCCAAACTCACTTATGTTATTATGGTGCTTCTGACACTAACTACAGGGGACTTCTGTTCAGCTAGGTGTTCCACATTCAATGAGTCTGGATCATGAAGACCCATTTACTTCTCTATCAGCTAAAATATTGGTGATGAAGTCCACTGAAAGCTCTGAGATGATCTCAGAATTGCTAAGACCAGAAGGGACCTCCTGAAATCACCCAGTCCAAGCCCTTGGCTCAAGCAAGGTTTGCTCTACAGCAGGCTGTCCAGGAGTATCTTCATAGATACTCCACAATCTGTCTGGGTGACTTCTTCTAGTGTTTGACCACCCTCACATTAAAAAAGTGTTCTCTTATGCTGAGATGGAATTTTGTATGTTTTAATTTGTTCCAGCTGCCTCTTGTCCTGTCACTTGGGCAGCATGGAAAAGAGCCTGGCTCCCTCTTATTTGTTTATTTATTTATTTATTTCCTCCCACCAGGTGTTTATAACATTGATAAAGTTCCCCTGAGCCATCCCCTCTGAAGCTGAACAGTCCCAGCTCTCTCAGCCTCTCCTAATGTGAGAGATGCTTCAGTCCCTTAATCATCTTTGTGGCCCTTTGCAGGACTCGCTCTGATCAGTCTGCATTTTTCTTGTATTGGGGAACCCAGAACTGGACACAGTACTTCAGTTGCAGTCTCAAATGCATTAGTTGAGGGAGGGGTTTTTAGGGGAAGTCAGTAAGTGAGTCCAGTATTGTCAGTGATGCAGAAAGGCTACACATGGAGGATAAGAATGTGAGAACACACTCAAAAGATAAAAAGTAAGAAGCATTACTTAAGAACTATCACTAAAAAGATAAAACCCAAAAAGCTTCTTTACAGTGATGAAGTTCCATCTTGCTATTTCCTCTGATTTCCAAAGGTAAATGCTAAGCCAGTTGTGCTGTAAAAGAACTCAGCTAATGAACCAAGTTGTTTAGCTTTTTGATGAGTATATGTTACAGATGTTTCCAAGTATTACTTGAAATATGAAAATATTTTTCTGAGTTTGGCACCAGGTTAAAAAAAAAGGAAACCTGAACAAGTCCTAATGAAAGATGAATTAACAACGTGCTGATTCTTGTAGCAGCCCTGTGCCTAAGGAATCTTTCATTTTGAAAAAAGTAATACTTAGAATTACTCTGTAAATTACTATAATTACAATCTGCTGAAGGCCAGGTTCATAGGTGAGCTTGCTAATTTTAATCTAGATAAGATGGGATAAAGCCCTGCATGACCCCATGACTGATTTGAACAGGAGGCTAGAACAGAGACCTGAGGTACCTCCCAACTTGCATGATCCTGTGAACCAAGGTGTGAAAGAGGAGGTTACCTATGTGCTTTATTTGACCACATATCACAAACTATTTCTGAGACAATAATCCTTAAATTGATTCTTTAGAGTCTAGAGAGATGCCATGTATTGGTCCTAGACCAAAAAACAAAAAAATCACTAGCACCACAAAAACCAATCAACCAACTCAAACATCCACAAAAAAAGAAAAGAACTGAACAAGAAAACAAAACATGAAAACCAGCTTTAGTAAGGATCAAGTAAAGGGACTTGCCTGGAAGGAAGCAATGAATGATAGCCTTCTAGAGCGTGATCTAGGGCTGTGAGGTGTGAACAGCAGGAACTGAGCTGACAACTTCCCAAAAAAAGGTAGTTCCTTCTCTGCCATTAAATATACACTGGACAGTCAATCTGACATGGGCTTAATTTGTGTTTCTCTTCATAAAATTACTTACTAAATACAGCTATAATAATAGTAATATTAGCACTAGTGTACATACAGGTTTCTTTAAAAAAAAAAAGAATCCGTGTCTTAAATGCCTTTAAGGAACAGTTTCTCTTGTATTAGGAAAACTGGCATCTGTACTGCAGTGTTAACTCCACTGAATTCAGAAACAGGTATCTTACCTGAATGATAAATATCTTTGGTTTTCCTACCAGACTTTTGCACTTGTCTCCTCTGAACATGTCTGTGATTGTCTCAATTTTGATTTTGGCATCATATGCATAAACGTGATCGTTCTCACCATGACTCAGGAACACACAAACAAAGCAGTCAGCATTACTGTGGTCATCCATAGAGGCTGAAATAGGCAAGTGGTGTTAAAATGAGTAAACAGTGATCTTGAGGTTTAAAAAACACTGTACATTTGTATCAGATTTAATCCCTGATCTGTCCTTTTTCAAATGGAAGCTATTTTCAGATAGAGAAATATTGCAGATTTGAAGGTGGATTGATTCAACATGGCTGAAGGGCCACTAAACGTAAAAAGACTCTTACTAATTTCTCCCAGCAAGTACTTGCTTTCATCTTTTAGTGAATTCATTAGTTCTCTCCACAGAGACTTCCCTTATACTGCAATAATCTGCAGTCTAACCTGTAAGTCCTTCTAATGTTAAAGAACTTTCTTATGCATGAAAATAATTTTAAGTTAGTTGAACAGGGAGAATGGAAGAAAAGATATCTGGAAATTCTGCTACAAATAGACATAATAGTCTCCTACCTTCAAAAATTTTCTGCAGCACATCTTCTGCTTTCAGATCATCAAAAACTCTGACTTCAAACCCAAGGTCTGTCAAACTTATTAAAACACATCAGTATTAGTACAAGTCTTGCTCAAATTACATGTCAGTTGCTACCAACTAAGTTGCCTTCCCTGTGAATCAATATTCATGTTTATGCTTTATTTATGAAAAGAACTACTGAAGTTGATTTTGAACTCAAATCGGTGTCATATACAGGTCTAATACCTAAAGTTACTTCAAAGCGTTTGTCCAAAGAAAGCTCAAAACTCCCTGAAATCACAGGACTCGTGCCAGCAGTTTCTGTGATGTAAAGGCATGTGCCTTGAAGCTTTATTACAGCTTTCTGTACCAAAGTTGCATAGGTATTTATGTCTGCAAAATCTTTTGGTCTCTACTTAAACGCAAGATTTAGGTAACTGCTTAGTTGACCACAATTTCTGAAGTTTAGAGTTTTTTAAGCATTAGTAAAGAAACCAAGTTTGTTACCTGCGTCTCAGATTGTTTCTGTCTGCGAAAGTCCCACGTCTGTCTGGCAGTTTTAAATGCCAAAAAAAGTGTTCGTGATTGAAGATTAATGCAATTCCTCTTCTTTGATGGTTCATTTTGTACTGCGCTGCAGGATCAAGTGCTTGTCTGTTGCCAGAGATGGAAAACATTCTTGATGAGTTAATGGCTAATTGAGTTACCCTCCTGTACTTCCGCAAGGTAAGAATTTTTGATTGACTAGAGGAGGATCCAGTTTCAGAAGACAAGACCTCCAAATGTGCACTATTTTAGGAAGACCCTAAGTTGCTAGGTCTTTTTTAAAAGCTTGGGCATGTTAACCAATTCAGTAAAAACAAGCATTGGGTGTTTACTATGGCTCCACCAGATAGGTTGAAGAGTTTCTCTGCAATGTGTTTTTATTTTCTCTTGTCAGGAGGCTGTCTCATTAGTAACACAGTAAGGCATACCACGGTGCACATTAGGAATGGCTCCAAGTCTCCATGTTATGTGTTTAGCTAACTATTAACATAATTGAATAACACACAGGTACTTATTTGGAACTGTAACTGCAATTTGCTTCACAGCCGCAGACTGTAAACTGGTGATGAGGTGCTAAGAGTGGTGCATCTTGCTAAAGGAGAACAACTGTTTATACTAACAAAATGAAAGCTACAACAGTACAACTGTTCATCCAAGTTTTCAGCAACCAGTCAACAAAAAATCCTACAGCTGAAGGATAGAGGTGTTCTAAAGGACAGAATAAATTACCTACCCAGCTTTTAAGTAGAGGGCTTTATCATACAACAACAAATGCATGAAGTACCTGTGTGTTTGGGAGTAGCATTCAGCAATTTTACTGGTTTGTGAGCAAAACGCAACACAGAAATGTCTAACAGCATGCTCTGGACTTGGTTGTAGACCCAAAGTTATGCCGACCCTTGCATCCAAAAGATCATTTCCAAGTATTGACATGCTGTATTTTGAGAGACCAAGCAGACAACCTTCCTGCTTTTGTAGACAGTTACCAGTGCAGAAAACAGCAACTAAAATGCTTCTGGCAACAGCACTGGCAATAGACACAATGTTGTAGGTGCACAGAATGACAGTCCAGTCCACGCTGCCCTTGGACTGGCTCTGGTCAGAGCTCTTATTTTTGCCAGGTTACGGTTTTTATCCTGCTATGGAATATTCAGGTTTGATGCAATTAGTGGAGGAAGATGGTTAGAGTATTTGCCTGCAGACGCTACTTAAAGATCAGTATTGTCAGCAAAATGCTTTGTTTTCACAACAAAATTACTGCAGGTATCCATAAACTATTTGCGCTTCTCCACTTCATTATGAGAAGCCCCTTTAATGAAACATCTTTTAGTAATGACTACATAAGAATTCAGAGAACAGGAATTTTGAATGACTGTTCAAAGTCCGGGGGTTTCAATAATGTTAGCTGGATAGCAAATACGAGAAGTTGGGTGCTTTATCACACTCTCCCCAGTTTGAGTACTTCACATGAAAAAATGCAAAGATTATAAACTTTAGCCTTGTAATTATGAACAATATTTCACCTGTGCCAGCACCAGAATTTATTCAGATGTTGCCAATTTCTCTTCCTTAGGATTTAGCTAGATGCAGGGCTAGTAGGGATTTTGGACCATTAGGTCCCTGGAGGTAAATAAAGTTATCAGGCAGGTACTTTACTGTTTCCAGGGCTAGATGATGAAGCAAGGTAGAACAGGAAAAATGAATGGATTCACTGTTGTCCTGTACTCCCTTTCCCCTCCTTCGAGAGGAATACATTCCTGTGCTACACTTTATTACTTAAGTCTGTCCAATTGTTCCTTAGAGTGTGATGGTATTTTTGCCATGGTCTCTACACATTGCCTAACATAAAAGGAGTCCACTCCTAATAGTCCTTTACACATGCCTTCATGATAGGGCTGCTTCTGCATCTGGTGTAGCTAAAACTAGAAACATGTTCTGTAAGTTAGTAGAGTTGAATTGAATAATTCCATCACATTATTAACAAAAATCAGAAAACCCTGCACTGATTTCAATGCCATGGGCCATCTCTCTCTGCCACCATTACCTTGTATCGAATGCATCTACTTCTGTGATGTTCTCATTTCCATCTGCTAGAGATCAAAAAGTGATTTAGCCACAAAATCATTCATTAAAAAGAAACAACTTGAACTTATTCATCCATAAACTCTAGCTGTTAATGTGAACCAAAAGCTCATTTACACATCAGGTAAGTAGGCATGCAGTTAAAGAGCCTCATTAGCATTTGTCTGCACCCATAGCTTTTGGAGGCTGTTCTGAAAGTTCTGATTCCAGCAGTGTGAAATTTCAGATGGTCAAGACATGCATATTTTTCTATCTGTGTATCTGTACCTATACAGACAGAGACAGTGATTTTATATAAATAACTAGCTGGCTGTATTTTTTTAAAGAGTCTCTAAATAGTTACAATTTTATATAATTTAAAAATACACTGCTGTTTCTTTTATCTCAGTAATGCTGCTAATACAAAGGTGAGAATTCTGAGGTTGGATGCAGCACACGAGTCACAATAGTGTAACAGCATGCACAAATAATGACAACTGAGAAGGTGCAAAATTTATACCTGTTCTTCTGTTAAACTGTTATCTCTGGTAAGAGAATGGACATAAAGGTAACAATGTGGGAACAACAGGGAACACACACATCTTGGGACTGTGCAGAACTACAAACTTGCAGATGCTTAGGCCAAAATATTTATTCCTTTCACTTAGTGAGCTATAAAATCCCAACTTCTGCTACTACTGGTGGAGACTACCACACTGTGAAAATGATATACTCTACTGTACCTGTGGTGGTTAACGTAGGTCTGCTATCCAACTGGATGTGACCTGCAATTAGAAGAGGAGTCACATATACACAGATTTTACAAACTACTTTGTATATACAATACTCCCTTTTTGCATGTTATTAAAGCCCTTTGCAAAACTAACATTACTGTGTATTGATAGAGGAGAAAAGTTCATAACGACATGAGAATAAACTTGCAGAAACCTGGACTTGGCTTTAGAAGCTTTAATGTTGAACAACACAGCACAGGAGAGCAGGAGGGTGGCTCAAAGGAAGCCACAAGTGTTCCAATTTACATTTAAGCTTTCCCCTGGCAAATATCGATCAGGTGTGGTGTCTCACAATTCTGCCTAGTATCCTGAACGCACAGAAAAAGCTATTTCATTTCCTTGAAACATAATGTGGAGGTCAGACTAATGACAGAACTGTGGAAGAAAAAATTCGGTGTTGCTAAAGCACTGCAACACCTGTGGCCTCTGTTGATAATAGGAAAGCAGAGATCTCAAAGAGTGCATCTGTATGTTTAATTTACACTGTATTTTTGCTTGTGTAACTGAGATACGGCTCATGCTATTGTCTTAGCCCAAGGAGAAAGAAGCAATGCACTCCCCCCAAAACCACAGTCACAGTCGTCAAACTTTAAGACAGGAAATACTGTCATGTAGACACAGGATGGACAGAATTCCTGGGCCAAAGGAAACTGGGGAAATACGGTTTTCCTATTATTTCTCTTTGGCCAGTTCCCAGTGTTTTAGCTTTTCATTGCCACTCTCGTATTGGAGCTTCACTCAAGTAAACACTACTTGAATTGTCATGACTCAAAGTTTCCTGCTTGTCCCACAGAGTTGTTCTAAAAGCCACTTGCGCTCGATGGGACTGTCTCAGACCTCGTGAGGACGGGTTGTTCCAAAGGAACCAAAGCTCAGGTGTGCGCTGGGTTACTCTGGGGTCTGGCCGCGTTTCCCTGCGTGCTGAGGTTTCAGCCTCAGCAGCTCTGCCACGCGGGCCGAAGGGAACCAAGTGGGAGCCCTGTGAGCCCGGCGGCTCCCCCGCCAACCCGGCCCTCGCTGCTCTGCCCCCCGGCCGGCCGGGCCTGCCCCGCGCTGAGCTGAGCTTCGCCCCACCAGCCATTTCCGTGAGAACACATTTCCTCCTCACCCGCACCTAACACCGACACTGCCCCTGCCCCGTGCCCTCCCTCGCCGGCGGGGCGCTGCCCCTCGCGGACAGCACAGCACAGCACAGCANNCGGGCCGGGCCTGGGGCAGCGTGCTGTGTCCCAGGTGCCTGTGCTCGTAACTGCACCGTCCTGTATCGATGTAAAACCATCGCCCTGGAACACCCTGTGTTTACTAGGCTGAGTTTTTCCAAAGCGGCCCTCGCTGGGGGCTTTCCTCCCCTGCAAGGCTCGTGCTCCTCGAAATGCATTTGCCGCGCTGCACCAGGTCCCTCCGACGGCTGCGGAGCCGCCAGGGGAGTGAGGAGGAGTCGGGGGGGGCGCCGGGCACCTCATCAGGTGCTGGTGCTGCCGCACAGCGCTCACTGTGCGCCCCATCCGTGGCACGGGAAACCAGGTTCCAGACCAAAGCCAGTGACAAAAAACTTCTGCTGATTTGTACCGCGGAGGGGTCTGCATTTTCTATCCAGCCTGCTTCCAGGTGGGCTCTAGGATGAACTCGGGTGCGATCATGCACTTAGAGGTTGCTACAAGATCGCTGCAAGCACAAAAGCAGGGCAATTTGCAGTGGGATTTGAAGCATTTTTACCCAGTCCATTTGGTTTTGCACAGGCTTCTTGCATGGTTAAATCTTTTAGACAAGAGGTCTCCCTTTTGGTTAAAGGAGCCGTGGGTATTTCTAATTGCCTCTGCTTGTTTTTCCCCGTTTGGACTTGTTACCTTCAGACTGCCAGTGGGCAGCTGGATCAAGATAAAACTGTCGCTTAAATTGTCTTTGTGTTTACTTTAGTTAGAACATGATACTAGCATAAGAGTTTTGCCACTGTGTAATATTTAAGACTCCTATCATGCAGATTCTATTCTTTTTTTTTTTGCAACTGCTAATCCCAGCTCTCTGCTCAACTGGAGAATTCTGTGTGAAGTAGCAGCTGGAGAACCTAAATCTGGGACTCTGGAAGAGCTCTGTGTTCAGCAGTTCCAACTCGTACCAGCCATGTTCCTCAGCCCAGCCCTTGTCTCAGATCCTAACACGGCAAACATTTTCGCAGCTTTGTTTTGCTGGAGGCTTAGAGCATACTCAGTCAGCCACTGAGTTCACATGAGTCATCAGGAACTTGACTGCAATATATGAAGCCTAAGGTAGCATTTGACTGGTGTGCATTATATTAAAGTTTTTTTATATATGTGCCTATTCATGTTTGGAAATGCTTTCAGATTATTGCAGTGGCTCCACCATAAGTAGGTAGTTTTTGGATAAAGCATTATGGATGAATCAGAACTGCAGGCTGAGGAAGGAAGTTTGATTGTGCTCCCCACCGACTGATGGATACCCAGCCAGGGCTGTCCTGACTGACCCCTTCCAAGATACTGTGCACCCCCAGCCTCCTTGTTGGCAAGGCAGTAAAAGAAGCTGTCTTATCATTATTCTCATCCTAAATCCAAAACAGCATTGTATCTGTTGCGAGGAAAAAAAATTNTTTTTTTTTTTTTGCAACTGCTAATCCCAGCTCTCTGCTCAACTGGAGAATTCTGTGTGAAGTAGCAGCTGGAGAACCTAAATCTGGGACTCTGGAAGAGCTCTGTGTAGGTAGTTTTTGGATAAAGCATTATGGATGAATCAGAACTGCAGGCTGAGGAAGGAAGTTTGATTGTGCTCCCCACCGACTGATGGATACCCAGCCAGAGCTGTCCTGACTGACCCCTTCCAAGATACTGTGCACCCCCAGCCTCCTTGTTGGCAAGGCAGTAAAAGAAGCTGTCTTATCATTATTCTCATCCTAAATCCAAAACAGCATTGTATCTGTTGCGAGGAAAAAAAATTACCTATCCCAGCCAAAACCAGGACAAGCATTAAATCTTTTCTATATGTATATATACACACCTGTATATGTAAATATATATATATGTAAGTTCTCAAATGGTATGATTAATCTTCGAGGTGACAGCTAGCCTTCATTTTAAGGCTTTGGTCTGCAAAATGCATTTTGTGTAATTTGCAGGTAACTACAATCAAGGATTTCTGCTACACGAAAAGCTTGCACAAAGACTCCTTGGAAAATGTCAAATGCTTGTGTTTTGCAGGCAGAACTACCAAAGTCCTATCTAGCAGTATTGAAGCTCTTTTTAGAGTTATATGTGATTTGAAGGAAACTCTGGAATGCTTTCATGGTATAATTACAGGCCAATACAAACAGAAACAAAAACAAGCTCCTTCCAACAGTGAAGATTTTCTATGTTGTCATGATTTAACCTCAGCCAGCAACTAAGTACATATGTACACATAGACACACACAGGATGGGGAGGAGAATCAGAAAAAGCAAAACTCATGGGCTTAGTTAAGAACACTTTAATAACTGAAATAAAGTAAAATAAATAAAAATAATAAAAATGAAAAGGATAAAGAAAGAGAGGAACAAAACCCAAGACAGGCAAGTGACACATTACTGATGCTCAGTCAGTTCCCAAGCAGCAATCAATGTGTCCCAGCTGCTCAGAATATAAACTTCCCCACATTTATATGACACCCTGTGGCCAGGGTGGGTCAGCTGTCCTGGCCATGCTTCCTCCCAGCTTCTTGTGTACCAGCTCACTGGCAGGGCATGGGAAAGTGGAAGGTCCTGGATTTAAGGTAAGCACTGCTCAGCAACAACTAAATCATCAGTGTGTTATCCACATTATTCTCACACTACATCCAAAACACAGCACTGCACCAGGCACTAGGATCAAAATTAATTCTATCCCATCCAAAACCTGGACATGTGTTTATTTAAGCATCTAGTTTAAGCCCATTCGTACCTTACTCAACAGCTATCTAGCTGAATGATAGCATTTTGGACTCATTGCAGTACTTTTCTCATTTTAAACAAGCAGCGCCATTACTGTTCCCTGCTTTGCTGTTGAAAGACTTTTAGGGTTACAACCATGGAAATCCAGGGTAATTCAGAGTTGTTTCAATTCTATGGTAGAAAATAAATTTCACCAAATTTAGAGGAACCACAAGTTCATCAAGCACAGTTTTGAAAAACTCTGTAGTAATACTTCTCTTGCAGTGCTATTTCATATCCACAAATAAGAAAAGAAACCTTGAGGCATGGCTGAAGAACTGTAGCAGGAACTTTTTTTAATGAGGCACTTAAGTTCACTGTCATGTACTGTAACCTCCAGTGGCAAACAAACCAAAGATACAATTGATAAAGAAAAAACATATAAAAGTCCCTCCAGAGGAGAAATCACATTATAGTACATAAGTCCAGTAAATTTTATGTGTTTAGCATGGTTCCTATTCCCTGTTCACAGATGCAATATTTTAATTTTCATTCTTCTCCTGTGGATATCTAAAGCAGCATCAGGGCAGCATGAAAGCAAATCATTATGTTTAGAATAGGGGACCTGATGCAGAACTTGAAAAAAGACGAATACCTGTAGATAAGCAACGAAAGCTGAGTACAGAGACCAAACCCCAAATAATTCAGAAATCAGTTGATTTTAGCTAGAGAAGTCAGAGAGAGAACAGATGACAGCAGCACAGGCCCAGATGTTGCTCAGCCTCACAGAGGTCATAGGAACAGATGACAAAAATACAGGCTCAAATATCCATCAGCCTCACAGAGGACATCTTAAATAAAAACATTTGTTGGGCATACTGATCTTAACTCTGGAACTTGCTTTTAGTTTTCATCAGAATGTGCTAAATGAAAGCAAAGATGAATACAGTAACCATTTGTGCCACAAGACAAATAGAAACAAGTCTGAACACTACATCCCTTCTGTGCATATAATATACAACATAAAATGTTTTATTTAAAAATAGACATTAGATGAATTCTTAAAAATAACATAGAAACTTTCACGATTTTGTCAAATCAAAAGTATATCCTTAGGCTGCAAACTGTTCATTTTACTGGTCAAGCCTTACAAAGATGAACATATTTGATCTGAAAAGTGCTACAGAAGTAAGGTTGATATACAATCAGGTAGAAATATGTAATGCAGGTCTATATGGGCTTGTGGTATTTTGGTTTTTTAAAAACAAACCCAGAGGACAGCATATATCAGAGAGAACTGAAGGCAACTGTACCAGAAACATGGAAGTACAGGCTATTTAAGATGTCATATTGATGCACACAAAACACTCTTTCCTGCTGGATCCATCAGATGCATCTACTAAACCTAAAATTTGACCTATATTAAAAATCATCTGAGAATTCAATATCAATCTTCAGTGCCTCTGACGTTCCCATTATGGAGTTGTTGTTTTTTTAAATGGCACTAGTGTTGTATACCAGTGTTGTACAATAACGTGCCCTGAGCAGACGTATGCCAAAGGAAACTAATTTCAGTTTCCAAGCTTCTGGCATAAAATGGAAGAGAAAGAGTTGGGTCTTTTTTACATTCATAAGAGTATCATAATGATTTTCAAATCAGTATATTCATGTTAGTGTTTAATATATTACTGTCTGAAGAGCGTAAAGCTTTGTAACCAAAGACTTGCTTCATTTCAGCTGAATCTTTGACTTCATTCTGCACCATGAGATCTCAGGGTCGTCTTTCAGAGATCTGTCTTACCCTCGTAACGACACATACATGCAGCTCTCTGGCTATCCAGGTATGGTTTACATCCTAAATGTATAACTGCATCAAACAACAGCTGAACAGTTGATTCACAAGCTGGAAGCAAAGAAGAGTTTGGTTAAAAGTACTCTTTGAATGGAATATGAAATTAACAGAAATAACTCTGGCAAACTGAGAATGACTAAGAAAGAAGCAATCTTCTCTGGGTATAGCAAATAGATTGTCAAATGAAAGACCAAACCAATACAGAATCATTTAACTTTTGAATAAAGATTTTTCATATGCCAAACAAAACAAGCAAGAAAATTCAGTGCATATGGAACGTTACCTGTGTTAGAAACATACTGAGCCTTGGAAAGATGAAAGAGCTAGTTTACCCCCTCACTCTTTGCATTCCAGTTTATGCAGAGGTTTCCATCTTTTAACATCGGCTCAACAGAATTGAACAAATATTCACCAGTTTTGACTCTAAAGACTAACATGATTGCAATTAAATGAATTGAGAAGTTAAAACACAGGCTTGTTCTAAAAACTTACTGCTTTCAGTGGGACTGCTTATTGTGCAAGTGACACTGTCTAAGTTAAAAAGTGGTTATGTCATGTGTCCATCAGATGCAGGCCAACAACCAGGAGTATCATAAGGCCAATTACTAAGAAACCTAACATTTATTCACTACATGACAGCATTAACTACTGCCACTATGACAGTGTTATTATTCTAATATCTTATTTCATAAAAGGAAATTATTCCATATTTTCCTACAGTCTACCAGCAGTTGTATGTAGTAGACATTTAGAAATCACCCAGCAGAATAGCTATTCAGCTATGTTACAGGAAATGCAAGAATTATACATTAATTTTGATCAAGTTTTATTCCCATATTCTTACTCCTAAATGGGAAGCATTATCATTTAACTTAATTGAAGGTTAGTTTTAACCCAGATCATTTTCTTACGCTGTGTCATTGCTGTGCTGTAGAAGAGTCTGGACTGCACAGCAGAGGGACGCAAGAAGGCATCTTTCAGTAACAGCATCAGCTTATGAAAATGGGGCCTTACTGTACAGCACAAAGATTCTTTGCCAAATTAAGCTCGGTTAAACTTGAAAAAAAAAAAAAGAAAGCCTTTCTCACACTTACCCTGGACACTCTCTGAGATTCCAAGCGTTTTCTGCACATCTCTGCAAATTTTTGAGAGGCAGGACTGAAACTCCTCATCACAGTCATTTTTCTTATTGTTACAAGTATCGTAGCATCTGTCATGTTGATTGCAGCACTTTGTCATTGAGGGGATACCAATGTCAAACTGTGAATCCAAACACACATGTACTCCATTTGTATTCCAGTTAAGAAAGATATAGCCTATGAATAGACTGTAACAGAAATTAAAAACTAATCTGATGAATCCAGCTGTCATTCACTTATCTATTTTGCTGTTCACCTCTGGTAAGGTGTGGTGGTTTGACCCTAATCACCATCCAAGCACCCAAGAGAGATGCTTGCACACCGCCTGCCCTGCCTCATGGAATAGAAGGGAGGATAGGAAGAGCAAAAGCAAAAAACCTTCTGGGTTGCGATAAAGACAGTTTAATATATGAATAAAACAAGAAAAAGATGTCCCAAAATAAGCAGCGCAAAAGCAATCATTCATCACATCTCACAAGTAAAGGGGATGCCAAGCCAGTCTCTAAGCAGCAGCCTCTATGGAAGCCATACATGGCTCTGCCACCATCTCCTCCTTACCTTCTTCCACTACTCCAGTTTTTATTGCTGAGCACTACTATGTAGTATGGAATACCCCTCTGTTCAGTTTGTGTCAGCTGCCTCAGCTGTGTTTCCTCCCAACTACTTGCCCAGCCCAAAAAATGAGAAAATAATCATTAACATAACATTTAATGCTTATAATATTTGAAAATGGTTATCCTATGTTCATTTACAATACTAACATTTTCCATATGTTGCTACCAGAGCATGTGTTGGAGCTGATAAGAGCAGGGACATTGTATATGGATGCTGTCTCATTCTTAGAATGGGGGATGGATGTACGTAAGACAAAGAAGCCCCAAAATGGAAATACTTACCTGAACTCCAAATAGAGGGGATCCACAGCCATTTGGTGGTGATGGTTTATATCCATAGCGAGGAACGGGCTTTGATCCTGAAAAAGATAATTTATCATGCCTCAAATAGACTTTTTGCATAGAACTTTTGTACTGTCAAAATTCATCACAGGCATTTGTAGGGCTTAAGACAGTATCACTCATATTTTTAACTTAATATATTAAGTTACGTACAGGCACCTGCATATCAACAATCCTTTCAAAATTACAAATTAGGGGTACTAAGAATTTTGTTTTTAAAAAGGGAACAAGTCACCTGAGCAAGTGTCAATGTTAGCTTCACAAGTTAAAAAAAAAAAAAGGGGAGCTTGAGTTACTAAAATTGCTGTGTCAGTTAACTATACAACATATAGGATTATATTAAGGAACAGTGTATATTAAGGAACTTTAAGTTCATTAATATTTCTATGGTTTATATGCAATCAACAGTGGTGCTCTGATTTTTTTAGCTTAACCTTTAAGATGAACTGGAATGAAACATTGTTTTTATTTCTACAGCTGTAATGTTAATAGATTTTAAATTACTAGAGACTGCTAAAGTCACATCTCCCTGAATACTCACTAGTTCAGCAACCAAGGAATTCTGCATCCCAAGTTAAGGAAAACTGGGGAGTTAATTTGAAAAATGACCCTCCAACTCGTTTTGGTATTGGAAACCAACTGAGGCAACAATTAAAAGTAATGGAGAAGAAAAAACACATTTGAAAGGTGCATATTATAGTTCAGCAGGAAATGTCACAGTGTCCTGACCACTCTTGTGAAGCCAGCCAGGGCGCCACCACCAAACTCATTTCCTGACTTAACAAATAATCCAACACAGTAAAATGGGGGTGAGGCAATTCAACAGACAGAGGCTACGGTGAGCCTCCCGTTTTGGGAGTGCCAGTGGAAAGCCTGGCAAGAAACCCTTTCTGGAGTGTTGGGATGGGGATGGCTGGGGAGCCACCTCCAGGCAGGTTCTCAGGGAATGATCAGGTTGGAAGGGACCACAGCGGATGCTCAACCTCCCTGCCAAAGTGGGGTTGTCCTCATAATGATAGTCTAATATCATCATAATCTATTAGGCCATGCCAACTTGAGCTGCCTGAATGAGATTTTAGGTAAATCAGGCAGCCACAAGGCAGGGAAGAAGCACAGATGTCCTCTGCTGGCAGCAGCAAGATTTACAAACAGGAAGATGCATTCCTTCCGCTGGCAAAGGTGGCCGCCGTCAAACGCCGTTCTTTAAAGGCGACCCTGAAACAACATATTCCGCAGCTCGGACTGATGCTTTTCTGTTCCAAACCGAAATGCTCAGGGGCGCCCGTAAGTAGACGTGTATTTGGANCGGCCTGGGCACCGCGGGGCACGGAACCCGGAGTGCGACAGCGGGGAGAAGCTGTATCTGATGCCTGTGGGAGAAGGAGAGCGCTTGGCGTCGCTAGATGTGAAAGAGGCGGCAGGAGTCGCGCAGAGAAGGGCGGAGAAGCTGGTGAAGCGTGTGTGGGGGTGTGCCGTGAGGAGCGGCCGAGGGAAAGGCTCGGTGGGACATCTCATCATAAGCGCCCAGAGAGGCTTGGAGCCGGGGCCTTGGCCTCTGCTCCCGGGGGAGGGCCGGGCCGGACAGCAGGGGGAATTCCCCCACGGAAAGGGAGATCAGACATCGGAATGGGCTGCCCAGGGCGGAGCTGGAGGC
>VWZF01006201.1:922404-1101120 GCA_013396755.1 Sclerurus mexicanus | reverse complement strand
GCTGGGGCCGACCCACGCACTTACACCCGCGGACAGCGGTGTCCCTGCGGCCCCGGCCGCTGCCCGTGCCTCCCGGCCCCGCTGCGCTCACCGTCGCTGCACCTGTAGCGGCACAGCCCGTCCTCGCCGCCCAGCAGGTCCAGGGCCGCGTTCAGGTACACGTCGATCTTGTGCACNAGTCACCGTCCCTGGAGCTGCTTGAGGAAAGGCTGGACGTGGCGCTTGGTGAGAGTTAAAACTTTTACCGAAGTTCATGATGATGTTCAATGTCATGGAAACCGATCTGGTGACATTTACACATGCAAGTGGTTCAGTTTCTTGGTAACATCATGGAAAATGCAAGATGGGGATGTAAAACAGAGCAAAACTGAAGTATATCTATTAAATATTAGAAGACCGGTCTTGATTCGCTGAAAAGAAAAACCAGACCAAGATGAACTTGCTTGCCGAACATCCTGTTTGGTTTTGAGCATTTCTTTTTAATTAATTTTATATTTTAATTCTAGATGCTTCGCAGATGAGCTAAAGTGGAACCATGTGAAAATTGTTTTAATTTTTTGTAATGAAAACTCTCATTTAGGATGTGTGGAATCCCTCAGGAAATAGTAATATCTGGCTTCAGGGCAAAAGCTAAATGTAGAGAAAAACAGGAAATGGAAAGGAAACCGAGACACTTTCAGATAAACAGGCAGAGTATAAAGATACATATTCTGTTGGAGTGTGTTTTTTTGTTTGGTTTGGGTTTTTTTGTTTGGTTTTTTTCAGCCTCAGCATTTAATACTTTTGTAGTTAACTGCAGAAGCTGGTGGAAAAAGTTCTTTGCAGAAGTCAATTAAGTCAAAAGAGGGAGCTCTTTGTACACCTGTCCAGCTTTTTCCTATGATTACCTTACCAAGACCCTGGTATCAACAAAATAATTCCTGAGTAGGAGTATACTTAAATGCTCTTCTAACTAGCAAACCCTCTTGAGGATGTGCATGTATGTGTGTGTGTGTGTGAAGAGAAGCAGTTCATAGCCTTACTTTAGTTATTGGTGATCGACACTGTCTTTCTGTGACAAATTCATGCTGATGTGGGATTTTTACAAGACTGGAAGATGATGGAAAGTCAGTGAAAATGTAAGAACATTCTCTGGCTATGGTGAATTACAGAAAAAATACCACCACAACAACTGTGTTGTGTGTTCATATGCCATTTATTCAACAGAATAATTAATGGAGAGGAATAAAGTAAAATAGATATTAGAAGTATTTGTGATTAGAATACAGTGAGGAATGTTCTAAAACTATTGAACAGTTTGGTACAACTGGCTGAGATGGTCCTGGAGCTATTTGAGTTTTGTATTGAGGATACAATCCACAAATCAAATTCTAATACTTTAAAAAATTTGTGCACACTTTCTGTGCATACTCTTGGTGACTGTGAGGGTATTATGTATAGACTGATGTTTTCTTTATGGCAGCAAAGGTTTTAACTTTAGATCTGTAACTTGGTTTTGTAGAATTAAGTCTATATAATATACTTTTTATATATATTGTTACATAAAATGTGTGTGTATAAATATATATATATATATACACACAGAGTAAAACTCTACTTGGTGTTAAGAATTTGTTGGATACCAGAAATATATATATATATATATATACATATACACAGAGAACTTGAGATAATAAAGAAGCGTTTTATTTAAGTTGAAGATTTAAGTTTTAAAATTCCTTTGTTGTTTGTGACCAGCTGTTAAATTCATAAAACTCAGAGCTACAAAAATTGCCCCAAGCTAGATGATCAGTTGATGTGTATTAACTAGATACAAATTGTCTGGGTTTGTAGCTGAAAAAGCTACCGCCAAGCAGATTTAATATTTAAGTCATTGTTGCATTACAACAAATCCTATGGTCATAGTCAATCTGTTGATTAGTAGATGGTCTGAAGTCTACTTCCACAATAAGCCTAATCAACTACCAAGCAAGGCAGCACCCTGAGGGTTTCTAGTGACTAAAACCTTAGTATGATGTAAGTCCTTTAAAGTATTCTTGTTGCTGTCCTTTCTGTGAAGTTCACATAAGGCCAGTGCAGTCAATTTCCAACCAGTGCTTCCAGTGTGGCTATCTGTTTTAGCTAAATAAACAATGGCAGTTGAAATGCCATATGAAAAGTGAAAAAGAACACAAAATAACAAGAAAAAGATATTTTAATATCCTGGCTTTATTAGAGACTTTTGCTGTGGAGTCATGTCTGTGAAATTCTCTTCCTACAGGTTCTGCAAAATTATGGTACTCGTAGAGTGTTAATTTTCAAAATATATTCTTTAAAGATTTGTAGTAATTGCTGCTAAGTTATGTGACTGCTGATTGTGAAAAAGAACCGGTGTTTGTTTTTGTGTGGGTAGTATGAAGGAAGTATTGAATATAAGCTCAGATATTGTACCGTGCAATGAGACTCCTTGTCACATGGTGGCTAATCCAATCATAATAGCTAGCAACGTTTGTGTACACGCCAGGGTGACCAGCCTCCCCGCAGTTCTCTCCCCAGCTCACAATGCCCCAGACATATGCCACATTTGCTGCATCAAAACAGACCAAGGGTCCTCCTGAATCACCTTTGCAACTGTCTGTGGAGCCATCATAAGTACCTGAAACAAAAGAGGAAGTAAAAAGCAAACATAAGTTCATATACAAGCTAGAACACAAAGCAGAGCTCAGGAGATTTTTCAGGTCCATGGTGCTTCCTGACAGATGTTTGCCTAATGGTTACCCATAAGGGAGGTTCTGAACCTCTTCAGTCTATTACTTCTCATTTATTTTTAGTTCTGGGTCTCTCTTTATATTTGTAGCTGGCCCAAATTCTCCTCAGTTGCTTTGTTGTCAGTCCTGTGAGTCTTGTTTTATCTTGTGTAAAAGAGAATTGAGCCACATTGCCTATTGTGTCGCAATAAGTAGCCCATAAAAATGGAACAAAAGCTGGAGGGGAAAGGTAAAAAGCTTTGTAGGTTGATTCCTATGGAAATGAAGATACTGTAATATGTGTACACCTCCATGTCTGTCTTTGGTGTCCTCTCTACCTAGTCATTCATTGTCCAGTTTCATTTGTATGACTAGTTTCTTTACCAGCATTATGTACAAGAAGGAGAGCACATGAATACTGGGAGGGAGAGGAAGAGACCAACTGTCTGTAAGTGCCCTCACTGCAAGGTCTCGGTCTCAGTGTGGACCTTTGGCAACACCAGATAGCAGCCCCGAGGCACAAGTGTGTAGGATCCAGTGCTCTTTATGTTTCAGTGTTGACAAACCTAGTTGTTTGCAATTCAGCAAATACAGTGCTTGTGAAAAAGCGAATTAAAAAGATGTGATATAAAAATGGTGCTACAGAGCTAGAATATGATTAATGCTTTTTCCTATATACTCAGTAAAAGTTTTTTAATTTCTAACTCCCTTATTACACTTTTCTGCTTGGTTGACTGGCCTAGTATGAAGGGGCCCATACTAAGCATGAGTCTCCAAGTTACTAAAAATGTAACCTCTTTCTTGAATCTCTACATTTCTGAGAGTTATGTGAAGTTTGCAGAGTTGGGATTATTACATAATCCTATGAAACAAGATTTTATTGCCTTTAATCAGTTTAATTAATACTTGCTTGTGTAACTAACTACTGTGCATACTAGCCCATAATTTCAAAGTTTGTATTTGCATCAGGGAGGGCAAGCTAACCCCAGATACCCCTTTTCTAAATCTGTGCTGTGTGATACTGCCTTTGTCCCCTCCTGGTGAAGTATGATCACTTGAAATACATTGAAGAAAAAGAAGATAAGTTACAGAACTTGCACAGTAAATAAACCCAGTATCTTACAGGTGTCGTGCTGAATTTATTATAAATTATTTGGCTTTTATATCTCGGTTTTATTTTCTTGTTAGGTAATTCTTTTAAATATTGCCTTATTTTTTGATTTAACAACCTTTGAAACTATCTGCCCTGTAAGTTGAATACTCGTTGTTCTTTTAGTCATGTATTTGGCAATACCTTTCATTACTTGAGAAGAAAAAATGTCTATTCAAAATCCTCATTTTAATACTGAGAGTGACAACTAGTTTCCTGGCCAGACTAATCTAATTTTGAAAAGTTAATTTTATTTTCCTAGGGTGCAGTGTGGTAGAGGCAAATGTCTAAGCAGATGCCTAGTTACATTCTAGTCAGGGGGGCTACTAGTGTGCTCTAGGACAGGCATTTGCTTAAATATGTTGCTGAATCAGAATCAAATGTAGTAAAGGTGGGAAGTTCAAAGTGCTGTAAACTGCTTGTGTGTCTAGAAAGCATAACGCAAATTACATGCAGAAATTTGTCCACGTACTCATAGAAACTTGGAATACTGTCATCTGAACTCTATTTAGAAATAGGTACATAGTGGTGGATGCTGTAGCATTTTGCCAGTAGCAATACTGTGGTTATTGGTTTTTTGTCCTTTGCTAGTCTAGAAGATTCTCAGCCATTATGTCTGACCTTCTAAACTCTGATGGTACAGATATTATAGTAAGTAAATTGATGCTTGCCTGCACATGCCATTTTTTTAAAAAACCGTCCTGGATACAATTCAGAGCAATTCTGAAATAAATTAACATTTCCCCACTTGAGGATAAATTGTTTGGTATAACCTGGAAAAGAAAAGAATAAAATTTTCTAAATTTCAAATGGTAGCAAATATTAGACACATTTAATATAATACATTGAAAGTTATATATATAATTATTTACAGAATATTATCTTCAGTATTATAAACCAGAAACCTTAAGCTGCCAGTAACATTTACCCCATAAGAATTGCAGTACATTGGTCATATATTCAAAATAAAAGCGGAGTGGTTTAATTGCAGTGTTAACAACAGTAGTTTTACTTTGTAACATTTTCACCCTTTCCATTTCCATGTCTTCCTCAGGTTTTTCCCCCTGTGTTTTCCATATTGAGGTTTTCAGACACTTGGAAACTGGTATATTGTTTTCTGTGAAAATATAGATGTGGCTATGATTCATCCTTGTTACCTTTTATCCACTTTGGCTCTGTCTTTTTGGGGTGAGTGGAGCAGTTATTAAAAATACTGCTGAACTATGTATTCACAAGTCTAAGGAGATGCTCTGTTTTGTTTTCCGTGTCTTTACCAGCAATGCCCAGTTGGGACTGCTGCTGAGTATGGACAGGAGAAACCTCACAAGCAGAATGTGGTAGCTCCAATGCCAGGCTATAACACTGTGATACAGAACAAACACTTCCCAAATCTTTGAAAGTGATTACATTTGGCTTATCTGTCTCTGTGCAACTGTTCTGGGGTAAACTCAAACATGGTTGAGACAGGATGTGCTGAGTTTGATAACTTGACTGCAGCTCAGATCCTCTTGGGACAGAGGACAAGTTGTGACTATGGGCCCCTGTAAGCTACCAACTGCCACTTGATAATATCCTTAACAGGTCTCCACAGCTAATATAAATATTAGATGGAAAAAAGAAAAATTTCTTATTGTCAGGATAGTTTTCATCCAGAGGTGTGCTCCATATCAATTTACTAAGCAGCTGAAACAGCAGGGGAAGCAGTACAGAAAAGAGAACCATCAGTGATATCTGAATACTGAACCACAGCAAGTGTTTTCTGTACTCAGCCTCTTCTGAGTGCTTTGTGCACAACTATTCTTTGACCTTTTAAAAATGAAAGCTCACCACAATTAGAAAAGGAGTGATACAAATAGTACATTCTTGTAGCAAGCACTAAAGCAAATACCTTTCTCTAGTCCCCATCCAGAAACCTTGCATGTGTCACCAGTCTTGAACATATACTCTGACCAGGGGATACAGGCAGGTATGCTGTTGTGGTCCAGGGTGCATTCTCCATTCCCAGAACCACTCAGCTCCAGCAGAGCAATGTCATTTTCATAAGTTGATGCATTGTAATTTTCATGAATTATCAGTCGTTTTAGTCTTAAAGTATGTGTCTCTTTGTCATACAGTATTGTATTCAACATTCCAACCCAGACACGGTAGAGATGGACTCGATTTGCCCTGGAAAAAGAACAGTGAGATAAAATACATTTTGCTGCTTAACACAAGCACTGTACATTTCAACTAGTTTAAAGCTATAAACTTCTGCATTTTATCAAAGTTTCTCTAGAATAAAAATTCATGTTATATACATATTTTTTTTCTGGACTTGATGCTCAGGTTTTTCTGAAGTATAGGAAATTCAAAACAGATGACCCATGCTGAGTACGGCAACTAATACAGAAAAAAATGTTAAAACCCAGGCTCTGTGTTTAGTGCTGTGACAAAGAGAAACCAGATGTTTATGCTGCTCTGAAAAAAAGAGGGAGATGGGACTGGCCAATCTCTGTTTGCCCTAGGTTGTTCTGGGGAATATATGACCCCAGGGACATTGTCAGGGATGAGATCCTGGACTTCCCCAAGGCAGAGATGGGGAAGAGAGGAGGTCCTTTGTATTTCATTTCAGACAGAATGGTTACATTGAACCTTTCCTGCGTGCTTGCCCTCTGACTGAAGTATGCCATGTCTCTCAAACTTATAATTATTTTTTCATCTTTCTATTCAGTGTCAAAATATTTTCTGTTAATCTTCCTTGTTGCTAATATGGGTGAGTCAGTGTTTTAAATTGTTCTACTCAATAGACAAATAGAAATTAGCAAACAGGTAGCTGAGAAGCACAATAGTATCCAATTCAATCTTTCTGCCTTGCAACAAGAAAATTATTTCATAGCTTGTTGGTTTTACCTGACACAGTGTGCAGCAGTCAGAACCCAACAACCACCAATATAAACCCCTCCACAGTACACTGTTGTACCTTCATTGCTGGTGTCTTTAATTGCCACTTGCCAAGGGAATTCGCCCTGTTTAAACAACAACCAAAAATAATGAGAAGTCATTATAACTGTACTATTTTAGTGCATAAAGGGAAACACATCTCTTGATACCACCTCATCTTCTTGACTATGTCTGATTGTAAATTAAAGATCTCTATCCAGAAGTTGTGACTTGGGCTCCCTCAGATATAAAGGATATATATAAAAGAATTCAGTAATTTTATTCAATCTCCCGACTTTGATGCCTCCTTCTCTCCAGCTTTCAGTCAGGAAACCCCTTGTAGCCAGATAAACAGATGTAGGATCCAACCTGGTTTGATCAAGTACAGCATTTTTGCTGTGTGCTGTTTCAAAGATGCAAATTTTAATTCAATTTTGCCATAATTGTTCTTTCTAGTTATAGTATTAAGTGTTTTTATGAGTAATTTTCAGTATGTGCAATGCTTAATTTTGCAACTCCATATTTGACTTTATAAACTGTGCTTCTCTTTACTTTTAATTCACTGCGATGCCACTACTGCTGTAAAACATGAAATAAACGTTGTAGCTGATTTTGTTATTTCCACAGGTTTAACAGAAAGCACATAATACCCATTTAAATCAATGCTGAATGAACTCATATCTAGTAAGTTTATTTTTTTACCTTTTTTGCAATCTCTCCACCTACGATTCTTTTCCGTCGAGTTAATGCATGATTTGTAACACCGCAGTGCACTTGGGAAAGAAGTGTCTTTATAATTTTTCTTTCTTTAACAAAAAAGAAAAATGTACCTCAGAATTCAGGTATACATTCTCTCTATTTGGAGACAGGTTTATCTTTATCTTGAAAATTTGAGTGCTGTGAATATGCCAGTAGCTGAAATAGCAGGAAATCAAAGACCAAAAATTTTGGCATCTGTTCTTGCTTTGAAAATTGCTCGCATCTTAGCATCACATTACTTCTCTTCATTTTCCAATGCTGCTTGCATTCACGCAAATAATTTTAAAGCTGTTCCCTTAGATTTGCTGAGAGTTTACCTCCACCGGTTGCCAAAACACGCAGACATGGGTCATCGGCCAAGATGAATTATTATGGTGTTCTTGAAATTAGTGAAAAGCTAGACAAATAGTAAGCCCCAGAGTGCCTATTACTAAATCACAAAGTCCAAGTATCTGAGTGTTCTGGTTCTGACCAGCTGGCTGGTAGCTAGAAAGTCACTAATAAGAAGGTATGCTGTTGTTTTTGGAGAGCTAGTTACACTTACCTTCATCCATACTGTCATTTTCAGCACCTTTTTCTTTGCCTGTAGTAGAATTAAAAAATACTAAAATTATTGGCAAATATTTACTTGAATATATGTTTGTGTGCCAAAATCACGGTACAGGTTTTAAATGCATATGGGTATTGTGTTTCACATGGAGAGCAATACTCTTAAGCCTCATGCCTGCTGTTTCCTTTTCTGCTAGACAGTGTTTGGCTGCCTCAGCCTACAAATGAGCTACAATAGCAGATACTAATTCATAACTACATGACATCTACTCTGCTTTCCAAGCCTAGGGAGCACTTCTGCAAGGAAACCCTGAGAAATAGCCTTTTTTTTTTTCCTCTTTTTTGATCTCTAAAGTGATATCCAAGTCTCCTCCACCAGGAAACAAAAGAAATTTCTCCTCCTGCTCATTTTGAAGCTTTCTGAAGACCAAAGGAGCATTAAATAACAGGTCTGGGGTTTTTTTTCCCCCGTATAGATTATGCTGTTGTGTAGTGTGTGCCTCCTTTAACAAGGTAAGGAAGAGTATTCAACATGAGGTAAATTAAATACTTCCTGAATCTGGTTTGTCAGCTTTTATTCAAAAAATGTGCCCATTGAATTCAGTTCCTAAGCAGGGCCTGAGCATTGTGTTTGTTCTCATATCACTGACAGTAATGTTTACATTTAGAGTTCAGTTTACCTGTACTAATTACCACTTACCGGTAGTGTTTACTTTTTTGGCTTAAACTTTGTCTCTTATCAGAGCAAGAAAAATATCCTAATTTCAAAACAAAGCAAAATCTTTTCAATGGAGAGGGGAACACCACAGAAGAATTATATTGACAAACTAGTTGAATTCCTCATCTGTGAAGAAAATATTCCTGCTTGCCCTCTCTACACTTTCTTCACAAATAGGGGATATCAGTTTGATAGATGGCCACGTAAACAAAAGACATAATCTGCCTTAAGCCTCCCATAACATAACCTGTTTCTTCCTTCTTTTAGTTTTCTTGCTATTCTTTTCTAGAAGGAAAAGGAAGAAAATTGCATAACCTTTTCTTCCTACTATATATAACATAACACTGGGAAGACTAATTCTTGCATGCATTTTGGTTCTGCCAATCTGATAAATAATTTAATAATATGCATTGTGTAGTCTCTACTTATAACTGAGTAGAAAAGAAACAAAAACATCTTTCAGAAGGAAACCTGCACAGAGAACTCCAGCTTCATCCTCTCCTGTGAGGCAGTCAATTTCTTTGTTGCAGACATACTTATTTGGAATACAGATATTTGACCGACAGTGGAAACTGTTGTCTCTGCACTCTGTAACACAGGAGAATTACAAAGGTAAATAAGATTCAGCAACCTCACATAGTCAGGGAGCTTTTTAAAATTGAAACATAATATAATATCTGTGTTACAGGGGACTTGGTTGCTCATAAATAGATCACAAAAGCAGGCTCTCTACATGTAAACAAAATGAGTACTTGGCTCTCCTCAATTTATAACAGTGAAGTTTTAAAACTTGAAAAATATGGATCTCTTTTACCACTTCAGTACTGTACTTCTAGACTTGGGGTCCCTCCATACCAGTTTCATCCACAACACATGCCCACACTCAGCCTCAGCCAAAGGACCTCCAAATTTGCCAGCATTACCGATCATCTCAAATTAGGAACTGATGATTGTGCCAAATCCCAAATCAGAGATCAAGCTGGTTGAGTAAGCTTAAATGCCTAAATGCAGGGTTAGGAATCAAGAATCCTATTATGAAGATACTGGATGCGATAACTTAGTTCTTCTAAAATTCTTGATTATGTGAATAGGTATTATAAACCTGAGAACCCCCTTCCTTTTAATTTTTGTGATCACTTTGAAAGCAAAGCAGTGCTTGAATTTATGGCAGGGTTTTTTGAGCTGTTGTAACCTCTTATGTCAATCTACTATTTAAGGATATATGTGTATAATGGAAGATAAGGTAATTCTCTAAAAGTATCCAGTTATCCCAATGTGATCCAAAGACCACTGAAATCAGTTGAAACACTTCTTTTGATTCCAGGAATCATTGTTTTCAGCAAATTCAGCTGAAACAGCACTATTTTTGTCATGTGGAACTCAAATAAATGTATTTATTAAATGTATTTATACTCACAGGTATTTATTACATTTTTCTAAAATGCCTGTGACTGTGTTTCCACAATTATCAGATTAAATTTACTTAAAACTGCAAAACTGCAAAATTAAGGTTACAGAGCGATAATGATGGCATTTGTAGCCCACATTTCTGTTTGGCATCTGAAACCAAAAGTATTCTCCGGTATTCAGGTCATGCTAGATCCATTTCGTGTTTCTAATCAGCATTTTTAGCGCTGGAAATGCAGATGCCGAAAGAATGACTGCTCAATGAACAAGCAAGATATTCTAAAGATAATCTTGCATTAGTAAAAAATTTAAGAGAGATCTTACCTTGGTTAAAAGTTAGTTCACTGGGAAAACAGTGTCATTGTTTAATTGCTATTGATTTTTCCCCGTTTAAAATACATTTTCATTCCAACATGGCTCATTTTTTTGTATCAATATTTAACAACCTCCTAAATAATCTCATTTGATTTCCTCATCCTCCGAGGAAACCCAGATTCTCAGAGATCACTCGTCAGCTTCAAAAAAGTATATCATGCCTGGGTTTTTTTGCACTTGCCTATACATAAACTATGGTTTGATTGCTTTAAGGTAGTGATTTATTGGAAAAGAGAGTTTAGCTGTCACTGTAAAAATTCTTTGGCAGTGGTTTTCTCTTGAAATGATTTTGTAACACCTGAGAAAGGAAATTATTACCTCTACAGCACAGTTCATCACTTAGGTCTCCACAGTCATTGATTCCATCACAGGTTTTATTCAGAGAAATACACTTCTTGTTGACACAATGAAACTCACCACCTGAACAAGCTATGCAGCAAGATAAAAATGAAGTTAATGTGGAATTGACTATAGGTTCACAATTACCTAGGGAAATACTCTGCCTACATATTTTATTCTGTCAGCAGTTTGGCCTTTCAACAATAGGCATGCCGGGGCCCAGTCACCTAAATAGGAATCTTTTTTTTATTGTTTTGATTGCCTTCTCATCAAGGTTTCAGCACGACCACTTGTTTTCCTCATCCACCTTGCAATAGCCTGGCAAAAGGGAATTTCATTTCTTCTCGGCAAGGACTAAACCAGAGACAATTCAATTCTCCTCTAGAAAGAACTCATCAAGAGTCTGTGAATAACTACTTTTGTAAAAAAAAAAAAAAAAGACAATTCATAGCTCTTCTAACCAGCAGTGTCTCAGGCTGATATTCATTGGCCGTTAGAATTCAAAACAAGGCCTTGATTCCCCTTTTATCAGTGAGAAACTGAGGAATCCTGAAACTCCCCAGAAGATACCAGAAGTTCCATCATAGTCATGCTTGTCTGGCTACAGTGCTACATGTGTGCTAATTGATCTCCCTCATAGAGAAAACAATGTTGTCACCTGTCTCCTCACTAGTTAAACTGGAAGTGAGGAGACTTGTGGGATACAATATACCTTGCTATCCTTGGAAGGGATGGCAGAACAAACAGAGCCATGGGTGAAATACATGTAAAAATATTTTAGGAGCAACAGTGATTTCCAAACTCATAAACTCAAGACTGTCTTAACTCAGAATTGCCTCAATTGTCTTAAAGACTGCAAAATGATTATTTAAAAAAAAAAAATCAAAATATTTCAGTGCAGGTTTGCTGTGGCTAAGAGTTCGGCAAACTAGGTCTTCAGTATTTAAAATAAAATATAAGAACTCCAAATAGATATTAAACTAAAAAAACTACTAACCTCTGAGATTTTCATGGCACTGGAGGCTAACAAGTCCCTCATTACTATCTCTTGTTTTCATCTCTATGTGACATTCAGCAAGACTTGTCTCAAGGCCCCTGCAAGTTATTTGCAGACAGTGCAATGAATTTAAGGCTGATTCTCTGATGCTGGAAATGGCTTGGTAATATTCAGCACCTCTGTGAAGATAAAAATAATAGTAACAAATTACATAATTTCACAATGGATTATCCACTGCTTTTATTGTTTAGAATTTATATTATTTTCCTCATTGTTAAGGAATTTTGGTCATGCCTAAGAAAAAGAGCAGACTTAGCGTAAAGTCTAGGGGTAAATAGGAGATGTTTACTTTGGAAGAAAAGGTCCTTATTTTGGCAGGTTGTTGCATAGAACCATACCCAAATCCATATGTAGCTCTATGACAGTCACGGTGTATCATGATGGATAGAAAAGTCTCATTATGTAGCAAAACTTGAAACCTCAAATCTCTATCTCTGTGTGGACACAGGTGAGCCATGAATTGGAAGCCATCCTGCATGGGGTCAGGTATTCTTGGTTTCATCAAAACCAGTGCATACTGAGGAAGCTCAGACCACTGCAAGGCTGGGATTAGTAAATTTTATCTTTCTTGGGTTTACCTGAGCAGTATACTCCCAACAGTGTATGTGTCCCCTTCCTTACAGGAACATGGACTGAGTGAATAAGTAGAGACCCTTTCAATGAGACACCCCAGGGCTGAGTGCTCTGTCCCAGGGCAAACCCTTCTCTGCTATCTAGAGAGATACTGATCAGGACTAGGAAATATTTGCTTCTAACCTAGAGGAGACAATTTATGCCGCTGCAATAGCAGTTTTAGTCTTCGGGTAGGGTTGGGGAGGCAGCTCTACCTGACTAAGATAAATTAGCTATACAGGTGTAAAATTATTATGTACAGAATATAGATTTGACTCTTTATAAGGAACTGAATATGCAACTTGGGTCATCAGTATGGTCTCAGGAAAAAGAACAAGCTGTGTGTGGCTTCAGCCATCCCTGGGGCCAAAGGAAGCAATGGCAGCAGGGGCAAAGGGTGAAGGAAAAAACCCCACATTCTGGTTCTTAGTCTGGCTGGTGCAAGTGGCAAAACAGCTGTACCCTGTTGTCAGCTAGCTTGAGAAACCCTTCTCTGCAGGGAGACCATTGCTCAGATCTACTTGGGGTTCCACGTACTTTCCCTTACACAGACCTGAGAGAGCACACTGGTCTTCAGCATTATTTTAAAAGTAAAACAATTATGGTTTGTACAGTTGTAACCTGTAATAGAAAGCAGAAATGTGTGTTTTGGCTTTCACTCTGAGGTGTCAATTTAAGAAGTCTTATCAGAATATTGGAACCAATACACTGCTCATGAGTTTTCGGCCTTAACTGATGGCTGACTGTGACTGACAATTCTGGAAGCATCACTGCTTTTTCAGATCCCTTGCAGTTATCCAGAGATAAATTCCCCAAACTTACAATTCAAAGCCAAGGTCCTTGCAAGCGACGTTTGCTTCATTCATAGTCCACCCACTAGCACATATAAAACTGTTTTCCTTTTGATTCACAGGTTTTACTTGAAGCAAGCTTGAATCTCCATGATCCAGAGAGACTGAAAATGTTTCTAAAAAAAGAAAATCCCCAAACAATATCATATTATATATAAATATCTAGTGGAAAGACAGCACAAAACCAAATGAGGACTAATTTTTTATTTACAGCCGAAGTTCTTATGGAAAGAACAGCAGATTGGGCATCAGAAGCTCCAGGTATTTTTTGTGAATTTTCTGAAGATTGACTTTGTGTCTTTGAGCCTGCTACTTTTTCAAAATATACCAGTTTAAGGACAAATGAGGATAATTGACACATAAGAGTACCTGGAGGTCTACTGAGGGCGGGCTGCATTTTAGTATAATGACCTTTATTAGGAGACTTTTGATAACAAACCAGTAACATTTGAAGTGAAATGACCAGATCCTGCTTCTACTACCTGTGTATCAAAACATCTGCTGTGTATAGTGAAGCTAAAGTCCTCAGCTTAACATAGTGAAGCTGTGCAGAGAGTGCACCAGGGACACACGGAGGTTCTCCAGACATTTTCAGTGGAATAGACAGAACTGAATTTTGCCACCCTGAAGGTGATGGGCTGAGCTGCTCCTTCTGTGAGGAAAGGGAGTGATGATAGTGGGACAGAGACTGGGCAGGAGAGCCCTGGGCCTGGCTTGCTGTTCCTGCTGTGTTCGTTGGAGGTGGGGCTGGAGGACAAGCAGGAACTGCACCTGCTTCTGCTAAAAGAGGCACCTGCCCACTTTGCAGTAGCCATTTCTCCCTGCACTCTGACAGATGTTGAGCCAACAAAGCATCTTGGGACAGCAAAGAAAGCAGGTGAGAACAAACAGCTGCTTGTCAGTGTATGAGCTGTTGCTGGTTTGAGGGACAATACTGTTCTGTTTTGATGAAATCCACAGCACGAAGATGACTGAGGTGAACGTGACTTACCTGCCCCCATGCACTCCCACACACACCTCAACAGCTTGACTCCATTCCTTAGACTTACTCCTTTGAGGTTTGTCTCTCTCAAAAGACGCCCTCTCTGCTACAGTTCACAGCAGGCCCTCTCCCACTGCCTCCGACTACTCAGCTTGGAAACCTTCAGGCTCTTTCCTCTGTCTATTTCTTCCCCTTCTACCTGATGATTTGAGCAACTTACTAGCAGCATGGTGACCAGGGCCTGTCAATTACTTTATTTTTTATTAAAATCAACTGATACTGTCCATTTTCAATTACTTTTCATTTTTTGTTTCATGTTGTTACTAGTGCAAGAAAATGAACAGACTTTCTAACCACCAGTGTCTGATAGATGTTGGAAAAGGAGGTGTTAATACCTTCAGATATGCATTTTCCCTTGTGCAGAAACTTGGCTTTGGGTTGTTGACACTCATAGCTCTTCAGCTGACAGTAAGTACGGAAGTTCCTTCCATTGGTAGAACACACTGAAGAGCCATTCTTTGGACACTGGTAGGGAAGCTTACAAAGGCATTTTCCCTCCACGCATCGTTCCCATGGGTGACAAAAAACTTTCTGACAGGACTTGTGGGTGTATTGGTTGCTTAAGCATTCTCCTATGAGGTACGGGTCTTGCTCAGCTGGCTCAGTAGGTTCAACCTGCTGAACCTGATTTTCTTCAGCATTAGATGCTGCATTCTGCAAGGCACAAAAAATAAAAAAATAAAAGGGAGTAAGATTACAGACAGCACCGAGTTTTGCAGATCCCTCAACAAAGTGTCCATTCATAAGCCTTTTACTATCTAACAACCCCAGAGTTCCTAAATATTATTTATAGTGTTTATCCCCTTGTCTTTGGCCATCTCATCTTTCTCAGTTTCTCTGAACTTTTTTTCCTTTTCGGATCATTTACCTGATGTGATCTTCAGTCTTACTGGTCTCCCACAAACTTTATACTCTTCAATCTTCAAACGTCAGCTGAGGTGCACAGCAAATTATAAACATATTTTAAGTCATTGGTTTATAACATATCCCACCAATGGGACTGTAAACAGATCAAAACATAAGGGGACTTAAACACCAGAAAAATTTTAAAAAAATTACATTTTGTTTTTTTTCTAAGACTTTTTTATTGGCTTGGTTGACTTTGGATTTAAATGTCATCTGTAAATACTTATGAATTACTTAGAAGCAAATGAATCTATGATTAATGTTTTACTGTATGACTGATCAAGTAACAAGTATCTTAAAGAAATTTGAAAATTAAATGCTTTTCCTTATTAGCTTTTTTCCTGTATCTTGCTTAGCAGCAGATTTGCAGTGTGGTTGCTGGTTGTCACTGTACTCCAAGTACAGACTCTGACCCTCCCTCCTCCCTGCCCAGGTGAGTGGCTCTGCACCTGTGTTTGTGCAGCTCTCTGGTGACTTTGTTGCTGGCTGAGTGCTTCTGCTTACTAAGATCTATGGGCAGGATGAATGATGAAACATGAAAAATATTGGATAGATTCTGTGTAAAAATGGGAGAGAAAAGTTAGTCCTCAAATGCGATTTATCAGCTTTGACTGTCAACTGAATTGATAGAGCTGAAGTTTAAAGTTCTCATGAAGAAATCCTGGTCATAGTAAAGTCGGTGAGGATGTTGGGACAGAATTTAATCCAATAGCTCTCCTTTTTAATGGTTGTATGATCTATTAAATTCTTCCTGGTGTTCTCAGGTCAGTAGAATCCAAACTGTGAGCCAGATCCAACTTGGCATAATTCCCATATTGTGCTTGGTGTTTGCCCTGAACAGGAACAACAGGTGCTGATTTTTATCTCAGGACTTCTCTAAAAGACTTGGGTCGTGCTGAATGCTCAGTTCAGCCTTCCAGGACGCTTCTGCCCAAAGACAACCCACAGCAAACCTTCAGGACGCAGGATATACCACGCTGCCCTGTTACAAGACTGTAATCTTGTTTCTCAGAAAAGGGAGAGCAGGGAAGATTGCAGCACCTTTATGTGGTCAGCCATGCTTGCACATCTGGTTTAAGATAGGATCATGATTAAAATCTTTTCCAGAAGCCTGTTAGCATAAGCCCCAGATAGAATCAACATGAAAAAGAAACAGAAAGCTGCAAACATTCAAGCTGGGCTAAAACAAATGTATGTAATACAAATACTATGAAAGGAAACTTAAAAAGCAAACAAACTGGTTTTGCTTTTGTAACAAGAAACTGTTTTTAAATGTTTTTGTTTTTAATAACTTACTGCTACCACAATAAAACGTATCTTACCTCTGATCCACAAAGACAAAAGAGGGACAAGAAAACCAAGCAAACTGGGAGCATTCGCATGATGAAATTTTATCTCCCTTTGTAGACAAATTCCTCTGGCTGGGATTCTTTTGAATGTCAGCTGTTAGATTCGTGTTTAATTTTTAACCATTAGTAAAATATTTTAAAGCGCATTTATAAATAAAGGACAGGAGCCTCAGCTATTGACTGAGCAGTCTGATCTCTCCAAAAGATCCCGCCTCAGTTTGACTGGTTTTATGGTAAATGCATGGTGAGACAACAAAAGCCAAGCCCTTGAAGTAAATGATTAAAAGGAAGCACTTTTTAAGGAGATACATTTACTTGGCCAGAGGAGTCTGATCGGAACATCGGACCGGTTCTCTGATTGCAGCATCCATCCCGGCCAGATTCCCGGGGGAGAAGAATGTTTTTATACGCCGTGTCTATGCGGGGAACCCTGCTACCCGTGCGATGTGCACTGCAGGGTCCGGCCCGGCAGTGTTGTCCGTGGTTCTGTGTGTCCGCAGGGAAGGCCGCGGCAGGGCTGTCCATGTGTCTGTGTGTCCGTGTGTCCGCAGGGCCGGGCTGTCCGTGGGTCTGTGTGTCCGTGTGTCCGCAGGGAAGGCCCCGGCAGGGCTGTCCGTGTGTCCGTCCGGCAGCCCCGCCGCAGGGCCCGGCCCAGCGGGGCCCGTGGGAAGCTCTCGGTGTTTAACGCGGCGATCGCGGGTACCGCCCCGAGCTGGGCGATGGGCGCAGGGAGAGCGGGGCAGGACTGGGGGTGCCGGCGGGCGAGGGGCTGGCCAGGAGCCGGCAGTGTGCGCTCACAGCCCACACAGCCAAAGGCGGCCTGGGCCGCACCAAAGGCAGCGTGGCCACCAGAGCGAGGGAGGGGATCCTGCCCCTCTGCTCCGCTCTGGTGACACTCACCTGCAGTGCTGCATCCAGCTCCGGGACCCCAGCACAGGAAAGACGTGGAGTAAACTTTAGGAGCGGGTCCAGAGGAGGCCACCGAGATGTTCAGAGGGCTGGAGCCCAATCCTATGAAGACAGGCTGAGAGAGTTGGGGTTGTTCAGCCTGGAGAAGAGAAGACTTCGGGGTGACTTCACAGCACCTTCCAGTGCCTGAAGGAGGCTGCAGCAGAGCTGGAGAGGGACTTTTCACAAGGGCTTGTAGGGGTGGGAGAAGGGGAGATGGCTTTATACTGAAAGAAGCCAGGGTTAGATTAGATATTAGGAAGAAATTATTTACTGTGGGGGTAGTGTGACACTGGAACGACTTGCCTAGAGAAGTTGTGGCTGCCCCATTCCAGGATGTGTTCAAGGACAGGTTGGATGGCACCCTGAGCAACCTGGTCTCGTGGAAGGTGGAATTGGAACTGGATGATCTTGAAGGTCCCTCCCAACCCAAACCATTCTGTGATTCTATGATGTTGTTACTCTGTGCCACTCCTCTGTGGGGCTGGAGAGCTGCACAGTCTTCTCACTGCTAGTCAGTTTTGCAGGTGGCTGTTGCAGTGGATGCCATCTTGGTTGTAAATTGATTTTTCATAGGCTAAAACCACAGGATGTTTTTAGTGAGGATTGAAAAGGACTAACCATTAAACTAACAAAGAAGGCTGGCAGGAGACTCAGATCTGTACAGAAAATCAAATGTGAGATATATTTTACATCTCAAACGACTAATTTTTGTCCACAATTTAGGAGGCAATAGAGAATGTCTTTTCGTGGCAGAGGAGGTGGAGGAGGAAGAGGAGGTGGCTTCAACCGTGGAGGAGGTGGCAGTGACAGAGGTGGTTTCAACCGTGGAGGAGGTGGCGGTGACAGAGGTGGCTTTAATCGTGGTGGACGAGGTGGCTTTGGACGGGGAGGTGGAAGAGGAGGCTTCAACAGAGGCGGATATGACCAAGGCCCTCCAGAAAGGGTAGTTTGTAAGTTATATGGAGAGGTGGTATTTATTTAATTTAGAATGACTTCTCCAGATCTTTAGCTTTTTTGTTCTTTATTTCAGTGTTGGGAGAGTTCATGCATCCCTGTGAAGATGACATTGTTTGTAAATGTAAAACAGAAGAAAATAAGGTGCCTTATTTCAATGCCCCAGTATACTTGGATAATAAGGAGCAGATTGGCAAAGTGGATGAAATCTTCGGACAGCTGAGAGATTTTGTATCCTTCAAAAACATGTGTGATGTACAGTATTGGTTTTTTAAAAGTTAATTGGATATTAAATGGCATTTCTCTAGGATTTTAAAATAGTTCAAGGCTTGACTACCAGTTATATATGAACAGACACAAGTCTGGCTGCAACTGTTGGTGTCAATGAGTGCTTCATTCACATTGAGGGCCTGTCTTAAAGCCTTTTTGGTATGACAGAGTACTTCAAGTCAGGCAGGCAGAGATTTTCACTCCATACCAGTACTATGGCTTTGTTTTGGATCCATGGTGTCTCAAGTTGTAACTTTTTCAAGCTAATTGAGCAAATTTTCCGCTATAGGTTGCTCACCCATGATGGAGTTGGATCAAGGGCCTGGATTTTTTTTCCCTGTACATCATGGGACCTTGGTCATAGTCCAGCTCATTATTTAATTATAAAATGAGTTTGTGCTAGGATGTCCTATTGCTCATTGTCCCCTTTATTACTAAAAGTGGGCTTGTGGTAGGATGTCCTCTGGCAAAGCAAACTTGTTGACACAGGCACTAGTTCCATTCAGTTGTCACTGCCAGATTGGCAGAATCCATGACAAAAGTGAAGGAGTAACCCTGTAACATGGCAGTAAGACTGCCTGTGTTGGTTGGCTGAGCATCATTTACCAGCTACATGGATTTTCCTCTCCCACATTAAATGTGAAGTAAAATGTGCGGGTTTTAAAGCACTTTCACGCTCTGAATCTATCAATTTACAGATTTACTTTTTGTATCAAAATTGCTTGAATTGCAAAGACTTGTTTTCTTCCTACAATAGCATATGAGGAAAGCGTGTTGCTGAATTTTGCATTTTCTTGCTTCCCCATTTAATCTTGACATTTAATTAAGCAGAGTTGGCCGGCAGCTCTTTTTGATCTTGGGAATTGCATCCCAAAGTCCTTGCATGTTGGAGAGCCAGGGGATTTGTACAAGACTGTGTGTGGGATTACAGAAAGTGTCTGCCAGTTCCCTGTAGGATAAGGCTGGGCATGTGGATAGTCCAGCAGTCCCTGCTGGCTCTTACCTTCCCACAGCCAGGCATCCAGCAGCAGCAGCACTAGCAGAGCCCTTGCAGCATGTGAATTATTCCAGATAAGCCTTGAGGTCATCCTGGGTTAAAAGGGTCAATCACTTGCTATGCTAATTTGTTTCTTTACTATTATGTTTTTATGTACTCTTTGTGCTGGTGTGTTCTTCCTTATGCCTTAATACATGGAAGGAAAAAACTACTTTCCCACAAAATACTGTATTTGTAACTATGAAAAAATTTGAGACAGGTTGGAAATAGTTTCTGCTGATCTTTCAGTTGCAATTGTGATGATGTTTAGCTTAATTTAGAAAATGTCTGAATTTGCCTAATATATAATAATCAAAATCACGATTTCTAATGTTTTGTTACCGCTATGCTCCTTAAAGAAACTAACAGTATTTTTCAGTGAAACTATCTGAGAACATGAAAGCCTCTTCATTTAAAAAAATGCAAAAGGTCAGCCAATCTCAGTAACAGCATTTTATTGTATGTCATCAGTTAGATAAATCTAGTCTATGTCAGCAAATAACAAAAGCTTTATTTTAATTAAAAGCTGATTGGCCTTTGTAAACATAGGCCTTAATTTCCTCTTCCTTTTCAGTTTTGTATCTGCTTTGTTCTTCCTCCTCCCTGCCCCACAAGAAAAGATATAACAAATAAAAATCACACAAATATCTATATTTTAGTAACTTTCTAACTCTGTGATTTATTTATTCCGTGCTTTCTTTATTTGGGTATTTGCAGAGGACAATTTGACATAAAAGGGTAAGAAATTGTGGATATTTGTAAAGGGAGATATTAATGTGCTATTTAGTCCTGGTATTTTGAAAGCCTAATGGAACTCTCTTCTTACAGTTTTACATTGATCCAGCAAAGCTGCTACCTCTTCAGAGATTTTTGCCAAGGCCTCCTGGAGAAAAAGGTGCTCCCAGAGGAGGTGGTAGAGGAGGACGTGGTGGTGTACGTGGGGGAGGAAGAGGCGGTGGTAGAGGTAAGATCCTAAGAATGGAAGCTGCAGAATGTTGGAGTTACTTGGGGTGGCATAGGTTGTTTTCTTTATTTTTGGGGTATTTGTAGTGTTGTTTTGTTGTTGAGTACTTGAATATCAACAGCTGTATTTCAAAGAAAAATGTTATTCATGTTTCTGTTTGATTTACTAGAAAATACAGTGATATCTTTCCAATGGCAAGACCTAGGCTTCTGTAGCTAGCTAAATAACAACTCCAAAGCATAGGGAGGAGAGAAAGCTGATTTATAACAACAGAAAGCATGACTACTAAGCAAATTGGTGGTACGAGGTTGTAGATAATACACACTCAAAACTCTCATTGAAATCTATACTTTTAGTATGTTTAGAATCATAGAATAGTGGAATATCTTGAGTTGGAAGGCACCCACAAGGATCATCAAAGTCCAGCTTCTGGCCCTGCACAGGATAACCCCAGGAGTCACACCATGTGCCTGAGAGCATTGTCCAGATGCTTCTTGAACTCCATCAGGCTTGCTGCTGTGACCACTGCCCTGGGGGGTCTGTTCTAGTACCCAACTGGGTACTCTGGGTGAAGAACCTTTTTCTAATATCCAACCTAAACCTCCCCTGACACAACTTCAGGCCGTTCCCTTGGGTCCTGTCACTGGTCACCTGAAAGGGTGCTTGCCTCTCTTCCCTTTCTGAGGAAATTTTAGACTGCAATGAGGTCTCCCCTCAGTCTCCTCTTCTCCAGGCTGAACAGACCAAGTGACCTCAGCTGCTCCTCATACAGCTTCCCCTCAAGACCCTTCACCATTTTCATAACCCTCTCTTGGACTCCCCCTAATACCTTTTTATCTTTATCTTCTAAAAATCTAGTCTGGATATCAAAATACTTGAAATTCAGTGTTTGAGAGAGAGAGGTGAATGACCTGGTAAAATCTCGTCTGTTGCTTTTTGAACATCATCTGCGATGTATTTACACCTCAATTAGAGCTGAAATTCCTTTTTTCTCACGTGGCAGTTTCTTGCCTCTTTTCCGTATCCTGCCCCTTTCCGGCAAGGCCCAAGTGTTGCAAAATGGTTTGGTTTGTTGGCTTTAATGTTCTCTTGAGTTTTAATTAATAATAATTATCAATAATTGTAATCAAGTACTTGTTAATATAGATAACTAGTTTTGTGCTCTTGTGAAAGAGGTTAATTGTGGAGTTTTGTTAGTGTTTTTAGTGTTCTGGATATGATGTATCAGATACCAAGCAATACCTAAAATGCTGCAGATGGTCCCAGAAGAGACAAAGTACTAGTAATTGACCTGGTAACTGTCCAGCAACTGACAGTTTCTGTGTTTTTGTTGTTGTTGGTTTCCTTTCAGAAGCTGTCAATGAAATAAATTGTTATGCATAACGAAGAATTTATATGCTCCTCAAAGGGTAATTTCTTTCTCATGTTTAGGAGGATTTGGAGGAGGAAGAGGTGGACCTGGTGGAGGAAGAGGAGGAGGATTCAGAGGAGGCAGAGGTGGAGGATTCAGAGGAGGCAGAGGTGGTGGAGGAGGTTTTCGGGGTGAGTGTGTGGTTTTTACCATTCATTAATCAGAATGGCTCCTGATTTCTAAAGCTTATAAATATTAAACAGAATGTTATAGTTTCTAAGGTATTATAGGTGTTTATAGTTTTATACTAAATGTATCTCTGCATCCCAGTAGCTTAAACCAAAGCACAGTATTCTGCATTTATTGGTGTGTTTTTAAGAACAAGTTAGTTTTTGCACTCAGAAAGGTCTGTGAGAACAGATAACGATGATAAACTATTTTGTTCTATCAGCTCATTCAGTGTTGTTTATAATTCAGTTTAAATGCAACTAAGATGTGAACTGTTTGTTATATTTTTGTTTCCTCTTAAAATAGGAAGAGGACATTAAAAATGGAGCCATGAATCTCTCCCCACTGTCTTACCATGTCATCCGCAGAAGGGAAGAACCAGGAAAAATTTTTGTAAAGGACCCTGAAAAAGTTTTTGTAAAGAACTTGAAGCTGTAAAATGAAATTATTTTTACTGCTAGTGACTGTTGATGAACACGAGGAGTGTAGCCCCAGGCGAAGAGCTGAAGACCACTCAGAATATACGTAAACTTTTCTAATTAAGCCAGGACTTGATGTTATTCTTTAACTGTTTGTTTCTGACAAGCAGCATAGTCAATGCTTGACTTCGTGATGGAGTTTGGAGTAAACAGTCCATTGAAATGGGTTCTCAAAAAACCCTATAGGTTCACTGCATGCACATTCATCAGTGTGAACCTGTTACCTGTATGTGACTGATACCTAGTTCTCATCCTCCTTTTATAGCAAATCTTCTGGGTTGCTCTGAAATGGACATGCTGTTTAAACAACCTTCATGAACCTTTTTTTTATAAACTAAACTTAAAAATTTTGTGTTCATAGATTTTTTTAAAATACATAAAAATGTATAAAAGATAACAAAGTATATTTTGTGAAATTTTCTGTATAAATCTCAATGAAAGCCAAAGGCATTGATATGTTCTTCTTAGCGGTTGCTGTCTGATGAATAAGACAAGGTTAGTGCTATACTTGAGTGACCTAATTGTATCTAATTACACTGATATTAAGACGTTAAGGGTTTTTACTGTCCCTGCATACCCCCTTAGCTTGTTTCTCTTGAGGTTTTGATGTCCTGGTGCTGCACCTCTATGGTGCTCTGAACTTGCCTAGGGCTAAGATTAAGTAGCCCATCATTGGGCTCCTCTGCACACAGTGCTTCTGGTTATGTATTGCTTAAAACTGGCATGAAAAAATCGGTGTGAGTCTTTGGTTTCTTTAAGTGGATACATTATGAGGATTGTTGAAAAGCCAGTGACTGTCTCTTCTTAAGGATGGAGGAGAGCAGGGTGCCTCTGCTCTTGGACTCTGGAAATAAAGTAGGAGGTAAAAAGTAGAATCAACCTTTACTTCATCTGGAGCCAGGAGTCTCTTCACAGGCTCTTCTACCAAGCACCTTTGAAAAGGGATCTACAGAATAATGTACCTGTAGGTATTTTGAACAACTTTTTCCATGTGAAAAGAAATGCATTTCAGAATTGATTGTACTGCTACACTTTTTAATTGATGAATGCAGTAATAGGCAGATAAATTATATTAGTCTTCTGCTTAACAAAAAGAAGCAGGTAATTTTTCATCACTGGGATTGGACAGTTACTGGTAATTTTAACAAATGTGACTACTAGTTTTATTAATCTCTGGAACAAAACTTGAAACAAGGTGGAAAAAAATATTAATTCGCTTACATGTGAACAGATGCTGCATAGGATAATAGACAAAAATGTTCTTCAGCTTAAAAAAAAAGAAAGCATAAACATTGAATTTCTGCTACATCTGCTTTTGTGAGAAGAAACTGAGTATAGTGTTTAGCCACAGCACTATCAGAAAATGGGGGATTCCAGTTTTTTTTGTGGTATTGCTACAGACTTAGCTTTAACCAGGTCAGTTAAATCCAGAACTGAGAATGTTTAGGCTTTTGTTGCAATGTATTGCTCGCCCTAAGTGACTTGGAGCTTTGACTGCCCTTATTTAACTGGACAAAATCCCATGTAAGTCATTGCATTTTGGGTGCACCACGTTGCTGTTGAACAATATGGACCAGGTGCAACTGCAGTTGTTGGTACTTCTGTCATATTTGTAGCTGCATACTCTGCTGTTCTCTATTCACTGATGCTTCAGTAGCTAGTTGTGGGTAGCTGACTCAGATCTTCTTTCCTTATGCATCTGACTTTGGAAGACTAACGTAACACAGACCTTACTCTTACATGCTGTGCTTTGCTGTTCTCACTGCATGCTTTAGGGACACACTGTTTCCCAGGATGTCAGAAAACTACTGCCATCACTTTTGGATTGCATGGTGTGACAGCTGATGTTTTGGTTCAGGCAGTGCTGCCTTGCCCTGCAAGGCGTGTATGCTTTGAGTCTCTCAGCAGATGGAGCAGTGAGTCAGCCTGGAGCATTGCGAGGCCAAAGCAAAGGCTCTGATGTCTGTGCGCAGAGGGGCTAAAGAGCAATATCCATTGCAGCTCCAGGGGGAAGGTTGGCCTCTTGGTTACAGGGATGGATTGCAGTCCCAGCTGAGAAATGCATGAGGAGCATTATGGCATGGCCTATGCATACATACAACGTTGGATGGATTTTATTAATATCCAGAGAAAATTTATGGTCTTGGATCTTTGTGGAAGTTATAAGATGTTAGGATGTAAGAATGTCCTCAGTGATTGTATGCGAATATGAGGAAACTAACTGGATGTGTTTGTCATATGATAATGCCTTTTTTCTTCTCCATTCTGGATGGTGTTTGCAAGGCACATCCAATCCCTGTTCTGCATTGTCTTCTCTGTGCTATGACAGGCACAGAGACCCTGTTGTGACCCTGTCCTCCTAATGTAAGGTGCTAACTGTAATAGATGAAAATTCAGTCTCTTAACAAAATTAAGATGACAGGTCTTGTCGCAGTGTAATGTTGTAATGAACTAAAATACAGGTTCTCTAATTTTATATGACACCTTTCACTCTGTCTTGAACTTTTTCCTCAAATTCTATCCAGGATTTGACCGTGTGCTCCTGATCCTAGTAAGGGGAATGTTTCAGTTTTGTATAAGTGCTTACAGTTATGCTAGGCTTCTGCAGAGAATAGGAAAAGGGGCTCATTGGCACCCTGATTGAAATGGGATGTTTCAAGTTGTAATGTCTGGGGAAGAAAAGTCATAGTGCAGTCTGAAGTGAGTGGAGTGGGGGTAAGCTATTAGTGGTAGTTTAGGCTCTTAATGTCTGTTTGGTGTTCCCTGGATTTCCTCCCACTGGCAGCCTTTGTGACAAATAGCTGGGCCATCTAAAGAGCTGCTCACCTGCCATCTCTTCCAGCAGCACAGAGAGTTGCTGTCCTGAAATACTCCTCTGAAGCGCAAGTAGCCTTCAGTGCTCCTCACAGCGCTTGGCTCCCCACCCAGGACACAGCAGTAGCGCTGTCACCTACCTGTCTCCTCCACTTGCCAGTGTCTGCATGTGCTCGCTGTTGGCAGAGGCAGAGCATTCAATGACTGAGTCCTGTTTTCAAAATGTGTTTGCAAGTGATTGTGTTGGCCATGGCAGTGTTTGACCCAGGCACAGGGTCTGGCTTTCAGCTGATTTTTAAAATGACAGCTGGTAAATCACTAGGATCTGATTGCTTAAAGGTATTAAGAAGACCTGGAGACTTTTGTCCTTTCCACAGCAAAATTCTGGGTTTATAGTTCTCCTGTTTGGGATCTGTTAAACAGAGGGTAATACAGGGAGGTGTGTTACAAAGCTGAAATTGTTACCCATGGAGAATGGCTTTAGTGCCCCTGCATTCCTTCTTGGAAGGATGTTTACTCACGTGTTTTCTGCACTTGCTGGGATAGGATGGTTCAATGTAGTTCACAGATTTGCTATGTTACTTGGTCAGAGAAACTGGATGAAGTGCAGAAATAATTGGGATATTTTAATGTAAGTCTGCAACACTGGCCATTGTAGAACAGAAAAGATTCTCTCTGGCACTGACTCACAGCTATGGACATTTGCCTGAAGCAATGCTGGACTGTCACATACGTACTGGTGCAAAGTTATTTGCAATTGTGCAAAGCATCACCTTGGCAAAAACCAGTGTTGTCTCTGAAAAAAAAAAAAGGCATAGCTGCTGTGTGAAGTAGGCCAAGTAAAAAGCTTTGGGGAGTCAAGTATTTTTCTGGGTGTTTTCTTCTGTCAGATGAAAATCTCTTTAGAGTCAAGCTTTTCTAAACAACAGTTTAGTAAAAATCAGTGAGTGAGGGGAAAAAGTAAGTTATTAATTTCCGTCAGATTTGAACTGTTTGCATCTGTGAAAGGATTAAAGGGATGTTCTGCCTTAGCCCCTTTTTTCTCTCAATTCCAGTTGCTGTAAAATTAGTAAAATTTAAGAAGAGATGGAGAATGTGATGATACATGGGATGGACTGCACATATCAGAAAGTTGTGTTTTAATCAACAAGTATAAAATTTCTATGGTCTTGTTAACTGCTACTCTATATCTGGAATCCTATCTGAATATAAATAGTAATGCTTTGCTTTTCTGAGACATTCAGCATTGCAAGCTCTGACTTCTGTGGAAGCTGCAAGATCTGAGGTGCTTTTGAAAATCTTGCCAAAGTGTCAGAGGAGGAAAGCAAAGATATCAAATTATCACCATGCTTTTATCTTAGGAGGCAGGACTGTGGAGCACTAGGGAAGTGGCCTCATTGCCAAACAGATCATCTTTCCTTTTAGAACTCTCCCACCCTGTTCCTGCCTAATCCTCTTCTGTTGGGAAAAATACTGTAATAATACGCGTACCCTGAGAGCTGTAAGAGTGAGGGTAGATTTGGGGCATTAAAGCAAATGTTTGCTGGTAGAACTGGGACACGTGATCCTCTGTAGTAATCATGACAAATGTTGTGACTGCACAAGTTTTATATAAAAATTCTCTTTAACATTCAAATGGGTGAAAGATGCAAGATGTCTGTTCTGGAGAGCTGAGGAGTGGGAGGGATTGCTCTATGAGTGACAGGTTGGGGAGGGCAGAGTTCTTCAGGTGTTACTTCCTTATGAAATGACTGTATTCCTCAGTACTGCCTGGGTCACTGCACCCTTACTGCTGCTCAGAAGACATAGCCCTAGTTTGGGACCTGCTTGAGCTGCCTGTGAACCACATACAACTGAAGAACTACTGGTTGCTTATCCTTGTCACTTTTATACCCAGTATGAATACTAACTGGAGTGTGTGAAGTGGGACTGATGGGAAACAGCTGCTTTCTGATACTACATATGAACTCTTTGGGCAGGGATTTACTGCAGCTAATATTTATGCAGGATTTTTTAAAAGGTCTTTGCTTTGGTGTACTGGTATCTTATCACTGAAGAGAAGCAAACATGAGCTTCCGCTGCTCAGGCCTTTGGAAAATGCCCAGAAATTTTCTGCCCAGTAACATGCTTTGGAAAATTTGCTCAAAGTAAGCTTACATGTAATTGTGTTTTGCAAGGGGAGGGTGTTCAGGCTTGTAAGGCATATTCAACAATCATTTCTGCGGACCAGGCTACTTTAGAAATGTAGCGATGGAGTTTTCTGAGAGTCACGTTTCACTTTAGGAAATACTGGAATGTGTTTTTCTTGTGTCCGTGGGAGCTTGAGAGTTTAAATCAATTTTGAAGAATTTTGAAGAAGCAGGTCTTTAAAGATTTGAAGGGATGGGCTTTAGCGTAAACGTATCTTCCTTTTTTGAGAAACAGACATCTGTGTCTTCATGTTGTACTGCAGGTTTTTGTGCTTTCTGTGATGATGGGAATTAGTTCCAAGCCAGGCTGATGATCGACTGAACTGAGTCAACTTCTGTTGAGGTTTCCAAAGCATTGCACAAGAGGTTTGAGGGAAAAAGTTTGGGGGCATGTGACAGTTAATCTCTTTAGCAGTAAGAATGAAGTTTAAGCACACTGTTGGAAATTTACTCAGTTCTGTGCTGCTCTTTGTTTTATTTAACAATCTCCTGCATAGATTGGGAGCGTAAACTTCTTTCCACTTTAGTCCAATTAAATCGTGCTTGGAAGCTGTCAATGGTGGGGGGAACTCCGCCCTACCCCCCTTCTTTTAATTGTTCAGTGAGTCTGTTGAATAATGAAAGAATTTGCCTGACAGGGTTTTGTAGTGTTTGTCGTCTTGATGAATTATTGCAGAGGATAAACGACAGTCTTTTGTCGAAAATGCATTGGAATGACTCATCCAATTCCTCAGAAAGTGACAATGAAGCTCATTCAGCCTTTACACAGACTGAGCACAACATAGTTGCAGCTTACTTAATAACAGCAGGTATGGGCGTTGGCAAATTGTTGTGTAACTTTTTAAAATAGAACTTGTAGATCTGAATGCTCATCTTGTATAGTAACAGCGATGGTATTTCATTTTGTATTAGACAACTGTCTGATGGCTTTTCTCCGTATTTACTGGCAAGTTAGCAATCAGCCACCTGACTGAAATATGCAGAAACATCTGAAGTGTGCAGAAACATCTAAGTTTTCTGCTCTATATTTGAAGGCAGTGTTGTGTCTCAAAAAATATATTTTGTTGATACGTAATTATAGAAGAGAGTGAGAATTAGTTTCTGCCAGTTTGCAAAAGAGATAAAAATAGGGCATAGCTGTCACATCTTGCATTTTTCTGCGATGTGCTCGAAGCTATCTTGAGATTTCTCCTGGGCCACATGTTCGTAGTAATATATGTGTAGTCTGAGCATGTGAGCGGGTGTCTGTTAGGGGGATGTAAGGGGAAGGGTTGGAATGTGACTTAGAGGGAGGGAGCTGGTCATTAATCAGAGAAGAGCAGACTCCAGTTGGAGCTGTATTTTTCACCAATGACATGTTAGAAAAGCATGCCATAAGGCTTGACATCCTGTTCATCCCCTGTGACTTCAGTGGTCTTTGGCTAAACTTGAGTGATTATAGAATTATTTTTTTTTCCCCTTAAAAATTTTCTTGTGTAACCACTGCTTCAGTAGTGCTTCTCAGAAGCATTAAGTGCTATAGCAATGAAATATCCACCTAACCCAAGCCTGAAACCTACTGTGTTTAAAAATAGGTCTTCTGTACCTTTATTACAGCAAGTCAAATCAGTTTATCAATACTTTATTCATAAACTTTACCACAAATTTTCTGTGTTAGAGTTAGATTTTAAAATACTTGGAAATACTAATTTGCTTTACTTTTATATGAAGTAGTATTGCTGATGGTCACATTTTGCTTAGCATATCTGTCTGAAGTGGTGAGTATCAAATTGCTGTTCTGGTAAAGAGGGTATTTATTTCAGGTCTTTAGAGAAATTTGTAGAACAGCTACACAGATAAGTAGATTTTTAAGGAAGCTGTAGAGATGGATAATGGTGAAGTATTGGAAGGCTAAATATATTCTGCAATATTATCACAGTATTTGTAGGTACCTGGATCTATTAGGTGCTGCAAGTATGATTATATTTTGATTAAAATTGATTACATTGTATGTAACAACATGATCTTTTCAGATAGTTTTGACCACCTGGTGTGGGGATCAAAGCTATCATAGGGTGTCAATGGAATTAGTCAGAATCAAGACAGCTCTTCTTTTTTAATCTTGCATGGAAATTACAGGTCTTAAAAAAAAAGTTGGATTACTTTGCAGTTTTTTTTTTATTGTTATGGTTGGGGGAGTCTAGTAAATCTTTACTTTCTTAATAAGAAATGTTTTTGACAGTAAGGTCTATAACATATTTGCAAGTATGATTGATTGCTTTGCAAATGCCTTACTGCAGCAAATCTCACATCTGGAAAATTTGAGCCATGTTAATAAGCAGATATCTAATAATAAGAATGAATTCTGGGTACAGTGTTCATCATTATGCTGATTTTTAAAAGATTTGAAAGCTTCTGTCTCGTTTTCTGAGAAGGAAGTAATTGTTAAGTATTACACTCTGCCATGGTCAGTGTATTCATCCTTGTGATCACAGCAGGGATATTCAGGCTGCAGGAAACAATACTGCCTCGTGGATATCTTTCTGCTTATAGTGCCAAAATGCTCTGGTATCACTCAAAAATGCTAACTGGAAAAGTAAATTATGTTTATATCCATGTTATACATGGATCTTACCTTCACTGTTTTGATGCTACTACCTAGCATTGCCAAGTCCAACACTAAACCATGTCCCTAAGCACCACGTCTACACATCTTTTAAATACCTCCAAGGGATGGTGGCTCAACCGCTTCCCTAGGCAGCTGGTTCCGATGCTTGATAACCCTTTCAGTGGAGAAATTTTTCCCAAGATCCAAAATAACTCTTCTGTGATGCAACTTGAGGCCATTTCTTCTCACCCTATGATTTGTTACCTGGGAGAAGAGGCCAATCTCCACCTGGCTATAATCTCCTTTCAGGTAGTTGTAGAGAGCAATAAGGTCCCCCCTGAGCCTGCTTTTCTCCAGGCAAAACACCCCCAGCTCCCTCAGCTGCTCCTAAGACTTGTGCTCCAGCCCTTTCACCGGCTTCATTGCCTTTCCGAGGGCACTGCTTAACTCCTGCCTGGAGAAACTTTGTTCAGCTACTTGACCTGATCCTCAGAAACAGAAAAGAGAGCATTTCTTATATCTATATGATTTTTGCTCACTTTGTTCAAGATGGAATCCATCTTTGAGCTTACATTTTGCTCCTCGAAGCATTTTCTCCCTATTATTAATTTGTTTTAGTGATGGCAACATTTTAAATTAATATAGGCTTAGCAATTTCTACTTTTTCTTCCCTATTTTGATTTGATTTCCTCCCCTACTTAAAATTAAGATGACTCTGAATCACTAAATTTAAGTGTGTCTACCAAGATCTTTCCTTCACCCTGAGGATATGAGTTTATAGTCCTGTTGTATGTCTGATTTCATTCTTGATAGCTGTAATATCTGTTAAAGCATGCCTTATAAGAAGCCTGTACTGTTTTATAAACTTGTAATTCCCTTTTGCTACCTCTATTCCAAGAGATGACATACTGTCAATAGGAGAACTGACAGAACTGGTACTGCAAGTGTTTTTTACTATGGTGTTCATTTCAGATCAGATCCTCAGCTCCTTGTTTTTGTTAATTTTAGGAGCACATAGTATCACGATATCATTCCTGAAATACGTGGATATGTGAATATGATACCTAATGGCATCTGTGTGGCTAATGGATGTTGGACCTTCAACAGGAGACCTGTACCTGACAACAGACATGCTTGGTGGTTTTAAAAGAGAGAGACCAAGAGTTAATAATTTTGCCTCATTTAAAATTACTGAGTCTGATGAGGGAATTTCTTTAATGTAGGAGATAGGTGCTGATTAATAAAATGGTGCAGTGAAAATCCTTATACAAGTTCTAGGTATAATAAAAAGGTACCAAGGTGACTGTGAAAGAAGGTGGATCTGTTCGTGGAAATCCACGTTCAGTATGACAGCCACTCACTTGAGCTCCTTGCAGAATTATGCCTTAGATCTGTGATGACAAAACCTACAGTGTTTCAAGTCATAGGTGAAACTCTGAAAATAAAACAAACAAAAATCTAAACCAAAACAAAAATTCTGAGAGGCATTGCCAGGGATAATGTGTTATTAGACTTTTACCAATATAACACTCCACTATGCACTTGGCAATTTAAGATGCCCAGGCTGTACAAGTGTTGGTAAGTTTAGCATTTGCTTCTGTGATACTATAGCAGCTGTGCCATCTAGGGAATCTATGAACAGCTTACAAATTCCTTTTATTATTTGCAAGTTACTTTTTTAATGTCTCTATTTGATTGAACACGTTCGACTTCTCGTTGTATTGGTGAGGGCTGTGAGTCTGTGTGCTGAGGTGCAAGGTGGAGTTTTTAACCTGTTTATTAAAGCTTGTATTAATAGTGGATTAGTGAAAATTTAGAGGATGAAAATTTGCTCTGGATACCTCTACAACAGGCTGGAGTATGAAGAGAATAAAACCACAACAATAAAAAGAATGTTCTATGGGAATGCTGTACAAACTCACTCCAAGAATCATGCAGTAGGCTAGGAAGGGGAAATGGCAGGAGAAAAGAAGGATGTGGAGGTTTTAATATAAGTCACCAGGATCAGAAAAAGCTTCCTGATGCACAGAGTCCTGAAGAATGTCCTGGGCACTTTGAAGAGGATTAAGGCCAAAGCAAATTTCAGAGGGATGGGTTGTGAAGAGAGGAGAATGTTAGATTTAGCTTTGTTACAACTCTGACTCCTGGCCGTTTCTTGTGTTGCCTAATGATAGATTTCAGACACAGTTTGAGTCAAGCCAGACCAAAAAGGTCTGAAAATACATAGGTTAGTGAGGCAGGAGCAAGTTCAGTGCAGAGCTGGACTTTTCCCATGGCTATGACATGGTGCTGGAGCTTGTCAGGTGGAGGCAGTAGCTCTCGTGCAGGCCTAGCCATGCCACTGTGGCAGGCTGTGCAGATCATCCAGGCTGCTTGACAAGGCTTAGAAAATAAAATTTGCAGCCAACTGAGGCTGGCAAAGCTTTGGGACCTCATGAGCAAAGAGAGGAGTTAGTCTGGCCAGTATAGTGATACCAAAGTCAAAGTTTCTATATCCTTTTTGCCCGAGGTTATTGTCTGAATGCATGGTGGAAACCATCTGCTGAGAATGGAACATCTCAGGTGTTGCCAAGGGCCTTCTGCTAGATCAGGTGCATAATTTTTTTTCCCCACACTTTTTTTTTTTTTTTTTGCCAGTCACCAACTGTATTAATTTTTATTGTGGAAGTCAGCACTATACTTGGGGGCCAGAGTGTTTGAAATGCAATCCTAGATGCATTTGAATTTCTGCTGTGGTTGTTCTCATTGCATCGCAAGTCCCAGGTTTGGCAAATGCTCCACTCACTGAATCCAAGTGAAGTTACCTATTTGGACAAGCTTTTCTCTACTTTTTAGGTGTCTGTTCTTCTAGCAAAATTGCACTTAACTGCCTTGCTTGTTTGGGACTTATGTGTTACAATAGGCTGCATTTTCTTCTGCATATGTATTACTGGCTGGTGTGTATCTTTTGTGAAGTTTCCCTTTTTCTGTTTTTACAGGAGTGATAAGCATTTTCAGTAACATTGTTGTGTTAGGCATCTTTGTTAAGTACAAAGAGCTTCGGACAGCAACCAATGCAATTATTATCAACTTGGCTTTTACTGACATTGGTGTTAGTGGCATTGGTTACCCCATGTCTGCTGCCTCAGACCTGCATGGAAGCTGGAAATTTGGATACACTGGATGCCAGGTATTGCAATTCAGTGAAAGAGAAAATTCTGAGCACTTGAAAGCAAACTGAGAAATAAGCAGTAGCTCTGTTTGGTGTTAGCTCTTTTAAGAGATAAGATGGAGATGCAGAATTTGACTGTAGAACAGAAGCTGGTTTTCTGTAATGTCAACAATTTCTGGAGACAGTATTTGGTATGAATTTCACATTAAGGTTTTAATCTGTAAACATTGAAGTAGGGACCTTGTATCTAACAATGAGACATTTTAAAATAGCTTTAAGAAGGCTTACAAAATCAAATCCCAAAAAGAAGATGGTTATAGTAACATATGTATATTTGATTACTTAATTGATTGTTAAAAGACTTTGAATGTAGATAATGTTTCAGTGATGATCTTAACAGATTTTAATGAGTTCTCCTTGGCAAATACATGTTCTTTTGGATAGGACTATTAGGAAATCCAAAATTAAGACCTGCAAGGCTACTGGTCTCCATTAAAGGCTTCGCCTAGCTTTAATAGTCATCTATTTTTAAGAATAGACTGACTGAAAAAATTATACTTTCACAGCAGAGAGATGGTGCCCTTCACTCACTATCTACTATGATTTAAATTTACATTATTGATAGACTGTTGGGCTTAAGTGCCCAGGAAGATGAGTAGTAATGTGAAGGCACATGCTAAAAATATGTCTGAGGACAAACCTAGCAATACTATGCATTTTGGACCTTTACATAATGGATGCTTACAACAATCTGACTTATCACTTGCCTCAGCAGACCGTTGCTTCAAGCTCAAAATTCAGTCACTGTTTGACAGCAAATGTCACTTTTATCGTATTTGGATCTGAACTGACTTGTAGTGTGTCCATGTTGATGTGAAATCTCAGTACCAATGCCCTGAGAGTTAAGATGACTTGAAGCACAACTCATGTCAGCCTAAACCAAATGAATCCAGTGATCAGAGATGGCTGAATGTCATGTGATTCTATTATAACTGCTGGTGGCCTGTGGTCTGGCTCAAGGCTCTGTATTTCTAGGGTGCCAGTGGTAACACAGCCCTCCCAGTCATCCTTCGTGGTCAGGCTTCCCAGGGGAGGACGGGGCAGATGCATTTGGAGCATGCTGGGATTCCAGCATCTGTGCAATAAGTCTGACATGCATAAAAGTGGGGGCTGAGGGGGTAAATCAGTGTGCCGTATCTGTGAGATAAGTGTAGTTGTACAACAGATGAAAGAATCATAATTCAGAACCTCACATTTGCTAAAGCTGTAAATTATTGGTGAACCAAATGCTCTTTGGATTTCCTTAACATATACTGAAAACATGAAATAAACCCTTCCAAACTCTGAATCTCAAAATTTACTTATTGAAATATGATGTTTCTTTGATTTTGAGACTTACACCTTTAGGATTTTTGATGTGCACACAAGCAGGTTGCTTTTGAAATGTTTAATTTTTAATAAGCCATCTTCAGATTGTGTGGGTTGAATTAATTCCTTCAATGCTCTGTGTATGGAAGAGACCTCTGGCTAAATGTGAAGTGTTGTAGGGCCTTTGATCCAGTACACAAATCTGTGCTTGCACCTTTGGAAAATTTCTCAGGAAGGATTTTCTTGTTTGTTTGTTTTAATTCCAGATCTATGCTGCCTTAAATATCTTTTTTGGGATGGCGAGTATTGGTTTGCTCACTGTTGTTGCAGTTGATCGTTATCTGACAATCTGCAGGCCTGATATAGGTACTGTACTTACAGTCCAAAGTCATTCACTCTTGGGCTTCTAAGAAATAAAAGTCTGATTTGATTGTATTGTTTTTTTCATTAATGACTCCATAATTACAGTGCTGGGCATAATTTGTACCTACAGTACTTGGTTAAGTAAGTTATCTAGTTGGCCTGGATGGTACTGCTTGTGAAAGCAAAAATTTCACAGTTAGGCTATTATTCTGTTTTGAAGTTGTATTTTCATGGCTGTTTTCAGTCTTTAGAGGGCCACATCCACCTACAGAAGCACATGAAAAGCCTCTGGCTGTGAGAGGGTGAGTGCCTCTGGTGTGCTGGTAACACCACATGGGGTGTTTTTCTCTCCTCTGTCGCAGCTGTGTCACAACAGCTAATTCCTCCCTTGCAATCAAGGATGGGCTTGGATGCACTGTTGCATAATAAGCTTTTTGGCATGGGCTCAGGACCAGGTGTTGCCTATATGCTGAGAGTTGGAATGGGTGATGCTATTTAACCGGCTTTGAAGACTGGAAATATTGAGATGTTTGTGCTGTATGAAACACTGTTTGGGAGCATAAGCTTTTAAAAGGGTCATTATTAATCCATTATGTGCTTGCTGTAAGCCACTTGTCATCTAGTTTGACACTGGAAAGAAGCATTTGATGACAACAATTTGTGACTGTATGTGCTTGGCCACAGGAAGAAGAATGACTACCCGTAGCTACACCATTCTAATCCTTGCTGCTTGGATAAATGCGGTCTTTTGGGCTTCCATGCCTACTGTAGGCTGGGCTAGCTATGCTCCTGATCCGACTGGAGCAACGTGCACAGTAAATTGGAGGAAAAATGATGTGTAAGATTCCCCCTCACCCTTTCTTTTAACTTTGCTGTCTCATTGAAGTCTCAGATTATTTAATTCACCGCTATATAAGCACAGCTTCTTTCTGAAGTATGAAGCCTAATTTTTAATTTAAATTTTGAAAATAATTTAAAATAATGGAAATAACATAGGGCAAATCTAGAAAAAAACCACAGGAATTGAGCAAACAGCAAGACTTGTAGTTGCTAATAAAAAAATTAAAGCTAAAGGAAATTTTCTTTATTATTTAAAAGCTTGTTATAAAATTTCATAATCAAATCAAAATACCAAATTCTTTAGTAACCTTTCCTGGATGGCTATTTGTAAGTTACTCTGTTTTGTTTTTCTGTCTTATCAGGTCCTTTGTTTCCTACACAATGAGTGTAATTGCTGTTAATTTTGTTGTGCCCTTAACAGTCATGTTTTACTGTTATTACAATGTTTCCCGGACAATGAAACAATATGCCAGCAGCAACTGCCTGGAGAGCATTAACATAGATTGGTCTGACCAGGTAGATGTGACAAAGGTAAATGAGCACGTCTTCTGTTTTAAATGTGTTCTTATGTGTTAAAGTCTTAGGGGCAAAGGGATATGTAGCCTTATAAGCATTACTGTTTCCTACATTCCTCCTTTTCTTTCAGACTAAATATTAACTGAAATTGAGCCTTGGTGAAAACTCTTGCTTGACTTCTAACACTAAATCTACTTTTAGTCTAATACTCTTTCCAGAATACTTTGAAGGCTGGCAGCATCATGAATTTTCCTTGCCTTTGCCCTCTGTCATTACCTAGAAATGCACCTCAGAGGTGCCTTAGAAAAACTTTTACTCTGTCTGCAGAGTCCTTCAGCTTTCTGCTAGGTTCACAGCTGTGCCTGGTCTGAAATGAATTGGTCAACTGATTTGAACTCGTGGTCTAGGAATGAAAGTGCATTTCCAGTACCCAAGCTGTGTCATTCCAATCTCTTGTTCGTTTCAGGTTGTTAAGCTTATCTCTTTCTCATGTAAACAGTAGCAAATGTGAGTTATGGTATGAAATGATATATCCCACCTGGAAGGTTGACATTCTTTTAATGTATAAAAGTCCTTGACAAATCTTGAAGTTCACTGGCTCCTTTGTTTTTGTGTAAAGATGTGATTGATTGGTTGGGCATGATGAAAAAGTGAGAGAGAATTGGACAGAAGAGTATGTACCTATGTTTTTTAATTACTTGTCAATGCAAATTTAACATTCCTTGGAAACCTTTCTCATTGCTAAATTCTGAAAATAGTATTTTTACCTAAAAAGGATAATTCGAGCATTCCGCTTTTATGAAGAATTTTCAGAATGCTTGAAACTGAGGACTCAGTTAAAAATTTAGACCCATGTTTGTGAAGAAAATGTGTTTTTCCTGTTTTGCAGCTGAAGGCACTAAGCTATATTTAAAAAGAAAAAAAGCTTAAAGCTTTGGAGTTAAGCAGTATCTTTCATTAGAATTGGACTGCTTGTTTTTCACAAATCAGCATCTTCTAAACTTTCTATGCACCAACCTTTTAAATTAAAAAGTTCTTTCTAACATTATTATCAATGGGTATTGTGTTTGTATTTAAAAAGGAATCTTCTGTGAGAAAGTCCCTGCTTGTTTGTTGGTTATGATCTAGAGCAGCTCATACAAGCTAGCTGTTTACTTCTTGTTTCTCATTTTGTTCGTCACTGAAAGACTGCATAAGTAAACAGCACTAGGGAATCCTGTACATAAAACAAGCCCTGCAGTTCTGTTTGGTTTTCTAGTGGTTTATTTTGTCCTCTTGATTAATTCTAGATTTCCATTCCAGTTTGCATTGCTGATTCATGCCCATAACAAAATCCAGAAAAGTCTGCTGCAGTTAATACCTCTCCTGCCTTCCCACTACCCCCCAGTTTGTCACTGTTCAAGTCTAGCTGTGGCATGGTGTGTTCTGGGGTGTGAGCCCCAATATGCCCGGATTGTTCACTGTGACAGGCAGGCAGAGAAGACATGACTGCTCTGCTATCTCCTCAGTATGATACTTGAACATGGCTGTCATACTTTACTAAACCGAGCAGATGCTTCTGGGTTCCTTCAGTATATGTCCTAGAACATTTACTTGCTTTTATTTGTCTTCACCTAATTAAGCCTTATGAAATGTTTTTATCTACAGCCTGATTAAACACTTGACTTAGATTTTTCTCTCTGTTCATATTTATTGTTTGTAATAGCACCCCAGAGTGACCTGTCATGGGGGTCATGATTCACGTGTGAAGTCCTCTCTGGTCATTTAAACTCCTGATGGAGAGATTTAACATTATCGTTAGTACTGGCTTTGAAAGAAGTTTGTATGTAATGAAATGACACTATGTCAGATACATGGCAGCGAGGTGTGCTATTAAATCCCCAAATGAGATTTCATAGTAACCTGTTAAAATGTGTCAGATGTGATTATTCATATATTATTTCATTCAGGACAGTTCTATTTTAACGCAGGTGCAAGTGCTTTTGTTACAAGGTCTTCACCTTGAGGTAATACTGGTTATGTGTCTGTTCCTCTTGTTTTACAGATGTCTGTTGTGATGATTGTGATGTTCTTGGTGGCATGGTCTCCATACTCTATTGTGTGTTTATGGTCTTCCTTTGGAGACCCAAAGAAGATCTCTCCTGTAATGGCAATCATAGCTCCTCTATTCGCAAAATCTTCCACATTCTATAATCCCTGCATTTATGTCATTGCAAACAAAAAGTAAGTGTTCCTAATTTAGTACCAGTCTACTTCATGATTTTAGCATATCATCTGACAGTAGAAGGATCATCTGTAAAATATGACAAACTGATTAGTGAAGAGCAAAGGGTAAGCCACTGTTAATTTACCAAAGATGACCTTTTCGACAGGACAGTCTAAAATAAGTTGTTTTGATCATCATTAGAACATACTGAATTAATAAGTGTTTTTGAGAACATATTAACATAGCTTTTGTAAGAGTTTTGAAACTCCCCTTGTCTTTTCTCAAGGGGATTCATTATGGAATTTGCATTGCATCAGTAGTAGACTGGTTTTAATGACTGTGGCCAAAGTATGCATGGCTTAGTGACATGTTATTTGTGTAGACTTTATTGTTTGATTTGGGATGTATCATATTCTGACTGATTAGGATGGATTGACCATTTTCATTAAGGTAAGTTAAGCCTATTCCAATTCGAGCAAGCATAACACATGCTCTAATGGAGCCAGTGCCTCTGACCGAGGACTGGGTTTTACAAAGAGGCATCCTTCCTTTCTTTGCTAACAACCTTCAAGCAGAACCTGTGATCTCTGTCTAAGTGAACTTACCTGATGCTGCTGAATCAATGAAAAAACACCTGGGGTTTTCCCATTCTGTAAGTTCACCTTTGTTGTGGCTGTACCTTCTCCTGGGATAAGCAAAAGCTGCTGTGATCCCTGTTGTAGAAGAAACACTGAAATTAACTGTACATTCCTGTACATGGAAGTGAAAAAGACCTAGACCCTTTTGAATTCCAAATACACCTTTTTTACTAAGTTTTACTAAAATTGAAAACTATTATAATAGTTAGGGTCATCTTACTCAGTTTTTCTTGTATTTAGTTCTCCAGCTAATGATCTTTCTTTGCCCTTTGTTGTCGTTTGCAGGTTTCGGAGGGCGATCCTGGCAATGGTGCGATGTCAGACAAGACAAGAGATAACTATAAACAATGCTTTGCCCATGAGTATATCTCAAAGTGCATTGACATCATAGAACTCCTGGCATTTGCCTGCATAAATTACATGGAAAGAAGTGAAATCCGGGTTAATTAGTCTTTTGGATGATTAATCTTTTGGAATAATAATCTGCCCCAGCCAGCTGTTTTGTGTTAGTCACAATAATCTTTTTAGATACATTAGAAATACAGAAAGACAAAATCGCTATGTTTTTGAGAGTGAGGTTTATTGGCCTAATATGTCTGTCCCAAACAAAAAATGCTAGTGAAGTGGCCACTTCGACTCCTACAGAGTTGGACAAGGTGACAAAGGGGCAGGGAGAGACTGAAACAGGATGTGCTTAGTTTCAGTGACCCTAGATTTTACATTTATAATTTCTTTCATGAATTGCTTTCCACCAACTTCCCTTGAAAGTTTTCCAGACTTGAAATATTCTGGATTCTCCCTATGACTGCATATTTCTATACCAAGTGTCCATGTTGATATGTTTTGCAAAGTTCTGGGAATATGTTAGGATGTCAAAATATCTAGCCAAACTCTATAAAATCTTTTATCAGCTTTTAGGATTTCGAAGAGGTTTCAGGATATTTAAAGTATTTTTAAAATTTTGACTCAAAGAACCAAACTAATTTGTATGAAAGACCATGTTTTTTGTGTTTTTGGTTTGTTTTTCTAAGTAGTATGTTTCTAGTGCTTGTGATTGCACGGCAAATCCTGAAAATGAGACAAAATGTACCCTAAAGCTTCACACTTGGGAGGCATATAAAACTAAGTAAATATTTATGGTGATTTCTCATCACTTTTAAGTCAATCTTTTAGTTATATAGGTCTGATGTGTAATTTTCAAGAAATACCTTTGCTAATATGAGCAATGGATTTATTCAGGATGAAAAAGATGACTGTATAGATCTACCTTCTGTTATTTTGTATGCATGTATCTACAGTTTGGCTTTGCAGTGTGTAACTTTATGTGTATTTTTGGCAAAACCCTGTTTTTACAGGATTTTTTAAAAGCTGTGTAATCTAGGCTTCTTATTAATTTGTAATTTTTAGTATTAAAGAAAATGCCACACAATATCCTCATGGTGTACTAGATTTCCTTCAGGAACCTTGGAACGCTCTATCGACAGTAATTAATGCACCGCCTCTTAGTAGAAGAAAAGAGATATTTTATTACACACTAGCTCTACAAGCTACATATTAAAACAGCATTGAAACATGCTGTATGTGATTTGAAGCAGAGTGTCTTCTGACAGAATAAAGAACAAGCTGGTTTAACTGATCCCATTCAGGATACATTTGAAGGTTAAGCAACTACAGATCTCGGCTAATCTGTTGTAATCTGCTGTTCCTAAATGGATGTCTACATTCACATTCATAGCACCCTGCGCACGAGTGCCTAGGAATAAAGTTTTCAAATTTTTTTCGTATCATTTCTGCTGGGAGGAAGCCATGTATCTGTTTATTTACTTCTACCTGCTAATGAGCTTTTTTGAAGATGTTCTTGGTTTTTGTCCTTCACAATGCACTTGCGTTTACCATGGCAGAAGTGATGGCACTGGAACAAGGTATGTATTTTATTGTTTGTTATATAGGGCAATTTATAAGGAAAAGGGTTAAAGAAATTGGAGATAGCATTCTCATACATTGCAAATTAATTCTAGCATAGCTGAAATAAATGCATGTTTTACACTGGTTCTATGGCTAGCAGCATTCCTTAATAGGAGCAGATGGTCATTATGGCTTTGTACTTAGCAAATAGCTATTTTAAATCTTCATTTCTTGCAGAAGGCAATTATTTCTGATCCATGATTTTCCTACTATTGTAATTTCCTTTCTACAAACTAGTTAACTACTGTAAGGTGATTTGGCTTTAAATAAAATACACTAGGGATTTTTTTGTTTGCTGGGGGTTTTTTTGTTGATTTCTTTTTTCAGTCTGCTGTAATTAATATACTTTTTGATAATAAGGAGGTTGATTTGAAATGCGGTGGCCTGGTATTGTCATGTCAATTTTAGGAGATACTCTCTGTCATTGCTACTTATTGTCACAGCCTATCTGGCATAAAGCTGCATGCGGAAAAAGTAAAATAGAAGAAGAATCTAGAGACAAGAGAGAGAAAAATTAAACAGACTTATTGAAGGCAGGGGAATCTTCAACCTAGTATGTGCAAACAATATACCCTAAAGAAATGAAAATACACTGATTCCTGAAAATGCTGAGAAATCCCATTTCACTGAAATCAATGGGAGCAGAAAGTCCTTAGCATCTCTATAAGGCAAGTAATTTTTACAAAGACCTCAGAAAGGGGGCAATATGCCTTGGTATATTTTGAATTTTCAGTCTATTCTGAAAGGTAAGTATAGAAAATACTTTGAATCTTCATCATACAGAAAAAATAGATTAGTAATCCTATATTCTGAATTTTAGGAAATTAGATGACATGCAGTTCTCACTTGAGACACATGCATGCATTATTCCTTATCCAATGGCTTCTGGTTTTCAGTTGTCAGTAGAGTGAGGGATGGACAGAGGATGGTGCTTACATGCTTTAGAATAAAACAAATCTATAGATTTCATATGAAAGGATTGTTTCTGTTTTATATTCTTTTTCTCTTTAGAGATTCCATGTTTATGGAGTTTGTTCAATTTTTAAATGCAGACAATTCTTCTTGATTTCCTTGTTCTTTTTTCTGGTAGTAGTGTTGCAGAAAGTAATAGAATTTGAATTTAAATTNATAGATTTCATATGAAAGGATTGTTTCTGTTTTATATTCTTTTTCTCTTTAGAGACTCCATGCTTTAGAATAAAACAAATCTATAGATTTCATATGAAAGGATTGTTTCTGTTTTATATTCTTTTTCTCTTTAGAGATTCCATGTTTATGGAGTTTGTTCAATTTTTAAATGCAGACAATTCTTCTTGATTTCCTTGTTCTTTTTTCTGGTAGTAGTGTTGCAGAAAGTAATAGAATTTGAATTTAAATTTGAAATTCAAATTCCTGATAAATAAAGGCCAATATCTCTCTCCTTTCTTTCCCCACCCCCTGCCCTACCCCGATGCTAGGTCTGTACTCTGTAATGATCCTGACATGTATGAAATCCCTGTGAATGTTCCTGTGGATACTGTAAAACTTCGTATAGAGAAAACTGTCATACGAAGGATTCCTACTGAAGCCTTTTACTACTTGGTAGATCTTAAATACCTGTGGGTAACTTACAACTGCATAGCCAACATTGACATCAGCAGCTTCTATAACTTGAAACTACTGCATGAGTTGCGGCTGGATGGTAACCTGCTCTCGACTTTCCCTTGGGAATCACTGGCAGAGATGCCCAACTTGCGGACTCTTGATTTACACAACAATAAAGTGACCAGCATTCCCGCTGATGCTGGCCGGTACCTGAGAAACCTCACCTACCTGGACATATCTAGCAACAAGCTCACCACCTTGCCATCAGACCTGATGGACATTTGGCCCCCCTTCTCAGGAACCGTCCTGTCTAAGAACGCAGACATTCTGGTAACACAGAGAGTCATTTTGGGTATGTTAAACAGCCTCTTTTATTCCTTATTAAAATGTACCTAAACGTTAAGTTGCAAGTGAGAGCATGTAGGGGATTCAGGAAGAGTGAGTTTTATCCAGGTCAGTGTTCTGGTTTGCTCTGTGATTATTTATTTATTTTCTGGTAATGACAGAAAACCATAAAGTGAAGATCCTGACCTCCATGTGTGTTATCTCAAGATTATAAAACTGAAGTAAAAGCTATGAGAATCCAGTCTACTGGAATACAGGCCATAGGGAGTATTCAGTAGCCATACAAATGCAGGGCTTATATTGTATTTCTGGTGACATTTCCCTCATCTTTGTATGTGTTCCCAACTGTGTGCATGTCCATTTGCCACTGTTTTTTCCCAGTGGCTCACAAGCCAAGCAAGTAGCTAGAGCTGATGCTCATATAAAGCCTGTCCTGTGACACATGCTGTAGAGAGTGTTGGTGGCTCAAAAAAGGGCGACTCTGCTCTCTCCAGGACCCGTGTTGACCTTGCATTGTTCTAAAGCTGACTGATTATCCTGAAGTTTTTCCTCAATTTACGTGTTGGATATGAGAGAAACCAGGAAACTGATCCCTAGAACTTCACAGTACTTTTTATAGTGCTTAAGGCAAGTATATAAGAATAATTGGGTCAGACTGATTTTTTTATTGTAGTTTTATCCATTTATACATCAGTTCTATTTGTGGCTTTGTGTCGTATCTTACACTTTCTCTCTACTTCCTAGTCTTGCAGGAGCTTCTTTCTCTTCTGCAGTCTCAGAACTTGCCTGGAACAGTTCTATCAATAGTGTTCTTTTTTGTCACTGTTTACATATAAGTGCATTTTGAGGTTTTTGTAGGGTAGCAAGTGGAAGGGAGGAAAACCACTTGGCTGTCTCTACTGCAGTAATTCTACAAGCACTGGTAAAGATCTGCCCTGTGTTGTACTGCCCAGTATTTCCAATTTCTTGATCTAAACCCTCACTATTCAGTGTTCATTTGTTCAGCTGCTTTGTTTCACAGTGGAAGCTGCAATTTAAAACTCCCATTCAAATGAGATTTTACATAAGTAACTTAATAGATGCAAGTAGGCTGAATGACTTCTTTATGTGCATGGTAACTGTAGGTTTGCAGTATTAAAGGGTCTTCATTTATTCAGGATTAAAAAAGAAAAAAAAACAACACACAAAAAGCTGTAAAAGTACTCCTTTCCCTGTCCCCACATCTCAGTACTCCTTTCCCTGTCCCCACACTGACAGCTACAGGAGGAAGTAAAGTAGGAGCTGACTGTGCTAGATCTAATCTCTTCATGATCTCATGTGGGAGTCTCAGGGGTTAATTGGTTTCCTTGTAATACAAAGCCCTCACCACTTAAAAAACAAACCAACCAACCAAAAAAACCACAAAACCCCCCAAGCAAACAAAAAAATTCCCCAGCCACAAACAACATGCCCCTAAAAAAACCAAAACCCGACAAACCAACCCAAAAACTAAGCACTAAAAATCTTAAAACCACACACACGCTTCTCTCCTCCCCTCAGCCCTGGCAATCCTTTACAGGCTTCTTTGGTGCAGACACTTTGCCAGCCTCCTCTAGTCCTGGAAAACCCTCTGCTGCCAGCACTGAGTTCTCCAGAGACCCGGGATGTGACCTTTGGACCATTTTCTGTTATGAACTACAACTTGGTTTTATTGCAGGTCTCCAGAGCACTGCACATACTGAGTTTAAGCAACACCTTGTTTCTCTCTTTTTTTAATGTTAGGTGCTAAGGAAGGCTGTGTGCAGCCATTACGGATTTGTATCTGAGAATGCAAAATGCCAGGTAGTAATTTCATTGTGTTGCTTTGAACAAATCTACCTTAGGTAAGGTGTGAATTAATTAGCTGAGGTTTTTTTGTCATTGACATCATAGCTTTCTGATGAGTATATCCCAATGCAGACAGAGGGTGCTTGCTATACAAGAAACTGTAGTGGATATGAAAATCCTCTTCCTCTGGAGATTAGAAAGTACAATGCTCTTTATGTCATGGGTTATTTTGACAAATTTGCTTTGTCTCCACTGAGTGTTAGTTTTATTGTGTATATGGCAAGCTATAGTTACAGCACTCACGCTCACTGGTGCTGTTAACAGACTGCTATAAAGCAGTTGTTTTTCAGGAATGAATGGTTGATAGAAACCATCAGGGTAAGAATATGATTTAGGAGTTGAGATGTCACTATAATGCTCCAACCATCTCCAAGGAGATGTTGGCTTGTCTCTGACACTCCTGTCGTGATGGGGCTTGCTGGAACCCGAGGGAGAAGAAATGTATCCCATAGGTACTCTCCTCCTCTGAGCTGGAGATAAAGATCACAGAGGAATGTGATCAAGAAAGATCTAGCCTGCAAGGATGCAGATCCAGAAGACCTGAGCCCTTTTGGTAAAGTCAGTGCTGCTCTTAAAGCCTGTGGCCAGACCACGCCAGAGCCTTCTGTGGTAACCTCCCCCAGTGCTTATGTATCAGGATAGTGAGAAAGTTTGTCTTAATCTGCAACCTCGATCTCCCTTACTGCAAGCTAAGCTGATTACCTCTTGTCCTACAAGGAGATGGGCACACAGAAAAACTAATCGCTATCTTTCATAGTAATCTTTCGTACGTTTTCTTTCGCTGTTTGCCATCCTAACTAATCACACCATTTCTTTCACCAGCTTCTAATATAATGTGAGGGCTTAGGTTTGTTTTTTATTGATTGGTGGTGTTTTTTTGGTTTGGGTTTTTTTTTTCCTTTTTTTTTCTTTTTTTGAGGAGTTTGGGTGGGATGTGTCTCTCTCATTTTATACCATAGTTATTGGCTCCCTTTGGACTCCTTTAGGCTTTAAGAGAAGGTTTCTCATAAAATGTGATGCCCACAATTGCACGCTTTGATGCTTGAAACTCTACTATGTACTTCAGCTATTCTCTGTGGGAGTATTCAGCCTGACCTATGTACCTTCTTGGAATGGTAACTGCAGCCAGAACTCTGTTAGAAGATGGAACCCAGAGGAAATAAATACTGTTTTTGTCTAGTCAGGAAAACAGCAGTCACATTCTAATTGGTGTAAGCAATTATGGCTTGAGCTGTCTTCTCTCGTGGTTCTGGCAGAACAAGATTGTTGCTTGTGTTTCATTAACAAGATCAAAACCAGCAAAGCCACAAATTCAAGTGTTTGTGCCCATGCATTTTTTAACACCAACAGGCAGTTTTGTCTTCAATATCTTGACTGATCATCAAGAAGGTTGCAGAAAAGAGAAAATTCAGGTTCCTCATGTTTTCCTCAAGGACTCTTGGAGGAGCCAAAGACTACTTTTGCCAGAGGAGTGATATATTAACATTTCCTTATTCCAGTTAATAATCTCTGTACTAAGAGGCTTGGATTTTTAACTACCTCCCCCTGTATGATGCTCCTCTGTGTGTCCACTATGCTAAATGTAAGGCTTAGGGCCAAGTGGCCTACTCTGGCTCTCATCCACATAGTTTAGGGCCAGCCCTCTTTAAAGCTGACTGTCCCACACTTTGTAATATTTAGCCCTTGGCTCTCTGTGCGCTCTACAGGATACTGCAATGACTCTAAAATGTAATTCTGTGAGTCAGGGGTGCTTTTCCTTCACTCTAACCTGCCTGAAGTAGTCTGAGAATTGCATTGCAAACACTAAAACTGTGCTCTTGTAATATAAAAAGGGCTGTGTTGTATGCCTTAAGGGGTGATAGGCATGCAGAATAGTTTGGAGGTGCAGAGTCTGCTGCGCTTATACTGGGGGGCAACAACAGGATAGTGAGAGCCATCCTTGGTGTGGTCTCATCCGTAAGCCTTTCAGGGAGCAAACCTTGGAATGCAAACTGTCCCTGGAGCCATGTCTGGCTTTGTCTTGGAAAATGCCCTATGGAACAGCTCAAAACAAAACTGTGGAGTGAGTCAACAATTAAGCAGTGCAAATGGTTGAGGGGCCAGTGTATGAATTCTGGCCCTCACTTGGTTACCTCTGGAGCCGTAGCCTAATACTTTGATCCAAATCACTAATCAGCTTCAGCACTGGCTGCTGTACAGCGATTGAAATTTCTGGCACAAATGATGGCAATAGTGTTTTCTGTGTTGTGGTCTCTAATGAGTCACTGAGAGGAACAGAGGGATGCAGTATTTAATAGAGTGGCAGTTAGATGAGATCTTGCCTCTGTTGCACGTAGAGGTGCCAAAAATTTGGAATGCTGCAGGTCCCTCAGGCTCCTATCTGGGCCATTGGGTAGATACTGCTTTTCCTGAATATACTCCTTAGCAATTGCCCTGTATAGAAAACACTGCAACACGGTGTTGGATGTGGACTTTACTGTTTAGAACCTTGGATCAAAATTTGTAGCTTCAGTTGGAAAGGGTCTTGGTTAGGTTGGCCCAAGCTGTGGTGAAAATTTCTAGCAGCCCCAAACTTGAATATTTCACATCTGGCCATTTTTGCAGCAGCTGAAAAGCAGTTGCACAAGTTATGATCTGAATCTGGTTACTGATTTACAAAGGAAATTTTGCTCGTAGCTATTTCAAATGTTAAAGTCCATATTGACACAGCATGGGGAAACAGTGCTTACTGAGAAGATTACAAAAATATGTTCAGACATATATATATTTGCCATTGTGCATGCAAGCATACATATAAATTTGTGAAAGTATATATAAAATATGCTAAATATAGAAAAAGAAAGGATTTTAGAGCCTCTTATAATTAAAATTTAAAGTTAAAATAACACTGCGTTGGCATAGTGCAATGCATAAATATTTATCAGTGTTTGTTTTGCGTTGGCTGGTATTTCATTTCTTTCTCAGATCAACAAGCTGCCTTAATAGTTCTGCAACAGAATTCAGGGTTTATAAAAACTTTTTGTTTCATCAGATACACGTGCCATTGAAGACATAATTATTTTTATTTTTGCTTCTTAAGAAATTATTTCCTGAGGGGATTCCATCTCATTCCTCTATTAAAGCTCCATATTATTCTCCATTTTCTTGTTTTTATCCATTTTTTAACTTTTTCTTTATTCTTTCATGTGTTTGGTCTCACTTTTAACATCTTGTAAACACAAGCTGTTAAATTTCAGAATGCCCCTTGTAGTTTGGAAACTAGGTTTAAATTCACTTTCTATTCTCTTCAATATCTAACTGAAGTATAATCAAATTCAGTGTTTTACCCTTGCTTCCAACTCAATAGTGCTTTAATCTTTTAATTTTGGAAATTCGCATGACTTGATGATTTACAATGGCTGAAAATAATGTGAATTATCAGGTATTGGTAAGATGTGAGTAAATAGAAGGGATGTGCTGTGAAGGCAAGGAAGGAAATCCTGTAGCTGTATATATTATCTGTATTTATGTAAGCCCTGCTTCTTTAGTTAGTTGCCCTGGAAAGCATGATGGATGAGGGAGATGAGCTGCCTAACTGATGCAACTCTCTCTTTGCACCACATGCAGAAGTATAGAGTCTTCTGGGACTACAGCTTTACTCTAAGTTGGAACCAGGAATTCAGAATGACCTGAAATGGTCAAATCTGTCTCAGACTGGACTAACCAGCCATCCAGTCATCATTCCCTTTATTTTTATCAATTTCTGATACTTACTGTAACAACTTTGAGTTTTCTTCAGGATGCTGGGAGAATATGAAAACCACGTATGTATAAATATTAGGAAAAGTTCCTTCACTGAAAGGGTCATCAGGGAAGTGATGGAATCACTAGTCCTGAAGTTACTTAAAAGACATGTAAATGTGGAACTTAAAGATATGATTTAGTGCTGCACTTGGCAATAGTGGGTTAATGGTTGGACTTGATGGTCTTAAAGGTCTTTTCTAACAAAAACCATCCCATGATTCTATTTCAATGATGACTTTTGACTGCTTTGAATAGGTTAGGAACATTAATAAACCTCTTCCTTTCCTACAGTAAAGTTTGTAGGATGCAGAAAGGTGGCAGAAGAAATACTTTTGGTAGTGTTCAGTATAAGGGAGACTGCTGCCTAGTATTTGGGATGGGAGCTCTGCTGATGCTGCAGATCTGTCTTGGTTAATGCTGTAGACCCAGAGTTCCTGCCCTGCTCCCCGCTTGTAGCACAGCTGCCCCCTGCTTCTGTCCTGTAGATAGCACAGGAGCCATGCCAGGAGTTCACAGCATTTTGACCGTTTTTGTTATGGAGGAACTCTGGCAGTTGAGGCCTTGTTTCAGGGAATCCTGCTTTCCCTTTTGCCTTAGGAGAATTTAGTTTTCAAATGCTCGCATGTTCTATTTCCTAACATAGAGAGGAAAACTGACCATTTATAAGCAAGTGAGAAAAAAAAAAAGGAATATTACAGGAGCATTGTCTACCTATGAAGCTCCCCTAATTGAAAAGATGAGCACAAATAGTTACATACATGTGCTTGATTGAGCAGAATTTTTATAAGCACAAACAGCTGATATGCCTAGATATATGTGTGAAGTTCACAGGCAATTTTTATATGTATATATATTTTATTTTTTGCGAGTGTGGAGGAAAAGCAGTTGCTGATAGAGTTTCCTTGACTTCTCCTTCTGTGTTCCAGCAAGCAATAAGTAGTGAATAGATGTAAAAGCTCTTCTGTCTGGAAGAGGTGAAATTGGATTGTGATGTCAAAGTCACGGAATCTCTTCAGGTCAAGTGTTCTTTTAAAGAGTGGGGATTAATTGGGGTTTACCACAGTTTTAACCAATCACTACTATTGTGCTTAAAATAACCTAATCTTGGTCTGGCAATAAAAGGAAACAGTAGTTAATTATCCATGTATTCTTTCATCTGTAGTTCTTTTTTCTGGAACAAAACAAGGCATTTTTCCATTAGCTGTTTGGATAACTTGTAACAATGAACACTGAATAATATTAGCAGGTGTTTCAGACCTTTTTTTCCCCTTTAATATTGGTTTGACTTGTGTATTGTACTCATCAGTAAATTCAATAGCGAGGGGTTCTTGCATACCATGCATTGTTTCAGACTATGAGCTTTTTTATTACTGGTACTCAAAAAAGATGAGAAAGGTATACCTAAAAGTATAAGTCAAATGAGAAAATATTTGAACTCATGAGTGATAAGCTGTGTGGTATTTTACCTGGTGAAGCCACTGTTGCTCTATGAAAGTCAATATAGTGGAGTAATGAATACCAGCCAAGGTTTTAGACTGATGTTTGTCAGAAATGGCTATTCTCTTTCAACAGAGTAAGTTCAGAAAGATGGAGAAGCCTCTCATTCAAAGACTGGAATCAAGAAGCAAATTTTACTGCCTCTGACAGAAGAGAGATAGCATTCTTGTGTGCCAAATATTGCAGTAATCAGTGTTTTTTGGGGTCCTTCCTATTTTCTACTCTTCTGCTATTCTTTTTGAATATATTTCAGAAGGTATACTAAATTGAAGCCAGACTTCTAACAATATTGGTACAGTTCAGAGCCAGATAAGAATTTTATTGGCCTTTCCTCCTTAGCCTTTATCCTTTTTTTTTTTTTAATGGGCAGAAATGGTGTAAACTCCAAACCCTTAAATCATCATGTTCTCTGCAAGCATTGAAAAAAGGGTCAGAGAAGATCAAGCTCTAAGAGCCCAAGAAGGACCAAGTGCAGAGGAGAGTGACAGGAAGCAATAACCCTGAAAAGCTGTCTTTCCAGAAGGCACAGGCAGGTTAAAATGTATCATCAGTCTTAAGACATCTTTTCAAAGTGCTTTTTTTCCTAGATAAATAGCAAAGTTAAGCAAAGGTAGTGCCAGTACATTACTGTGCTCCTGTAAAGAAAAAGTCTAGCTTAATGAACATTCACACTGTTCTCTCTCACGTCTGAAAATACTCCCCCACCAATCAACTGAACAATTGAAAGAGAAAAGATTAACTCAGAATAGGTCCACAGTTGTCCTTTATTGTACTTGGCAGGAGTCATGCTTTGTGCTGTAATCACAATATCTGTATATTACTTGACAACAGGTTTTTTTTTTTTCTTTCCCCTCTTCCCTCCCTGCTTCAGGTTTTCAGGACAACCCATGGTTCTGTGACTGTCGCATTTCAAAGCTGATTGAATTTTCCAAAATTGTGGACAACTCAGTTGTACTTCTTGATCCATTGATTTCGTGCAGTGGACCTGAGAGCCTGGCAGGAATCTTTTTCCAGAGAGCTGAGTTAGAGCAGTGTCTTAAACCATCTGTGATGACATCAGCAACCAAAATCACTTCCCCTCTGGGAAGCAACGTTCTGCTACGCTGTGATGCAACTGGGTACCCAACACCGCAGCTTACTTGGACTAGGTCAGACAATATACCAGTGAACTATACAGGTATAATTGCTCTTTTATAGGAAACGGGAGAGGCAAAAGCTGTTGGGTTGCTTGTGCTTTGAGATCATTGTAATGAGTAGAAATGAACCTTGTATTACATCAAGCTGGCGATTGTACATGTGCAACAGCTGTTACAAAATTCTTTATCTAGTTCTTGGTCTTAAAAGATCCAACAGACTGTTTTGATTTTGGATGTAGTCTATAAGACCAATGCGTGTGGAAGGGAGAAATGGATGAAGCAGGGGAAGGATAAAGGAAAGTGGAGATTGGGTTGGTTGGGCCCGAACTCAGAATCTGAAAAGCAGAAAGGAGAATTTGTTACCGGAATCTCTGTTTCATTTCAAAGTGTTCATCTTAAAAAAGCCAGTGAGGCCAAAACTGAGCCACTTAAATCTCAGCATTGGAAAAATAAAATTTTCCAAATTTATGCAAGTTGTATTGTAATTACTCCAGACATTCATTTTCATTTTGACCCAGGCAGAACACTTTTAGTTAATAATATAATATGGCAGAGAATTACACAGTTCGTGTTGGGAGTTTGGTTTGGTTTTTTTTGTTATTGTGGGATTTTTTTGTTTGTTTGTGTTAATTTTTAAAAGTTTAATATATGTGATTTCTTTCAGCAGAAATAAGGGAAGAAGTAGTCTAGTAATGTTTACTTTTTCTTTAGCTCCCATTCATGATGTTTTACTCTTTGCATTTTCCTGTAGTAATTCAGGAAACTCCTGGAGAGGGTGTCAGATGGTCCATAATAAGCTTGACGGGAATTTCGTACAAGGATGCAGGAGAATACAGATGTAAAGCCAAGAACTTGGCAGGAATGTCCGAAGCTGCTGTTACTGTCACGGTGGTTGGTGTAGTTACTACGACTGTGTCACCACAGAAGTATGGAAGGAAGCAAGAGGCCGAGAGACAGAACACAACTCAGGCGGAATCCAAGCAGGAACCCGAGATGACAGCCACACCTCTTTCCACCACACCGACCACAACAGCTTTGGTTAGCACTGAAAGGTCAACGAGCATCACATTTACTGACAAGAAGCAATCCAGGCCCTTGTTCGATGGAAAGAAAAGTTCAAAGGCAGTGACAAATGGAAACAAAAAGCAGACTGGGGAGAAAAGCAAGGAAGGTGAGGACACTCCATTGAATACAGCAGGTATGGCTGAGCAAAATGTTACTGTGAAGAACCTAAGAGTGATCAGTGAAACTGATGAAAGAGTGACCTTAACTTGGAAAACTGTCAATGCCACAAGCAACTCTGCAGTGACTGTGTTATACTCCAAATATGGTGAGAAAGATATGTTGCCTCTGAGTACTGATTCTAACAAAAACAAAGTCACGATTGATGGTTTGGAACCCAGTACTCAATATATGGCATGTGTCTCACCCAAAGGTGTGCCACCTACAAAAGAACAGTGCATTATTTTCTCCACTGATGGCTTAAATGATGAAAGCAGCTCTCAGTTTTCTATTCTGATAGTGGCCAGCAGTGCAGCGTGCGTGGTTGTTTTACCTTTGATATTTTTTTTACTCTACAAAGTTTTAAAACTTCATTTGAAACCAAAAACTGCCAAAGAAGCTGACCTTGCAAAAGAGACCTATGTGAAATTTGAAACGCTGTCTCTGAAGCCTCGAACAGTGAGTGCAGGGGAGCAGCTCTGGGCACGAAGGTACACAGATGAGTCAGAAAGACTTCTCCTTTGCTCTAGGTCAAGCATGGATTCTCAAATGACCTTCAAAAGTGAGGGCTCTAGGTCAGAGTATTTGTGTTGAACGTGGGTGAGGGTGGAGATGAAATAAACAACAGATAAAATTAATCCAAAATTATGATACTGCGTCTGGAAGCAGGTTGATGCTACATTGGGGTCAGAATATTTTATCTGATGTAATACAGTCTACTGGATGAGTATGGTGGTGGGTAGGAAGGAGAATAGAAGAAAAATGTTGCCTGTTTATTTTCTCTTTTCATGTTCGTGACTTTGGATGTGAAGACATGATATTCTTCAAAAGATAAATACAGCTTTGAAATTGTTCCCTGGTTAAAAATATTTTATTTTTTGTTTTTATTAAAATGTTGTTTTCTCTTCTGTCATTTCACCATATGATGTTCTAGTTGCATGTATCAAACATTAATCACAATCTTCATGAAAGTGATATACTTTAAAATAATAGGAAAATGGTTTAAACTACTTCTATTGTGGTCAAATCTTTGTTTGAAAATAGAAGTTTTCTTCTTAAATCAGCTTGTGCTTTGAGATGTCATGCAGCTCTGTTTGTGCAGTATATTGGATGGAAAGTGTTTTCAGGCCAGTCAAGACTGAAGATAGGTAGCCACAGCTTATGGACCCCTGAGAGGCACAATACACATCATATTGTCATTTTGCAGATGCTATTGCAAAGGGCAAAGAAACTTCTTTAGTATTCTTAAGCTCAGGTAAGATACTGTGAGTAACTCTGAGAGAGACACTAGATAATAATGTTATTTTACATCATATGATCTTATTGCAAAATCTCAGCCTTAGAGTTTACTTGGATGTGTCTGTCTGTATATATATATATGTTTTGGGTTTTTTTTATATTTCAGAAATCTCAGTACAAAAAATTTTGTGGTACTGTGTAATGCAATACACATTCTTATATGTCTATATGTTACACAGATACTGCACAATATTAAGTACTGCACTGCAGTAATATAATACATTTTGAGATACCGTAAGAGGAGGTTTTGTCCTCAGGTCATGCTGGATGTGAGGTTCAATGAGCACAGTGAAAGCTAATTGTGAGCATGCTTCCTAATGTTTAAAAAATCAGGTTTTAATAGTAATGAGGAATTCAGAGTTGCCTATTAATGATAATAATGATTTGTCTATTCTGAGAATTTTTATTGTTTTAGGGTCAGATATTATGGATAGAAGTATGTATGAATTGTGAACCACAGTTTTTCCTAAAAATTACAGCTATGCTGTTTTCTTGGACCTTTCTATGCCTAGAGGAATTGTTTGTTTTGCTAGGATATTGGGAATTGTTGTTTTTGAGAGGGAGAAATATTACTCAGAGCTACAAACCAAAGCTCAGTTTGTCAGCTTCAAAACAGTAGCATTTTCAGTGTCACTAGTGTAGGATTGAATTTTGCCTGCTGGAATGCTAACGAGCTGATCTTGTAAGGCATAGATTGGTGAGACGAAAACACTGTCGAAAAGCCTCCAACACAAAATCATGTCAGGAAATGAACACGCTGAAAAATCTTCATAGTATCTACACAATAGTATTCGATGACCAGGACTAGTGGAATGAGTCTTTGAGACTTTGGAATCTGTAGTAAGGAAGCAGGTGAGGTGTTCAAAAGTGCAAAATTAGCTTACCTGCTTAGAATTAACCTTGGTGTTTCTTTCTGTGGTACTAGTATGTGTGGTTATAAATCAATATTTCTTCATTTTCCATAGATAATTTTAACTGCAGCAAAAATGGTTTTAGTTTTCTAAGTGGAATATTTTACTTTTTTTAAATTTAGGGGTTTTTTTGGAAAGCGGATTCTTTTTGTGTCAAAACCAAGGTTCACCTGACAAGCAGTTAATGATAAACTAAGATTTTAACAGTACCTGAAGTGTTTAAATATTTGCCTTCTCTTTTCCTTATAGATAGTATAGCTGGTGCTTGTTGAAGCTGTTTCCAATTAAAAACACCATATTTGCCCTTAAGGAGAGCAATTGTGTTAACATTTATTTTTTAATTCCAGGAGAATATTTGATTTCACATTTCAAAGCTCTGCAAGAAACTTGAATCTAGTTCTGGGGTTCAGAAGTACTATCACCTGACTTGTAGGTGATACATCAGTATATTGAATTAAGGTGGTGAACAGTTGTGTGAGAGAGCTCACTTGCAAATGTTTAACCTTTTGGTTTGAGTAATCCTTCTGGAATTAGCATGCCCTAAAGTTAGAAATTAATCTCTGGCCACAAAGGCTATCAGGATATCAAAGATGGAGGTTATTATAAAGAGCATGTTCCTTCAAGAAAACATAAGATACATATTTTTTTCCACAGTCCTTGAGACAGAAGAGTTACATAACCCAGATGTGCTTCTGTACCTCATGTCAAAACAGCAAATTTGATGGGGAATTTTGGCAGGAATTTGATACAAAGGCCAAATCACACGATAAAGATGTGCACTGCATCACCCAGTACTGGTTTAATTAAAGAGCTGAAGAAATAATTTTGCTAACAGATGCAATTTTTTGTATTGTCAATTTTTAGTGATAGAATCATTGTGAGATAGATTTTGTCATCCATAATCATTTGTATAATATCTTCTGAAATGCAATACTGAATCAATCATCACTATGAATAATGATGACTATAATCTATATTTGCCTGGTAGGAGAATTCGGAGAGGATTTAACCAATGTTTATATATCGCCTTTCATATATTTTGCACTTTGTTAGCTCAGTTCATCCTTCTCACCAAAAAGATGAGACCTCTTTTTATATGTTACCTTCAATGGGTGTGGATGGCTAATGAAATAACTGACTAATGTGAGCTGAATTCTAAATAGACCTCACTTTTACTTGGAGCTTTAGTGGGCCTTAGTACTTAATGTACTTAACCATAATCTTGGCTTCAATGTGCACTTACTAAGCCAAACTTAAGGCATCCCTGCATCTATTTTAGTCCTTGCCATTGCTCACAGCAGACTTTGTATTCCTTGCACTATCATCAGCTTCTCATATTTTTCTCAGGCAAAGAATTAAGAGAGAAAACTCTTTCATGTGTACTATGAAAATGTCTGTAATAGCAAAGCCATTCAGACTTGAGCTATCTAAAAGGCTAAACGAAGGACATTTTAAACTCAGTACTTTTTTTCTAAGAAGTAATTAAAATAGACGTTGTTTTGATGTGAAAATAAATTGTTTTTACATGAGACATTGTCCCTGACCCTTTTGTCTTTGTTTATATCTTTAGACAATATGTTATGAGTGTAGCTATGGGGAGAAGAAGAAACCTGAAAAGCAATGAGAGTACGAAAAGAGGGCTGAGAAACAGCAGAAGGTTAATCTCCTGGAGGGTGCTGGGACTGTGTGCCACAAAGTCTTTTGCTTGCAATTCTGTTACGTACATGGCAAGGGTGCTGGGGCATCTACAGACGGGTATCTATAAAAGGATGGGTGAAGATACTGCCAGCTTATTGCAATGTCTGGAGTTCCACACATGCCCAGTTTCGACAAGGTGGGGGCAGCTATTAAATTGGAGTGTGGAACAAAACACACCAGAGGAATCCAAAAAATGTACTTGGGGCTGGTCTTAGTCTGCATGTGAAAGTCCCAGTGAAAGTTGTGAGAGGTTTTTGAAGGACATCGCCTTTAAACTGAAAAGGGGGAAGCAAGTAGCTTATGAATGTATTGCAAGAAAGAAAGGCATGCATCAGCAACAATTCTGTCTAGACTGTGAGACCTAGATATTATATACTGCAATCACCCATCATGATCTATGATTTTCTTTTAAAAAGAACTGATTTGTTAGATTTGTGGCTAGGAGGTAGACCAACCTGAATTTCCTTCACGGCCACAGATGACATTTCAAAATTAACCTTTCTTTAAATTATTTATCTGGGTGTAGACCAGAAACATACTGACCTGGATGCCTTCTCTCACAGAATTCATTACATTGTTCTAGGTGTAGAAAGCCACAGAAGCTCCAGGTTAGCACTGTCACCTTCCTTTGCTGAGAATTAGAAGTTTTCAATAGAATAGGTGCTTTCTCTTTTCTTTATAAATCACTGAAATTTTTTTCCTCTGATTTTCAAAGGATTAAAGTTCCCTTCAGAGTGGAAGCAAGATTGTGTCATTTTTATCTATCTGAAAGACTATCTTGCTAAACAGTGGAAAAATCAAGCAGAAATATAAGTCTGAAACAGCTTGTAGCAAGGAAAGGTTAATTTTATTTTTTTTACAAATCTGTATTATTCATCACTGGCCAAGATAGGAATCTTTTCAATCAAAAGGGCAGAAAGCAGCTATGAACTAAAGGATAGAATATTTCTCAATATAGAAGTAAAAACCTTGCACTTTTCCCCAATTTTCTATTTTTTTTAAAGTGACATCCTAACCTTGTGTTTAGAAAGAATCTGGAATTGCTCAAATTATTGCAGCAAGTTCAGTAGCACGTGTCGGATATATATTTTATTTGTTCTAACTTCAGGTCTGGTATTTTTGTGGAAAACACTTGATTTAAGAATATTATGAAACTATCTGACTGTACAAACAACTATAACCTCTCATACTCGTGGAATACCATTTGACTGACAATGTGTGAATATCTGTATTTTTCAGAAGATGCTCTGACAAGAAAATACTTTATATTAAAACATGATGAGCCATCAAATATTTGGCACATCTGTTTTAAGGAGGAGTTGAAGGAATTTGGTAGATATGTGGTTTCTTTTTTTTTTGTTTTTGTGTTATTTTATGGAGGTGACTTGGGTGACTGAGAGAGGACTTGGTGAAATGCCTATGCCCAGAGAAGCCTATAATGTAATGTGTTGTCTTACTCTCTTTTAATGTAGCAGAAAGGAGTTTTATGTATATGTGTATTGAGGGCAGGAACAGAGTATTCCAGGGTTGTTGCCTCAGAGAGAGTTCGAACAATTTCTTCTAAGGCCTCTGGTATGGACTGCTGGTACTTGAGAATGCTACTGGTCTAGATGGAAAGTAAGAACAATCCGAAATGATAATTACTAGTAGATTCAGTGCAAATTCAATAGGTTGCTTGCTCAGTCAAGTAAACAAGTACTTGGTTGATATATGTTTTAGTCTTTTCATTCATTTAGACACATGCTAAAGGTAGGAAACCTTTAGCATCCTCAAATAAATTTTCTAATACTTCAGAAAGTAAATTCATAAACAAAACTCCAGATCATGTTCTTGCTTGACTCATTCTCACTTATTCTTTCCAATTCAGTATTGTTTTGGAAAAGAGTAACATTATATATAGTCTGCTTTGTATTAGTTTCCAGTCTCTAAAACAATGACACCCTTGTCGAAGAAAAAGAAAATTAAATCCAATACTTGTAAGTACCTTTTTCTCTAAGAACCTGGTTTAATTAATGATGCTGAAATCTAATGCTATGGGCTGGTCAGATGAACTTCTGAGTCATGTGTCTTGAATTTTATCCTGCTAATATTTGGCCAAACACTTGAGCCTCCAGAAATAACTTGTACCCATTATATTTTTTGTTTCTTAGCCCAGTCCCTTGTGTTTAAGATCAGCCAGCTATAGAGCATGGCAAACTAAATTCAGAATACTATTACTTTCTCTTTTAATGTTACTTTTCTTTTTAATTCATATTTTAAATTTATCATTACTTGACTTCAAATAGAGCCTTCTTCAGTGTTAGACTAATCCTGCACCTTATTGCTAGCTTCAGATTGCACATAAATGGCATTATTCGTGGATATTTTTCCAGAGCATGCGCTCAGGTCTCGAGTGACCTCTTCTCACTGATTGGTTTAAAAAAGAATGCTACTTGGTGTTTCTTGTTCTCTAACATAGAACTGGCGTGGCGGACTGATTTCCTTCCTGCTGAAACAGGAATGTGAAAACAGGAATCATAACACTCCTGCTTGTTCTGAGCATCATGCTTCATGGCTGAGGATCAGAGAAAGTAATATTCTGAATTTAATTTGCTGTACTCTATATCTGGCTGCTTACCATGCTCTTATATTGTCCTCATTTCTCCTCTGGGATTTAACTTCCACATGAACTTAAGCACTGCACCTTGCAATTGTGGTGTTTGCTGCTGTGTCTGGATTGCAGCAATATCCCCAAAGCACTCAGTTCCTGGAGTTCTCTGTCAATAATTCTGAGTTCAGCCTTAAATCTGAGCATAGCATTTTTCATTAGAAGATTGTGCTAAATTATTTCTCAACAGTAAGAACTCTCTAGAATGGTGGAGGCATACTTTCATACACAAAAGCGCTGTTTTTTTGTTCCTTAGCTTGCTTGAGCATTCTTTACTCTTTGACAGAGGAGCAGACATTCCCTTTGGATAGGGTAATCAGCAGCAGGAACAATACAAGCAACGCTTTTCTCAAGGCAGAAAAATAACAGCTTTTGTTCTGGTCAGGCACAGTGATTGAATAGACATTATGTCCAGTAGCTATATGAGCTATTTCTTTCAAACTGTAACAGGGACTTCATGAGGAGAGGTAACTAATAAAGTCCCTTGTTTATTGATAGGAAGAAAGTGACATTTTCTTATGTCTTTGGCAATGACTTAACTCTAGAGATTGCCTGAACGTGAATTGATACAGACAAAAGTTTGCCCTGTCACAAGGTGATTGTTTTCAATTTCTCACTACTGATGATTCATGTAGAAATGAAATCTGAATCAAATGGTATGAGAGAAAAAACAGTGATTCTTAGAGCTCCTTGACCTTCATAAAGAAACTAAAACTCTTTTAAGGCTCTTAAGTTTAAGGCCATTTTGAGTTCTTTTAAGGAGTCATCAGCCAAAAATTATGCCAAAAAAAGGAACAATGGTTAAACAATTGCTCTTTTTTAAATAAAAGACTGGAAAAACCCCAAATCAGTAGATGAACATTTAGAAAGGTGCGCTACAATCACAACATACAAATGATAGTTTGGTGGCTGTGACATGAAAGAATTTTTAGTGTAACTACCTGTGTGCAAATCTGCCTTGAAAGAGAGCACCAACTTGGCACCTGATCAAACACAGATTCTAAACTAACAAAAGGGCTGTGGTGGAGGTGAATGCAGGAGAAGCAAAGAAGAAATTCCCACAGAAAACATACTAGTAAGATTAAGTAAAGAATAAAAACACTCTGCTGAACAGTACAGAGTTCCTTGAGTGGAAGGACTTCATTCACCAATTGTTTGGCTTATAAAATCATGGGCAAGAATTGCACCCAGAAAGAATAGTGACAATTCACTAGTTCAAATAATGGATCTAGGAAAGTTCTGCAGTAGGGCTTAGAGAAACCTGGTCTGGGGGATAAAAGACTGTATTGGTGTACATGCTTTTTTTCATTATATTTGATATTAATTCAGAAGCTGAGGTAACTGCTTTGTAACAAGAGTTGTGGATGGGAAAAAACCCTAGACTTAGGCTGAAGCAAAAGAAGAGCATGGTGAGTCTGATGAGTCTACATAAGAAAGAAGCTGTGATATTGAACCTTTGCCATCAATGGAGTCTAAATGAACTGTAAAATTTGGATGGGCCACATGGTAAGTGGGGAAAGCTAGTATTCATGACGACTTCCAGCTAGAAAGATAGTTGGAGAGAACCCGGACAAAGCTGCCTGAATGATTTTCAGTCTTATTGAGTAGAATACTGAAACAGAAGAGAGAATTAAACTATGTAGGTGATGTCCTTTTATTGGATCTGTTATACTCAAAACATATTCTGGCATATCTTCCTGATCCTTCCCAGTTATAGTAAGTTCGGGGCAGAATGAGTTGAAAAAACTTTAACTATAGGAAGCCCAATACAGTACAAATAACTTGTGATTCATCAAAAGGGCAGGGGAACAGACTTGGAGGAAGTTGAAGTCAAATGTCACCACCTAAAAATATAACTGAAATGATGAGATTTCTTCCTCTGAATGTCTGGAGTAAATTCCACAAAAGGCCGTGCTCTTTATGAACTGTATGATGCCAACCTTGTGTGGGCTGGGGATAAAACATAGGAATAGGTTCTGAAAAGATGCTCTAAATGATTTATTGACCACATCCTGGGAATTGACATTTGACAGTGTTTCTGAGCCCACAGCCATTTCAGCAAATGCCAATAGCTCAAGATTTAGTGGGGTGGTACTCCAGTTACAGTGAGATGAATCCTGTCACACGTTGTTTCAGGCAGTGTTCAGACACCAAGAATAAGTACACATAAATAGCGAGAGAGACTGGAGAGAGGTTGGGACATGTGAGAGATTCAGAAGATGCTTCCACATCTTGATAATTTCAGCAATGTGACAGGTAGATCATAAGCCACTTGAGGTATTGATAAAATAGTAATAGACAAAGTGCCCTTTACTAATGTGTTTCGAACCTATCCCAAAAAATATTGTAGCAGAACAGTCTGTGAGAATGACTGAATGTCCATTGAAGGAGACCATGGATGACTGAGATTTTCAGCATGATAAAGGAGCCTGTGGAGATGCAACTGAATGGTCTCCTTTTGTCACTGTACAAATCTGGTGTGTATAAGTAACCACTGATGACCACAGACAAATGAAAACAGTCTGTGATTTTTTTGAATTGGCCTCAATAGCCATCAAGGACCTGTATTCTGCCTAGCACTTTTGTGCAAGAGAAGGGAGATTTTTGTTTATGTGCAGGAGTTTCATAGCAGTTCCACCATCTTCAGTGTTCAGCAGTTTATGAGAAACAACCCTGCCAGCTGCCATAAAGTCCCCACTCACAGAACTTAACATATACACTGCCCAAATAATGATGCTGCAGAAAGGAAAAGTGACTGCCATTCACAATGTAGCATACCAATTCCTTCTTTGGTGTTGGCTGACTACTTTTTCTAGTTTTGTAGAAATGCTGCTTCTCAGTAACTCTGCAGTTCAGCTGGTCACAGAAAATTGCTTTGCGTTCAGCACTCCAGTGTTAAGTGTTACTTCAAGCCCTAATCACATTGCTTGAGTGCTGACTGCCAAGAGCTTTGCTGCATCAAAAAGACTTTTTTTTTTTTTTTTCCTAAGCTACTGAATAGTGACTACATTACTTCTGTGAAAAGTCTAGCGGGTTAGTCAGGAGAAATCCTGACAACTTTGGAAGTAGGTTTTCATAGTAAATCAATCTATGTATTAAACACATGAAGCAAAGATATGGGAGTATTTTCCTGTCTGCATGTTTGTCTGAATTAAACAATATGCTTAATCTGATGGGTCCTGGTTAAACCAGAGTCATGTGAAAAATGAATGTTATCATTTATTTTGTTGTGGGTGCAGCTGTAGCACGTAGCCATGCAGCAGTACAGGCAAACCATTCAGTCTTAAATGCTTATAACACTTTCCTCTCTTGAATTGTTCTGCACTTTTTAGATTGTTCTTCTTCTTATTACAAAAGCATTAATAGTAGCTGAATACTTGATCCACTGAACACTCTGACTTGAAGAATCTTCAATAACTGATAATTTTTGAAGGTATCCTTCCCTTATTGGTAATAGTGGACAGGTGCCTGTTCTTGGCAGTAGAGGAAAAGGAAAGCTGATGTCAATTTCTAGTTAATGTTTGCTGCTGGAACCTTTTGTAGACTTTAGATTGAGGAAAGAAATGTCCATGTCATATGCTCACATGGTGGCAACTTGTGTTTGGAACAGGCATAAAAGTGCATGGCATGAAAGCTGTACCCTGAAGCCTTAATCAAATTGTCCTCTTATTTTGCTGTTATGTTTACTAATATTTTCTAAAATCTTAGAAATATTTTTCAATTTTTCTCTTGTTTCTTAGTATCTGGCCAAAGTTGAATTATATATATTTTAAAAAATTACATAACTCGGCCCTGGAGAGCATATAATAGAGATATTCTCATGCTAAAGGACCCAATCTCTTTTCATTTCTGTGGCATAAAAAAAGAAATGTACTTATTTAAACTGTGTTGATTGTTAAGACAAGAATCTGTCATTTCCATAAGATAAGTCTGGTCCAGTGTTTTTAGTGTAGTCAATGAAAGTTTGATACTGACTTCGGTGAGCTCAGGATCAGTTTCTCCTTCGTGTCTGGAAGCAAGGAACTGTTACCCTGGGTATTTCATCCTGGAATATGAAGATAAGCCTGTGATCTAGCAACATTTGAGGAGAGTCCCTGCCCTTGGTTTGTATGTTTTGCAGCAATGAGGGGTTGTGACCATTGAGAAGGTATGCAGGAATGAGAGTCTTTGACTTCTATGCCAACGTATGTAAGGTAGAACCTTCTGTAAGTTTCTAGAGATACACAGATCGTGTTAGAAATTTACTGTTTGCCCCACATATTTTAGGTGGTTAGTTTTCTTCTTATGGCACGTTCTGCCTTGCCTGCCAGACCAGTTCTAAATAGAGCAGTCAAACGTAAACATGCAGATGGAGAAGTCTCTTTACCATTGGGAAACACTTGCAGACTCTCAGAATAGATTTCCTGTGCCCCTCTCTGCTTACTGGAGTCTTATTTCATTTTGGAAAACTGGGCACCTCTGGCTAATTTTCAAAGCACTGCCCAAGAGGTATAGCAAACCCCCTCCCACAGGCATTGCTGAGGAGGATTTGGGTGGATGCTTCTTTTTAGAATTTTGTCCTAATGCCCAGTTGTAATATTATACAGGATGGTCCCAAAATACTCTATTTTTTTAATGAAGATCCTATAATAGCTTGGGGTACATCTTATAGATGGTGATTATGGATTAGCTACTGTCTTCATCGTTATTGTGATTTTATTTTGGTAACTTGTAAAGTGACCTGATGGTGTGAAACATTTTTTCATGTTATGTATGGGGCAGTGAGCCTCAGAAATGTTCTTTTATATCTGTATGGAAGTAAACATTGCTTTCTGAGAATAACAAATGATATTTAAAAGTTTCCAGTCCTTTGCATCACTTCTGGAAAGAAGATGGGGGTTTTATTTCCAATGCAACCAATGTACAAATCCAAATTAATTTTCTTTTCTTTCTATTTTATGGACTAATTTTTTCTCTCTCTGTGATTTTAGCAGGAATAAATTAACAATTCATTTGCAATTTTGAATACGACCTTACATCTAAGAAACTCAGTGCACTTTATAGCAGCTATTAAATTAAGTAACGCTCCATGCAAAGGAAGTATTGGTCCTTTTGTACCGAGATTGTGCAGAAAACCTGTGGCAGGGATGTAGATGGAATGCAGGAATGTTTTAATACACTATGCATATGGTTATAGCATCCACAGGACTTGTCTGTGCATTCATGGATATTGTATTTTGCACTGGGACTGATTTCACTGTTGCTTTTCCCAGCCTAGTGTAAGGCAAAGGATATACCAGCTAATACAGGCTTGCAGCTCCAAAGGAGGTATCCAGAGCTGCCAAAGATCTGTTCATTCACCCTTCGGCTGGGCAGACATCTCTTGTTACATGAACCCAAGGAGATATTTTGTAAGAAAGTATGTGAGCGTTAGTGAGCACTTTGCTTGCTGTTTGTTTGTTGGTTATACACTCACTTGTATGCTGCTCTGCAACAAAGTGATTTTCCCTCGTCCTTAATGCTTAATACAGTGCTTACTACTTGCTTGATCAGCCCCTGAGACCCACCCTTTGCTAGGTCATTTTGCTTTCTTCAAAACTACCGTAGGAATAATACTGTTTCTGATTCCTGCAGGTCATCTCAGAGGATTCCTGTAGAGCAGTAGTGTTTTATGGGGCTCCAGAGACAAAATGGCTACTGCAAGGAACTGTGTCTCCCCTTTCTGAAATCACCACTGTCAATTGAGTCTGACCTGGAGCCTCTGTATTCACCAGCGATACGGGATCAGTTCGAATCTTTGAAGTACAGAACAATTATCTAAAAGCTAATTATAATGTGGGCTATTGCTTGTGCTTAGTACAACTGCCTTTTTCTCCACTGCTCTTCTCTCCCTGCCCCTGTTTAGATGGAGAATTGACAGCTGTGGCCTCAAGCAGGGTGTGTTTGGTAGCTGCAGGATTTGGATGCCAAGTTCTGGGGTATCACTCACAGCGGCATTTGGGCTGTGATAGGCTCTGGCATTGCACTGCCTGCAGCTGCGAGGCTCTCGGAGGTGCTCTCAGGTCAAGCTGCCTCCTCCGTGGCACAGCCCCTTGCTGATCATTCGCCACTTTCTGTGCCAACTGCTTCCTGATATGGTATAAGAAATCCACACGCAGGACTCTTGTGGCTACTGTGGGTGGGGTCTGACCCCCATGCATTGTTTTGGTTTTGTTCTGTACTGCACCTGTAAAATTGTCTCACACCAGAAATGCCATTAGACCAAAATCTTGCACTTCCAGTGCAAGCTTGCTTTCAGAGGGCTCTGAGCAAATTCTTCAGGAGATCCTCAATGTTCAAATATATATTAATCAGGACAAAGTTGCTTCTGGAGATCTCTCGAATCTGTTCTATACATTGTAGGAAAATGAACATTCCCAGCAGTTAGCAGTGTATTTTATTACACCTGCTCTTAGTTGCCCACCAATTCACTGACAAATCCTTCTGGCACCAGCTGCATAGCTATGTACAGGAAAATAATAAACTTCCACAAAGAGAATGTGTCTCGCAACGTGCTCAGGAGATCATCACCTCCTTCAGAGTGTTTGAGTCTGGTAGCAACTGGGAGCATCCTGCAGCCTGCTTTCAGCTCAGTACTGGACACTGGCAACATCTCTGGTAATTCCAGTCTTTTCAGTTCACCTCGGGTGTTTTTGGTGTGGAAAACTGTCTATGACAATGCCTGTTTCTTCTTCTACTCCTATTTATTGTCCCTCTTGTTTGATTCTGTCTTTGAGATGTGATAAACAGATGTAACCTTATGCAGATGTATGTTTCTGTAGATACACCAGGTGAAATGGGACAAAATGGGGTTAATTGGACAAAATGAATTGGATTGGTAAACCCAGTGGTTCTATTCCACGTAGCCAGCAAAGCAGCTGTAAAACAAAGCCATAAAGTGTTCCCTGGTGTTTGTTTTCTAGAGAGCATCATGGTCACAAGAAGAATGAATCATCCAAAAAGGTTTATAATGAGGAGGAAAAAGTAATTTTAATTTTCCACCTTTCCTGAGCAAAACTAACAGGATAAAAAAAGTAAAACTAGCAATATCTGTGCTGGGTGGACTTCAAATAAGAACCTATGGACTAACAGATAAATTCCTAATCTCTTATTGGTATCAGTGTAAACAGTGAATTCTCAGGAAGTCTAAAGACAAGTGAAATCAGATTTCAGCCAGTACCTTTGTTCTGAGAGATCTGCTAGAACAGCTGTTCTAGTACATGCAGTAGAAATCATTTTGATGTGGGGGAAACAGCATCCCATTCCTTGGGACGGAAACAGCAAAAGAACACAGGGAGGATATATTTTTTGACCCTGATAGTGAAGTAATGCCATACCTGTTACTAAGATCCTTTCCTAAATGTTCTCACATAGCAAGCTGCATAGACTTCATTAATGGTAACAAATGATTTGCTTTACTCTCAGTTTTATCTCCACTTCAGAGAGCCAACTGACTGTTTCAACATACTATTTTAACTACTCCTTTATGTCTGTTACCATAGAGGCCTAATGGAGTCATCTAACATTGATAAATGTCGTAAGTCAGTAATGTGCTATGTGGCTTCCCCAGAATGTTTTGCTCTTGTTCTGGCTATCTGGATACAAGAGAGAGCGTATTTAATTTTCTTTCTGGATCTTTCTGTGGATTCCAATGTGGTCTAGATGATGAAATAAGCATTCACTCTACAGCAGCTGGTGAAAGGTGCCTGTTAATATGATAAACGTAAAACTGCTTTAAAAAGATAGTATTGGCTATAATTAACAGTAGAGTTTAAACATTTTTTTTTGTCTTTTTCTTTCACTAGAGATTAGTTTGCAGTAGGAAAAAAATATCTAACCATAGCAGAAAAAAATATGGGACTCAAACTACCAAAAAAGACCCCCAGTAGATGTTTTTGTAATTGCCATGAAACAGACAACTGGAAAGAGATTGCTTATAACAACACTTGGTTTTCAAAAAGCTTTCATGATTTACATCCCCACTCTTTCATTAGTTTTACTAGTAAATTAAATTAAAACATCCTGCCCACCAAGTTATCCTCTCCAGGCTGTTGAAGTGATGAGTAACATGCTTGAGAAGAGAGAGCCAGAATGGCCATCGTACCTCAGGAGGAGATTTCAGGCATTCCTGTCTTTGAGAGATCACTGGAATATGCCACTGTCTCATGCTGTACCTCCCCCTGCTCTGTCTGACAGGCAATTTAGTATCACGTAATGTCCCTTTTGTCAGAATTATAGATGATGCAGGCTGAACCTGCTGAAGTCACATGAACAGTACTGAATCAAGCGCTGTCATGTCAGAGAAGGTATCGTGATCAGTCAGCCATCCCCACGCTGACCCTGAGATCAGGCTTCAGCAGGTAGGTGTAAGGGATGTTGGGTGTTTTTTCCCAAAGGCTATTGGAAATCCCCAGTATCATCACAAAAGTGGATTGTACCAATCAGCTACTGCTCTGGTGGCAATACCTTTGCTGACAGAATGACACACACCTGAGCATGTAGTCCCAGGGCCTGGCAGATATCCCGGGGTCATCAGAGATGTTCTGGAAGCTGTTTTGTGGGGTCTGAGTGTTGCTCACTGCTCTGTGTTGTTTGTACTAGAAATAGCCAATACATGCTTCCTTTGCTATATCAGTGAACTCTCACATTTAATATTTAACCTGTGTTGGTGGTAATTTGGATTACAATGACTATAAAATATAACTTTAACCAGCTTCGGACATGCCTAAGGCCAGAATTAAACTTCCAGAGCCTGACACGAAAAGAAGTCCAAGTGCTGACAAACTAGTGTAATGTGTAGTGAGCAAGAGTAAAAACCAATATATGATTTAAACAATGTACTAATTATTGCAATGTAGATACTGAAAGCCTTGGGAAACTGTGGGAGGGCTCTGTTTCCTTCAAAGTTTAGAAACAGCCACAAATATACTGTCCTTGAACTAGATAACCCAAGGTGGGGGACAAGACCCCTCCATTTAAATCACTAGATGGTCTTTACCTACTTTGGCAAAGAAAGCTTTCCAAAACTAACCAAGATGGCAGTAAATCCAAAAGAAAGGAATAAATTTTTTATTTGTTATTGGTTCATCAGTCTCTTGAACCAGCAGTCAAATTCAACTAAGTTCTTCACATTTGACGAGCTGGGATAATTCTTTTGGACTGATTCAGCATTGAGCCCTACCAATGAGACTGCTGTGCTATTTTTGTCTAACTTATTGTATGAGTGCTAGACTAATGTAAATTGCTTTACTTAATACCTGTAGGTGAACGCAATAGTTCACTTTGTAGAAATGCATTTGAACAACTTCTCCAATGCTAAATGACTTCAGGTGTAAAGGAATTATTGTGTGTGGTATGCTAAACAACGTGTTGAAAAATAGTATGTTTGAAAAGCGTAGGTGTGGCACAGCCTTATGTACTTCATACTTTATTGAGAACTTTCTGGTTTGGTGTAAGGGGCTGTGATTCGTTCTATCCACTTTCAAATACATATTTACATACTTAGGCCAAGATCATATATCATATTATGGGTCTGGTAGCTAGTTCTGCTCTGAGTTATGTTTGGGTTTTGAGGAGAAAAAAATTAATCCCTCTATCAAGAGATTTTTCTTCCTGTTTTTAAGTCATTCCTATACTTCTATGATGGTAAAATTAATGACTTTATTAACTACTCTTTACCTGACTGAAGTGAAGGGATCTCTGCTTTCAGAAAAGATCGTTGTGGTATTGGCATGTCAGACATTCTCTGTTATTTTAGAGTTAAAAAAAGAAAAAGAAATTCTGGATTGTGCCTTTAGTTGTATTTTCTGCAAAGGCAAGAAGGGAAAATGAAGCAGGGAGAAGATTGAGGGAGATGTTTAGAAAAGATAATGTGTGTAAATGAGAGACTAAATGTGAGTCAGACAGAAATTGTTTCTGGGTTTCAAAAGGAAAGGCAGAGCTTATTCCTTTTGTCTCCTTCAGTGGGTTTGTCTGAGTCTGCCCTGGAAGAGGTCAGGGATGTGCTTGGACGGCCACCCTCATGGTCTGGCAAACACTCTGCTGGTGGCTGCTCACAAAGAAGTGACACATTCCTTTTAAACTGTTTAGGTTGCCTGCTCCTAGCTTGAACAGTGAAGAAGATTGTGTGAGGAGGAACCACTGGCTGCAGAATTAGTAAAAGAGGTTCCTGTGGAACATACCATGGCTCCTGGGCAGGATCCTGTAATCCTAAATGGGATGGCATTATACTGTGCTTTTACATTGTTTGCCCTTTTGTGTTCCAGGAGACTATTTGGAGAAGCAAATGCAGTTTGGCATGAGTCTGGCCCTGCATAATTTACATTACTGTTATTGTATTTTATAGCATGTGGGATAGAGACTAGGTTCTGAACGGAGTATATGGAAATGGGGCTGCCATTTGTCAGGCTGGATTTAATTAGTTGCATTAGCTGTAGCAGTGAAGATCGAACAACCTGAATGTGCCTGCATGCAGACAGAAACATCAAGGAACAGTTACTTTTAATGGGCAGTGGCCCAATTTATAATCAGGTTTCATGCTTCCTATTTTCTGACAGCACGAGTCTAGACTATTATTGATTCAGACAAATATGGGGAGGGAAAGCTAGGGGAGGGGGAGAATTCCCAGAGATGGAACTCCTATAGCTGTAGGTTACCGTCTGATGCTGCTGCTGTACTCAGCTGTTGTGTTAGTATTTATTCTAGCACAAGATTGCAGAAATAAAATTTAAAAAATCAAAGGAAAGAAAAAAGTGACAAAACCAGAATGCCTCAGAGTAGTTAGCTCAACAAAGCCTGGTGCAGTCAACCATTTAAACACCTGCTTAAATCTCAGCATGTTCAAAATTCAACAGATCTTATTAAGCACAAACTTACGCTTGTGCTCCAGAGCTTTGCTCGTCTAGGCTGAGGGACTGGGAAAAAGTTTTTTTTTTTTCCAATAACGAAGAATTATGAGCTTAATGCATCTGGAAATTGTCTAGTTTTTATACCTCAGTGGAACAGGTGTAAAAGGGCATTGCATCCCAACAGTAGCCTTGTGCAGCACTGGTGTACATATAAATGACTGCAATATCTGTGAGATATGCAGGCTCAGAACATGTTGCCCCAGTCTCTGACAGTAGGTATTTTCCTGAGAAGACACAAGGGCCAAATTCAGACCTAAGAGAGATGGTTTCAACTTCAGAACTGCAAGCACATAACCTAGATCTGAACTTGATTTTAATTTTGATTGACTTTAAGCCAATTTGAATTTCTAGTTGAAATATATCAAAGAAACCAGAGGGATTTTTTCCCCTCCCTTTTTGCATGAAATGTTTTGATGACAAAATTTGTTTCTGGTGGTAAAACACATGATGATATTAAAATGAATGCAACTAATCATGATTGAACAAGAATAAAACAAACCTTCCTACAGTCTCTGAGGAAAAAACTTAGCTGGAAAGCTGCAGGTACTTCTCAAGCAGGAGGGGCTGCTTTTCTACAGAGACTGTATTTATAACGGGTGGCTGGATATCTGCATGCTGGCTCAGTTCCCTCTAGTAAGGAACTGACCACATTACTATTTGCAAACACAGGGTTCACTCAAGTGGTACTAAAAAGAGAAGAGGTGGGGCAAGCAGAGCTTTAAAAAGAAAAGAGGAGTCCGTCCAAGTTTGAATGTAAAAAGCAACTGCGTTTTGAAGAGGGAAAGTACCTGGATATCTTGCTCCCTGCACTCCACTGAGTGCTGTGCTGAAGTTTTCCAAATTCTTTGCTTTTAAGATTTAAATGGCAGCTGTGCTTGTTGCGAGGAAATTTGCAGTGATCCTTGTGAGCGTTGCTTTTAAGCTGTGTTAAATTTGTGGCAGGAGTGTCAGGCATTTCGTACTTGGCTTCCAAAAAGGAGGAAAAAAAAAAAAAGAAACGAAAGAGAGAGAGAAAAAAAGCCCTGATCTGTGTGGGGAAGAAATCTCCCAGGAATTTCTTCAAGGTTGTAGTCAGACACAGTGAGGTCTAAAGTGACAAGAAAAGCAAGGCAAAGATAAAACTTGGAGTTGTGATAAGATGTCTGAGTGTAAAGTGGGAGATTGCAGAAACCTTTTGGGATTACACATGCTCATCTTGTCCTGGATATGACTCAATACAAGCTAGTTTTTCTTTAGTGACAACTCAAAAAACCCCCTCAAGATTATGTTTCCCGTCCTTGTTGCTTTTTTGCCAGTGGTTTTTAAAATTGGTTTTGTCAACCTCTCAGCTCTGCAGCACTGGAACTGTCCTAATGGATACAGATTTAAGCCTGAAAACTCTGCTTGTATAGGTAAGTTGCTGGACATTCTCAGATAAAGAAAACTGCATTTGTATTCTCTTAATTTAACTGTATAATTCTCAAAGAGATTTTTAAAGATTGCTTGTGTGTTGTACTGGCAGGACTGATAAATCAGCTTCTTAATATTTGTTGCTTCTCTAAATGAACAGAACTCATTTTATTTTATTTTTTTTTCCAGAGATGAGCACTTGTCTGTCAGTTTAACTATTAGAAAGCAGAATAAATTTTCATATGATCATTAAGAGGTCTGAACTGTTCTCTAGTTACCAAAAGTCTTTGCCACAGCTTTAGTGTCTCTGTAGTTTCAGTACATGGGCATGCATGGATTCATGCTTCTATATATGCAAAATTTTTGTACAGGTGTGGATTTTTATTTCTATATGCATACAGAAAGAGTATTTTGATGATTATGTATTAGTATATACTTAGATAACTTTAAGAGCTGTTCTTTCTAGGCTTATTGGTGCATAAAGATGTGTGTTCATGTTAATACATCGCAGACAATGCATGGATTACAGGTGTGCTCAGTACTGTAGTATTGAAGTCTGGGTGAAGAGCATGGCACTAATTTTACAATAATCAGCTCCAATAGTTTAGAACATGTAAAATGCAGGTTCTTGTTCTTTACAAAGGTCAAGACAAAGAATGACAGAACCCTTTTGCCTCCCATGCTGCCTTGAGGTCCAATTTTTAAAAAGAAATACAGAGCCAATGAAGTCGTGGGCTTTGCAGTAAGGAGATGAGGAAATGCTCTGTAAGGATTCAAGCAAACAGGCCTAATACTTGGAGTTATGCTTTTGCCTTGGATTCCTTGGGCTTCAGAGGCTCTGACTCAGTTCTTGTCATGATTCTAGTGATGTAATAACAGGTGTCTCCTCTGTGCATTCTGCCAAGAAATACCATCTCATAAACAGAAGTATGCACATTAAATCCTGGCATACTGAGAGAGGAAAAGGTAGGCATTTTTTGCATACAAATTATAAACCTGACTGAAGGTTTATCTGAGAGCCAAACACACCTATGGTGCTTTTACCCTGATGCTTCAACTCAAATAAGAAGCATACTTCTGAAATTAATCTCCATATTACCACCTCTTACTATGCTTGCTTCACATTGACAAGCACTCTCAAAATGCACTATCTGGATTCCCTTTAGGCAAACCTAAACTAGAGGGTGTTCCTGTGGAGAAGCATCAACCCTCTCTGCTGTGGATGGCCATTCAAGCCCATGGGACCAGACTAGACCTGGTTCTCTGTAACCTGAATCTGAAATATATGCAGTGTGTATGGCATATCCTTAGCAACTGTTGCACTTTACACAGCCTCTCCTATAGATGATACTATTTGCTAATATGTACTTTGCTTCCATAAGCTAATTAGGTTGTTCATTATTTATGACTTCTTCATTACTAGATTGCCCAATGAAGAGCTCACATATAATGGGGGAGTCCTACTGAGATGAAGAGAATTGCTTGGCTATTGCTTAATGAGTCAAAAACCCACTCCCAATATTAACATGAAAAAGGCTGCAAAGACATACTCTTTTTATTTCAGTGGACATATTTTGCATATTGATATACATTACTCTTACATTAACAAAGACATAACCTGCCCTGAATTATTGTCTTTTCTGTTGAAAATTAGCTGCTGTATGAATGGAGGAGCCTAGGTAAAGCACCAAACCAGATTGGCCTGTAGCTTACCAAAGTCTTCAAGAAATAGTAATAGCAGAAATCTTCTGCATAAAAGCTAACATTACCATGGCATACTCTGAGCAATTCCATATGAAATAGAGTGAGTGAAAAACAAGACGTGTTAGGGTAACTTTTCAATTACAAACCACTGGATTACAGGCGATTAAGCAAAGGTGAAGTTCTGACATGAAATATAAGACTAAAGGAGGCTTTGGTGTAAGGGATTTCCCTGGTCCTTTCCTCTGTGTACTGGATACACAACTGGTGTTCTGACTAGAAGACAGGACATACGGCATTCTAGTTCAATAATTATGGGAGATAGAGTGTGCCGTGAGAGCAAGTGGTAGGAAGCTGGGGGCAGGCTTTGAAGGTAATACTGGAGATAAAAGTGGTGAGTGGGAGACATGACTCATACCACTGACCTGTGAACAATGACAGCAAGCTGAATCGTGGTTTGACGACCATTCTTGGTGAGCTGTAATAGATACACCAATTGTAAAATATTCTTAACCATCTGTGACTGTGGTGGCAACCTGCCAGCCATAAGGACTACCCAGCATTGAGAAGGTGTCTGCTCTCTGTTACAAGTGACTTACTAGAAAGTGTGTAGGCTTTTCTAGATCTGTTTTCCACACTGCCATTACAGACAAAGGTCTAGGTTATGCTCTTCTTACATTGATAAATAGTTCATTTCTTAATTAGTTCCTTTTTTCCTATGGATATTCAAAGATCAAACACCTCCTCATCCTGTGGAAGTATAATGAAATCTAAGCCTAAATGTCTCACATAATTTTATACAGTTATTTTAAGAGAGATTGTTTGAATCCTGACTTAGTATGCGAAGAGAGGAGAGGCCTTTCAGAAGGGCTGTGTCCTACAGCAGCAAGGTTGACAGGAGAGAAAGTATGGGAGAAGAGATCACAAGGTCAGAACAAAAGTGGTCTGATGAATGAATACATCAATTTATTGACAAGTTATGGTAGAATTGGATGCATTTCTGCAATTTTTGACGCAATTTTGAATTAATAGTTTATTTTAAGCTGATGTCTGGATTGGGGACTCGGTTACCTTTAAATAACTCATCTGCTTAGACCCCAGTAAAAACATAGAATCTTCTACCTCTGAAGAAAAATGGTCTGGCCTACAAAGGAGACTACAAAGAAAAAAACATGAGCATAGTTGGTCCTGAGAGAACTTTGATTGTAAACATACATGGTACACCAGGGGATGAGCCTGTACCTGTTGGAGTCTGTTGCCTGTGCCCTTCTGAAATACCACTTTAATAACAGTATTTTTTGTTCTCTTATGGTGTATAGATGCTTTTCTACTCAAGACCAGAAAGTTTTCCACATGGCACTGTTTATCTGAAGGTGCCCCTAGAGCAACCCCTTGCATTTTCAATTCTAGAGTATATACTAATGCCTGTTAGTCTTGGGCTACCCCAGGTAAATATATTATCTTCTGGATACTGCAAGACTGGAGGTGTACTTTGGTTTCAGGGCTGACATTAAATACTCACTGTGTAAGATTTAAAATGGAAGAAAAATAGTTATTTTTCAAAACCCAACAGTATTGTAAAAAAGTCTTGGGAGAAGGCAAAACAAAACCCATATTTTTTAATTTTTGCCTAATCATAGTTTCTTAAACTCTGCACATCTCTACCAGATCCTGACATTAACTGCTCAGCCCTTGTCACTTCTTCAGGATTAACATGCTGCACATTCCTACAGAGCTAGAGCCTGCAATTGAAGGTGACAACTGCAGCTATCTAGGTCAGCTCTTTTGGCCAGATGCTTCTTTCTGTGTCTCAAACTTTGCTCTTTATTTCTTGCTGTTCACTTCTCTCCTGCCATGGAGTGCTGGAGATGAGGAATATTAAGTTATTACTTTTTGTTCTACACCTTTAGATATACCTTAATTAGCTAAATCCTGGCTTCACTGTGCTCTGCACAGCCTCCTCAAGACATGCTATTAAAACTTGTCTGTATTCTGAGAAATAAGAAATACCAAAACCTTATTAATTTACAGCTCTCCTTTCTTGCTTTGCAAGCATCTCATAAGGAGCAGCAAGAGCCAATGGAATGGGGAACTACCCCTATTGTGACAGGGATAAACCTGATAAGATGCCACTGTTTCCTTCTGTATTTCAGAAGAGCTGCAGTTGAGGCATGTTTGTTTCGTTGTTTTCAGTAGCTGTCTTCCAGCTAGTTCACTTCATATAATACTGCCTTGGAGAAAGATGCTTGTAAATATTTTTGCAAATAGTATTCGGGAATTCTTGAGTGTGTGTCTGAACCCAGAAACCAATTCATGAGAAGATGCACACAGAATTATCTGAACATTGGATCCAGCTGAATGTGGACAAATACTATCTTCAGCTGTAAAAACTTACATCAAAATAGGGAAGAGGCAAATATATTACAAGAAAGGACAGAAATGGCATCACACATCACATGGCACTTAATCCTGAAGAGGTCTAAGGGTCAGGCTCCGGAGCCAATAACTAATACTACAAGACTCATTGTTTTGCTCAGTGGAAAATAACAGTTATTAATTTTGTGTTCTGTTTTTTTTTAAAAACTGACTAATTTCTACTATCTGTTTTGAAATCTGATTTTAAAGGGAGCTGGATGACAGTGTTTGATGATGCCTCATGAACTTTATCTTTGAAAGGCAAGCCAGTAATAGTATGTTGAAAGCTGCATGATCTGTGCAATAGAGGTCCATTTTGTAGTTATGATTTTACACATAGAATTTAATTTTAAGATAAAACCATTTTTTTTCCATTTTAGTGAGCAAACACTTGAAATCTGAGTCCAGAAAGTAAAAAAAAAAAAAAAAAATTGTAGCTCCTGGAGCTCTTTTTTGCCCTTTCTCTCAAGATGTCTACAAATAGTTACTACATTGTATTTCAATTCTAAATTTGATTCTATTTTATACTTGATAAATCATATACTTGCTCTTGCTGTCATATCTGTGGTATGATTATCCCTGTGGCTCTGGGCTGGAAGAGTCCAGGAGCTGATTATCACCTTATTATATTCATATTGGTTTTTTTACCATAGTGTGTGAGCACTTCACCACCTCTATCCTCTCAAAAGCTGTTAGTGATCAGGTTGTAGTTTAAGCCTCATTTAAAATTGGGAGAAGAGATACTGAGCTGTGCATTATCTATTTTATTGTGACCTGCTGGTAGCTGGAGTATCTTTTTCCACTTCTCACTATTTTCTGTTCTTTGACCTGTATGCTTTAAACAAAACAGATAAAAGGGATGGGCTACTTTCTCTGTCATCCAGATGAAATTTCAATTTCAACCTTTTTGAAAAGATCACAGCAGTGGCTACATATAGTGGATTGAATTAATCCCCAGTCCAGCTCGACAGGAACTAAATTTGTGTGAGGTTATTTGAGTGGATATATCGGCACATATACTTTATGTATATAATGCATGTATTTGGGGCCATAATGAAATGCGAGTTCTGGCTCACTGTGGTTTCTCTGTATCCTTGCCAGGCATACTAATGCTTCAGCCTTCTGCAACTGGAGCCTTTCTCAGGACTCTCAATAAAGTAGTATATTTGTATGCAAAGTCATTGAGAGCTGCCAACATCGTGATGACATGATTCATCGTTTTTGCTGATTCTCAAGGCATTTTTTGCATAAAGAAGCCTTTGAGAACTGAGCAGAACCTCATTCTGCCTTTCAGGGCTGGCTGTCAGGGCACTGTAGACAGCTTTTGTGTTCACTAAGCCGATTTCTTTCACAGGGTAAAGTTCCCACTGGGGGATGTGGTTGCCAGGACACGTAAAACAGCTACAGCAGGATACAACTCCATACTTTCCTTTGGCATGAAAAGTGCAGATGAAGGCACTGCTGGTTACACCTGATGGATGGTTTTGTGATCAAGCTGTCCTAAACCTTAAGAAACAGCTTTTTTTGTTTTGTTTTGGTTTTGTTTGTTTTGTGGGTTTTGTTTTTCGTTTGTTTTGTAGTTGGTGTCTTTGGTTGGTGGGTTTGTTTTGGGGTTTTGTTTATTTTTTTTGTATTTTAAGCAAAGAAGAGAGGATGTTAAACATGGGATCCTCTTCCACTGTTAATGTCATAAAAGCCAAACATTCACAGCAGTGAGGCACCTTTCACAGTAGCACTTTGTCTCTTGGCTCTTTCTGTTTAATGTTGGAAGTGGCATTCTCTGGTGACTGATCTGCTACTGTGCCCCTGCTCTTTTATTGGGCAGTTATTCTTCCATGGTAGCTGTTCTTCAGCTGGAGGGATGGGTTGCTTTTCAGTATGTGTGGCATTTGCTTTATTGTGTGAGTTTTGGCGATGATGAAAATGGACAGGTTGGTAACCCTGGAATCTTCTCTTCAAGTACAATTACTAGGGAGATATGTAAATTCTTGTAGCCAGATCAGTGAACGTGCTCTTTCTCGGAGAGTCAGTTTTGTAAACTCTATAAAGCTGGAAAATCCATCTTGTAAATAAAAGATCATTGTTCTGGTACCTTGATATGTAGCTCAGTAACCCTGTGCTTGGTAAAAGCATGTCTTCTCAGTCTGATCTTGACTTTAGAATGTCCTGTGATGTTTTCCATGCCTTCAGGTTTTTTCTTGGTAACCAGTTCCCTTAGTGAATCACTTTTCTTGTTAAAATGTGAATATAATGTCTAAATTTGAATTCTTTGGTTTCAGTTATGAGCCATCAGTCCCTGTTAAATTGTTCCTGAAAAAGATTATAGTATCCTTTAGAAAATCTACCTTTTGTGTGTGTGAATGTATTTATTTATGGTGATCAATCCTTCCAAGTTTCTTTCTGATATTCTAAGCGTTCCGAGCTCCTTAAGTGTCTCACAGAAAGACAGTTTCTCTTACCTTCAAATCACGCTTTTTATCCTCTTTGTACACACCTTCTAATTTTTCAGTATCCTTTAACAACCTGTATCTGAAAAATACAAACACTGTGCCAATACGGTCTGACTGCCGCCATATTCAGAAGTAAATTTTTTTCCCCACAGTCAGTAATTTTTCCTGTGCTTGTATGTGTTGTGATTTGAATTTTCTTGCCCATATTAAGATGTTAGCCTTCTGTCCAGTATGAACACAAACCCTTCTCAGAGAAAGCAGTTATATATACAATCCATAGGTCAAGCCTATCTTTTTTACTCTTATTTAATGTGCTCTTTATTGTGATTAAATAATAGCAGTGTTTCACATTGCTTAATCAAACAACCTCTCTCTTTAGCAATCTTACATCTACACACTTGCCTTTATCACCAATACTTGTGATTTCCACAGAGGAATAACATCAAATTCATTAAAAAGCTACTATTGTCATAAAAGTATATTGACTAATATGAACTATGTTATAGTCTTTATCAACACAGTCTTGCCCCTGCTGCGGTACTGGTGACTGGATCAGGTTAATTGTATGGCTTAATCAGTCAGGTACTTAATTTGAAAACCAATGCTCAGGTAGAGAGAGACAAGCAGTTTTCATGTCTAATATTGGCAGCAGCTGGACAACGAGCTGAGGTCACCAAAGCCCTCCCATATGGACTGTCAAAGAGCCCTTTAGTGTTAATGACATCCAGGCAATGTTAGCCGAGTGTCTTGTTTTAAAATGGTGACTTAGAGCTCATGGTTTCTGTAGCCCATTAACACTTCTAAGACAGTCAAGCCTTTCCAGAGGGGATTTGGAGGAGTTACTCCTTTAATGCTGTGGAGAATGGAATGTACAATCCTAGTACATGAGGGAAAATATGCTCCTGAAAGCTGATTGATTGAAGAAAATTGTGTGTTAGAATTAAGGTACTTTGTGGAATTATGTTGCTGAAAATGCTTCTATTTTACCTTCATAATCTGTTAAACAGAAATCAGTTGTGTGTGCTCTGATTACATTTTGTACACTGTCAAATAAGTTAATCTGCTATTTGGAACATAAAGTTGTGGCAAAACTCTAAAAACAATATGAAACTTTCCCTAGTTTGTACAGACACATTAGGTGACTGTAAAGCCTTGACATTCTTTTTGAACAACTTTGATACTTGACACAGAAGAAACCCCTAAACACTCCTGCTACATATAGTTTCTTAAAGCAGTTAAAAGATACAGGTTCCCAGAACCATGGAGTATCTGATCAGGTTGCTTAGCTCTCCCTAAGTTACTGAGAAAGTTTTTCAAAGTTTGGTGAGTTGGTTAAATTGCTGTTCCTTGTAGTTAAGGTGATATTTCTGCCCTTCTTTAAACTAAGGGAATCCTTACACAACACTCACAGACCTAGTTCTGCTTATGAATCAATGTCCTTTAGTGTCTCTTTAAAACAAAATGTGTTGATTCCTTTATTCCTGCATGTGCAAAGTCAGATGATAAAACCCAGAACAAAAGCCACGGACATCTAATAGAACTTGGGCAAGAAAAAAGCCTGTTCCTTAGAGCAACCCTCTCAATAGTTGAAGAAAGGAAGTATACAAGAAATATACCAACATATGGTGCTGCCAGATGTCAAGTACCTTGGGAAGTTGCTGTCAGATGCATTTGTTTTCAGTAGGCACTAAAATTTATCTCAGTTTTGTGGGACAATTATCCATGGTACTGCCAAAGGGATTAATTTCTTTCCCCCTTAGTATAAACCATGCTCCTTAGTAATACTGTTTTTGAAAAATAAATGCCTTAATTTAGGACTCAATTAACAGTTACTGCATCAACCCTGACAAAACACCATAAATACATCAAATACCTTTTAATTTCTGAAGGCTCTAGTCTAATCTGCCAGTTAAAAGTCAGGTTTCTAATTAGTTTGCCTGTTGCTTTGGTTTGGGCTGGTTGCTGTCAGAATGTAGTGGGAGTTTTAGTGCTTTGTGTCTGTGTGTTTGAGATTTGACTCAAACCAAAATGAGCTCAATGTTGAACTCAGTGCTGTGGCAGTCTGTTTGCTGCTTTGCAAAGTCTGTTAAATTTGTTGGCAAAATTATTATTGTTGATAAAGGGATAAAGATAGAGGGAAGCAGCTGCAAGCAGCATTTGCATAGCAAATAATAACACAAATCAAGGCAAGTCTGTTCTCTGTGTTTGGGCAATTAGAGACCGGAGTGTCCAAACACTAGGGAGAAGGGTGATTTCCCTGGACAGTCAAAGAAAACCCCCCAAAAATCACAACATCCTCCAAAATCACTGTGAGTGTGACAATGGACAAAACAGTAATTCTGAAACCAATGCATGAATATAGCTATCCTCATCTTAATTTTTCTAATGATGCAATACTAAATGTTGTGACCAATGTATTATTAGATAGCTATGTCGAAGGTATTCTTTTTCCTTGCTCATGCTGCTTTTGCTAGCTGAATTTTCCTGATCTTTTTCAAATACCTGTTTCAGATATTGATGAGTGTCTTGAAGGTGGTTTGGGAACCTGTGGCCAAACCTGTATCAATGTTCCAGGATCCTATATCTGCTCCTGTTTACCTGGCTACTCTTTGAATATTGACAAATGGTCTTGCGATGTGAACGGTAAGATCATTTTAACTTTTGATGACTGAAAAAGAGCTTTAGAGATTTAATTAGCACCATTTTTCAAAAATGAACCATGCCTGCAGGGCCCTACTGGACACCAACTCAGGTGCTCTGGTTCACTGACAAAATAGTGCCTCTTCTACTCTGTGGGTGAGTGGCAAGGCCAACAGTGGGTGCCGCAGAGGAGTGACGGTGAAGAATGGAAAGTATGGTGGTAGAAAGATGAATGAAAATATGAAAACATAAAACTAAACAATTCCTTTCTGTTCAGCCTTCTCTGCGTGCTTGGAACTGCAAAATCTCTTATCCTGTCCTTACTCCTTCCAGGAACTTGTGGCAGCACACAAGATTTTGCTACCTTTGCCTCCTTCAGTCTGTTTCTGTTGATGTCTTTCCAGTACGCTTAGGGATAATGCTGTGAAATTATAAGCAGGGAGCCCTTAATTTTGGTTTCATCCATTGTCAGTGCCTTAAAAAACAATCAGTGCTACTGTGAGTTATTTCTCTCCCTTGCTCTGCCCCAAGTGTATAAATTGACTTTTAAATGTGGGAAATGCATTTATATTTCAAAGTTTTTAGCTCTTCTAAGAGGAAAATATTCACAGTTATGGCCTTTAAATAACCTTAAGTTTGTCCTCAACTGATGCTACCTTTGGAAAAAAATCTAGCTAGGTTTATATTCTGTATAGCTCCCAAATTGCCACCAATACAATTACTTCAGTCACCCCCTAGAATCATCATAATTATCAGCTATGTGTGATTCACAAAGACCCAAACTGGATTTTTTTATAGTCCTGCCTAAGCATCTCTGGTTCCTTAAATAGAATTTTCCTTTTTTAAAAAAATCACATCTTCTGTGAACTCTTCACTTCTGAAGTGAAAACAAACATGTTAATTAACCATGCTCTTTGTGCACAGGTATCTTTCACAGAACAAGCCTACCTTCATTTTGGAGGACTTCAGCTTTTTAACACATTATTACTAGCGTTTATAGGACAGTAATTTGAAATGGGCTTCCACTTGGAGACTCATCCATGACAAAATTCTTCCAACCTCAGCTGGCAAGCATGCAGTGGTTGGTCTGATCTCTGACCAGGCTGTAGGATTTGGGACTAGTGGTAACAACCATTGCAGTCTCAGTTTCCTAACTCAGATTTTTGACTAATTTTCAGCACTAAATGTGAAAGGACCATTATATTTTTATCTTATTGGTTCTCTATGATACACCTAGAAAGTTATTATTAAAATATTTCTCTTTGACTAGTTTATTACTGATGAGAACTTAATGCAGCAAAAATGCAATTCTTATCAATTAATTGGTCCCTTTTTTTTCTCCACACCAGACCCTGCACCGTTCCTACTTTTTAGCCATGGAAATGCCATCTTTAGAATTGACACTGAAGGGACCAATCATGAAAGATTGGTTGCTGATACTGGTCCATCAACGCTTATGGATTTTCATTATATAGAAGAGAAAGTGTATTGGGTAGACTCTGAAAGGAGACTATTTCAAAGAATTCACTTGAATGGCACAAAACGAGAGGTAGAGTACTCAGTTCTCTGGAATTCTCCAAGTTATTGCATGTAAACCCCCCTGTGGAAACCACCTGCTCTTTAGGTACAATTCTGCCTTTACTGTTCTTTGATTAGTGCTTTATTTTTGCTGTTGTAATAGTTCTGATCCTGAGTCTAGGCTGTTTTACTGGCATTCATGTTTAGTACATTCAGTATTTTCTGTGGATCAAGTGAAGGAGAGTAAAAATGAAGGAGAGGAAATTCAGACAAGCTAAAGCTTTGTAGACATTAATGTTTCTATCAGTTTCAAATTAATCTCTGACATTATGGAACTTTGTCTTCCAGATTATTGTAACAGAAGCTGACACAAATGCTATGAGAAGAATGTGCTTCAATTCCTACTTATTTTTTTCCCTCAAACCTTTTACTGGTTTCTATGGTTGCATAAATGCTTCTTTTGGCACGTCATCCTTTGTTCAGAAAAAGCTGTGCAGTTCATAGCATCTGGCTGATTAGAGAAGGGCAGACATGCTATTGTGGCTGAACTTTAATGGTGTAAGGTCCTTCTTTTGTTCAAGCAAGATTGCCAGTGTTCGTGTACCCATGTAGGGTCTTCACTGATGTATTTCCACTGACTTTTAAGGATTGGAGACCAGCAGCAGTGTGTTAAGAAGTCTTCCATCTGTAAGAGTACAGGTTTGAGTGCTTCATAGTGTGTCAAATGCAAAAAGTTGTAGCTGAAAGATTAGTCCAGTTTATTTCTTGTACAAAACAGTTTCTCCTTTTGCACAATTTGAGTCTCTCAGTTCAGAGGGAGTATGTATAAGCACAAGGACCAAATGAAAGTGTTGAAAGAATGAGAAAGAGAAATAGCTATGGGTTTGAAAGAGAAATAGCTACAGGTTTGAAAGAAAATGAAACAGACAAAGGAATGAAATAGGAAGTTTCAGTCTGGCATTCTATTCCCTATAATGAAAGTCTTGCAAGTTTTTCGATTTTTTTGTTTGCAGAGACTATGTTACATAGACAAAGGCATTTCAGGATTTGCTATTGACTGGATAAATCAAGACATTCTCTGGGCCAACAGACAGAAAGGAACCATAGAAGCGACAGACATGAATGGGAAGAAACGCCGAGTTCTTCTAAGAGATGTTAGTCATCCCACAAGGATTACAATTGATGCTGAACAAAGGTAATTTTAAATGGATTGGTAATTTCATTGAAATGGACTCCAAATATGTAAAGTACTCTGATTGTGGTTTCATGGAATCATGGAAATGAATTGGAAGGGGACAAAAAGATCATCTAGTTGAACACCTCTGCTATTGGCAGAGAAGCTCTCCACTAGACCAGGTTGTTCAAAGTCCCATCCAAATTGGTCTTGAACACTTCCAGGGATGATGCATCTACAGCTTCTCTGGGCAACCTGTTGCAGTGCTTCACCACCTTCTCAGTAAAGAATTTCTTCCTAATATCTAATCTAAACTTACCCTATTTCAGTTTAAAGCCACTCTCCCTTGTCCTATCACTACACGTCCTTGCAAAAAGTCCCTCTCCAGCTTTCCTGTAAGCCCCCTTTAACTTGCTATTTTGGAAGAACTGCTGTTACTCTTAATCACATCAGTAAATCTGGGTTCTGATCCATGAATATCTTGACATACAATTAGCTTCAGTGAATAACCAGTTTTGAGTATCGGAGCTGTATTTTGACTGTCTTAATATAATAACAGTATAGTCTGTCTGCTATAACCAGCAGGAAGATAGAAATAAGGACAATAATAGAAATGATGTTTTAAAGTTAAGAACTTAAATGGTGTGTTCAAGTAGAAAATCAGGAGGTAGATACCTTCCCAGAGGCAGAAGGCAATGCAGATTTGCCTCAAAGATCTGCCTTCCCTCAAGTTTGCACGTGTTCCCCATAGATTTGAAAGGTTATTCCAGTTTCCTTGTGTGACTGCATGGCTGAACAAAGCAGAGAGACAGACAACAGTGCTTCATGGTTAAGCTGGGCTAATTCCTGCTTGACCTACATGAGAGAATTCTAGTAGCTCTAGTACCGCACTGAGAAATTTTGTATACAGGAGCAACTAAACAAGGACCGTGTAGCAGGGATGTGGTTTTGCAAAATATAGGTTTGTTTATTGTGTTGGGTTTTTTTTTAATTTTGTTTTCTTAACATGCCTTTCTTGCCTGCAGGCTTTTATTTTGGTCTTCAGATGGTACAATTTCCAGCATACACCGAATGTCCCTCAGTGGAAGTGGTACAATATATGTTTTAAGAACCACAGAGAAAATAAAGGCCATCTCACTAGATTTGGTTGATGCAAGGCTCTACTGGATCCAACATGACCACCAGAAAGAGATTTCCCATATTGGATCATGTGACTATGATGGTGGAGCTGTTCGTTTGCTCAAAAATTCTGTCCGGTGGGTTTTCCTCAGCTTGTCAGAAGTGAAACACTCATTTCAGGGATGCCATTAAGCTCTCTTCCTCATTCTCCCTTTTATTGTGTCAGTTCATAACATGAGGAGTATGAAGTGTAGTGCAAATGGCCTGAAACTGTAAATCTAAAAGTAATGATAGGAAAATGGAAAAATACCACTATTTTCAAGACAATATTGCCTCTCACTACTTTCCATCTTTCAAGCTTTTAGCAGATGATAACTAAATCCTTAGAAATCCTCTCCGAGTGTTTATTAGTGGCCTTTTTCTTCAGATAGAAGAGCCAAAAGGAGAGATTAAGTGACTTATCCAAGGTCACAGTGGGTGAGCTCAGGTGTCTGAGCTGTATTCGAGACTGAACTAGATCAGGTCTTTCCCTTCTTCCTCTACGCCTGTTGTCATCCTTAGCTGCTGGGTGGGGACGCTCAGCTCTGTGCTCAGACTCTCCAGCAAGCAATAGCAGATGTGTTGAAAACTGTCGTGTACAAGAGCATTGTTGCTTTCTGATCCCAGGTGCCGGGGCTAAGCACAGCAGAGGGGGCTGTTGCACCCATGTGCTTCTGGCCTTCATGCTGTGCAGGGGTACAGATGCCCTGTGCTGGTCCTGTGTTCAGGGAGGTGCTGGGGAAAAGTCACCCTGTATCACTGCAGTGTCTGTCAGTTTGGCTGGATTGGCATGTGTGTAATAGGGATTGCCAACAGCAAAATTAGAAAAATACATGATTTTGCTGGTCTGCTAATTTAAATATGCAGCACTTTATTTGCATATGATGAACACAAAGCTTGTTTCTCCCTACACTGCCAGAGAGCACATTGGATTTTTCCTTACCCTCTTCTCCTTTCTCCCTCAAATTGGCTGTTGTTCACTAGGGCATCAACACTTTCTCTTTAGCCTGGATGACACGGATTCTCAGTTTTCACCTGGATTACTTACCAGAAAGTGGAAGACAAAATTACCCCTTTCAGTATTTTTTCTGCTTTCTCCCTTGTTTAAAACTGGGCCCTTTTATGGTTCCTGCTAGCTGCTATAACTGACTACTGAATGGAAACTACATTCCTGCAAGAGGAGAAGCAGCAGAAGATGGATATTAGGAATGCTCTACTCTTACATCTCCATCTTCACTTTGATTTCCTTGAACAGTCAGAATTGTCAGAGCAGGCACTGGATATTGGGAAATGGTGAAACTTACCTGACCTACATCCTTCAACAAAACAACTGCCTATTTTAGTTGCTGGGTTTACCAGAAGCGGGGTGATACCCAAGCTTTCTCTTCCAATTGAGTCAGTGCTGAGCAATAGTTCATAAATCCCATGAGAAATGCAGGTTATCCATTTAGTGTTTATTTCTTCCAAATATTCAGAATTATTAGTGCTGAATTATTTTGGGTATGTCTCTGCACCTCATCTGATTCTCATATGTAGAACATAATGCTTACTATATATATGTGTGGGTATATATAAGAATACAAAGAAAAGTTATTTACAGTGAACTTGACTGAACTAGATGCTCAGAAAATGTATGTGCCACTTTGTGTTATCTTCTCTTGTTGTAGACATCAACTGCTTGGTATGTCTCTCTTTGCTGAGCACCTGTACTACTCAGAGTTGAAATCTGGCATGATATGGAGAGCCAACAAATATACTGGAGAAGTTGTAGTCACAATTAGCCTGAAGCCATCATTTTTTCCACCAGTGGAGATAAAAATAGTACATCCATTTAAACAGCCAGGTGCAAGAACTGATTCTCAAGATTTGGGTAAGTAAAATGGAATGGTACAGTTGAATGTATGAGTATAATAATGTCATACACTCTGATTCTCCACAGTAATAATTTTCTTTGGTAAAATTCCAGGCCACAGTGAAGTAAAGGGAAAAATTTTCTTTAACTTCAGTGATCCACAGTTCTACTTGTGTGTAAATCCAGCTGAGTATCAGGCTAGAAGTGTCCTGAACATCAGCTGCTCATTTCATTGCTCTAAATACACATGCAGATAAATATGACTTTCTCCTTCTCATCTCTTAGTTTACACAAAGGTGTTTTTATACTTTCCTGCTAAATGCACAGACCATACAGCTTTTTAATCCTCTACCTACATTATTTCATCAAATGTCTGCTTCATTATGGAAGTTTTAGTCTAATGTGCATGAAAACACCTCTGATCATTATGGCATTGAAGCACTTTAAGCACAAAGTATGTCCTACAAGTGATACTGTGGGTGTCTCAGCTTTGCTGCAAAATGGTTCAATTAAGAGTCATTGTATCTTAGAAAGACTTCAGGTTGTCATAATAGCTATGGAATAAGAGCCTCAAGTCTCTTTAATATCAGTTGCATCCCACAGTATGAGTTGGTCATCTTGTTGCCTTTCACTGTGGATCCAAAAAGGAAGGTTGTTGACTATCAGTAGCTCACCTTCCTTGAGGATTCCTACTGAGTAGGAAGTGGGGGATGTCCAGGGGAAATAGCGCCCCTTTCTCTGGTCTCTGGAAAGCACACAGAGCATTCTTGCTTTAGTTGAATAGCTTTTGTCACCAGTTTTGCTTGGATAAGAACAACTAAGAATACAGCATAAAGGTGTTTCTGTGTTGAGCAGTGGTTGCAGAACACCAAAGGGGAGATGGCAATGGGTTTCCAGGGGTTTCCAGAGTTATAAGTGATATAAAGATATGAGGAGAATGTAATGCTTGTTTTTGTTTTTTTTTGAGCAAAAATGAAACTGTAAATATCTCTCTTGAACTATTTCTAAATATCTACTACCAAATAGGCTTTGTCTTTCTTCATGCCACCCAACAGCTTTATACGGTACCATGCCATCTCTTCTTTTTGAAGACTGATCTGAGTGGGAAAATCAAAATCTTCAAAGAAATTTTCCAATTCAAATGCTTTGTTTTTACTGCAAAAAGCTCTTGAGATGCAGAAGATAAAATGTTCCTGGAAATCAAGCTTACACTTGTAAGGACGGGGAGCATCTATTCAGACACAATATCTGTGGTGTGCTTACTTTGAGGAAAACAATCATCCTGGCAAATGGAAGCACTTTATTTGATTGACACATTTGGTACTCTCACACAAAGTAACTAGGGCAGGATATATTTGTAGCACAAAGAGCGGCACGTCCACACTTCTCAGGGTTGTTGTACAGAGATTCAGGTCTTATGTCTCCTTGGGCGTCTGTCACAATGTTTACCTATGCATGAAGATGGAAAGGAAGAGGCAATGACTGAGAAAGGTAATTCGTGGTAGTGGTCTCTTGAACCTCAGGAACTGCCGGTTGTGTTACATCTCCTCTGCACAAAAACGTGCAGCATAATTTCATTGAAAATTTTCATTGACTGTGGGCAGTTAGCTTTTATTCTTCTCTCAGAAGATTAAGTCCACTTCTTCCACCAGAGCATTTTGCTTTCCAGTGTTTATCTTTCCACTGGAAAAAGGCTTTCCCCAGTTTTATCAATTTATTTTATGTATGTAGATGTGGTTTATATATATATATATACCAGTGTTTTCAAATGCCTTGCAGTATATACTCCTGTATTTCCACTATGTTTAGTAAATTTTTGTATGACACTAAGTGTTGTCAACAGTAGGCCCTTCTTTAAATTCCAAGTAACTTCTTGTAAAAATGTCTGGAAAGTGATGGAGTAGAAAGAAGCTTAACAGGCTGAATCCAGATGAACCTTTTGGACTTTGTATGTATGTTCCTTGGCTTATCCAGTGCAAGAAAGGGGATCAAAGGAGGACTAATGAGCCTGGAGTTCAAATGAGATTTATAGCTGATCTTACAACAGAGAAACCTGGAGATAAAAGCATACCTAGACTAATTGGATGCTCTGTACAAGCTAAGAAAATATATGTTGCAATGTAGCGTCAACTGTGAATTATCATGCCTTCTTTAAAGCAGATAACTACCTTCAGATGAAAAGGGAACTGATGAGAAGCGTGCAACTGACATGATTTGATTTTTTTACTGCAGTTTGAATTATTTACTTTGCTACTTAAATTCCCCATGTACCCTCTCCACTTTCTCTTTCAAATGACTTCCCTGGATTGGTCAGGGCCAATAAGTACAGAGAAGAGCATTAATTCAGCTATGGGCTTGCTGTAACCCCACAAAACAACTTTGGTATGGCAGTATCACACTTTTATTAATGGCTCATATAATATCTTAATTGCCTTAAAATCTCAAAGACTGCCTCTGGAATTCTTTAAAGTATCTTTTCTAACAGATTAATGGTATTCAGTACACTTCCTTCCCATGAAAAAGGATACTTGAGCAGCTTTTTCCGTGAAGCAGAAGTAGGAAGGCTTATGAGGATCTCTTGGGTACTTCTTTTCTGCTTCCTTTGAAGAAACTTTGAGCATATCTTCTTGGACATCAGAAAGATTCTGAGGTTTAAATCTAAGTTCAGCATTTATAGCACTTTTATTTCTCACAGATCCACTCCAGTACAAAGATTCTCTAGACTGTGCTACTATTTTTTGTCCAAATGAAGCATACAGTCATTATGATCTGTCCATTTTGTTAAATAATGTGAGTAATAATGTGATAATAATTCTTAGTCTTCATATGCCATCTGTCTTTTAAAAATCTCTCTTCTCTCTCTTATTTTGCGTGTGTGCTCTCTCTCTGTCATGCCCTTATTTCTGAGTGTTTTACAGAGTAATACATACTACTGCGCAGGACTGGTGGTGTATGAAAGCTGCTACACAGTTCTCCCTTTCACAGTCACTATAGGTATACACCCAAAGGAACCCATTCCTTACTTCAGCCTCTCTAGATCTGCTTGTGCTGACATAGAGCTGGAAACGATTGTTTGCACCGACCTACTCTTAGTCTTCCAAGTACTTTATTTTTGCAGTGATTTTTTTTTGCCTGATTTTACCAATAGAAAATAATAGAAGTTATGTTCTATTAATAAGAAGTTTCTTGGGTTGAGCAAGCAGGTGTCAAGAAAAAAATACATTTCTGATTATCCTTCTACTTGAAGGTTGATATGGTAAGAACTTCGTTACACTTACACTGTATTTATTCTTCCAGAAAAAGGAATCTGTGATTTGAACAGAGAAAAGTGCAGAAGAAGAATTTGCAGGCCAGAATCGAGGACTCATCGGTGTAAATGTTCTAGTGGCTTTATTTTAAGTAGAAACAAACAGTTTTGTGAAGGTAATTTGTGAATCTCTCTTCAACTTTATCCATCAGATGAAAGAAAACTCTTCTTTTACTTATCTTGAGTATGAAAAAACACTGAGGTTTTAAAAGTTTCAGTTGTGCCATTTAAGTTTCGTGTCCTTCCAGGTTCTGAAATAGTCTAAAAAGAGACCTATGAATGTGTCATAGGTGTGAAATTTTGGTCTTAGCTTGAGTAGGTAAAGCAGCTTCAGGTAAGTAGATGTGCTTATGTGTCCTAATTCAATTTTTAAATAAAAATGAAAACAGATTTGTCACCAAAAGTGAAATGTTGAACAATCCTGCAACAAGATTAGTACTACTGTCAAAAAAGACAGAAATTCTTAACATGCTTCTAAATGTTTTAATCTGGATTGTTTTATTAAAAATCTAAAATTACTATCAGTAATAGACAAAATAATACTTTTTGAAGCACCTTTTTCAGTACATGACCAGATTTTATAAGGCATAAAGGCATCAAAATTCCTAGTTTACAGGATTTAGAAACCTGCCTGAGCAGCAGTGTTCCTGTTCTTAGGAAATTCATGAGAATTTCTTTCTGAATTTTGAACTCTAATACACTTCTGTGTTTTGAGATTTCTACTTAAGTCATGTTGAAGCCAGAATTTTTAAAAGAACTTTTGTCTGAAGATGTCCAATATAATTTTTTTTGGATGCACACGGGATTTGAACGGCACTGAAACCTGTATGGAAAGGTGTATTTTTGAAAGTCCTCTAGGCACCTCTGCTGGACACATTCAGCCTGAATATGTTTTCCTAGAAGTTTTTTAACACTGACTTGAATGAGGTCTGCAAACTTGCTTTTTTATAATTTATTAGGAAAAACATATTTTTGCAAAATGAATGCAAAAAAAGAGGTACTTCTTGCAGACTGTTTCTTTGTTTCATTAATCTGTGCCCCGATACTGGTTCATGTTATTCTGTCATGTTCATGTTATTCTTTTGGCAGATATTAATGAATGTGGCTTCTGGAATCATGGCTGTACTTTGGGCTGTGTGAACATCCCTGGTTCCTATTACTGCACGTGCCCAAAAGGTTTTGTTCTGCTGCCTGATAGGAAAACATGTCATGGTAAGGACCTGTAATACATGAACACTTGGAGCATCATATTGGAGAGAGTCCTCAGTTAACACTGGAACTGCTGAAAGTTTTGTGCATTGCATTACTTGTCTCTGATCCCTCATTATGTAAGTAGGATCAGCTTAAACTGAGTGGACCAATTTCAGATGTCATGTTTAAGGAAGTTAAGTTACACGTGAGTAATCGTATAGGCTGCTTCAGCAGGGAAAAATCATGGTGAGGTCTCCAGAGGGACTTCTTTGGCTCCTTGCTCACATTAGGCTCTGTGACAATTCCAGGTGGATAAGCAGTTGTAGCTTTTTAAATACGGTTTCTGAATTTGACTCACTGTGTCCATCCTGCATAAGAATTTGCCCAGTCTCTGAATGAGCAGCTTACAGCATCATCTTTTTTCTTTTCATAGCAGGGCTGATAGCATTGCTAATGTGTATGACATTAATGGAATTAAATGCATACACTCAGCCTAAAAATGAATTAAGCCTTTCTAAAGTAAGTCTGGAATGTAAAGTGCGAAAAGCATACAAGTTTTTAGGTCTTGGGATATTCCCAGTCACTTTTGAAGTGAAACTTACGCATAGACAAAGCTCCTTCTACCTTGTTTCCTTAGAAATAAAACACTGGTATAAGCTCCAAGTGGTAGTGCCACTGCACACGAATCACAGGAGGATCAGGACCTAGGGTATATTAAATCATATATCACTACTCTAGCAGTCAGTCTATTTCTTTTAGACCTCCAGGAATCATTTCTTCCTCTCTGTTAAGAGGGAGCCAGGAGCAGGTTTCAGTGACCCATATGTGAGTGTCCAGGGTGTGTGTGTGACAGCTGCAGAAAGCAGCCAGCTGTGACAGAAGACCTGTGAGAGTACTGTAGCCAGTCTGTTGGGAGGTGGAATATCCTTTTGTGTCCAAAATAAGACTTAGACAGTGCAACCCAGTCCTATGTTTGATGACCAGCTTGATCTACATGCCTACATGTTGAGTGGCTCAAACAAAATAGTTTTCCTAACACAAACTAGGGATGCAGCATGGGCAGTGTAACTCCTTAACTACTGCAGCACAAGGCAGATGTACCACCAACCGTGCAATGTGAGAGAGAACCAGAGGAAGAGAAAGATACTCTGATGCTTTGTTTTCCAAGTCCTTTACAAAGCTCTTCATCTGTTGCCACAAACTCTGGTCAGAAACAAACTCAAGATCAGCTTCTTGACCCTCTTCTCTGTGCTTAAGCAGTTAGAACAGTCCAGTCCAGATTGCAGTTGCCCTGGAGAAGCAATATTTGCAACAGCTATGCACCATTTAGACCAGTGTCTGCAGCTACAGTGTCTGCAGCTAATTCAAAGAAGCAGCTGTGGGAAACTTGCATTAGTTCCAGTCTTCCAGTGGGTGTTGCCATATGACAGTAGAGTTGGAATAAAGAGATGGAGCACTGCAGCACGGAAGGTGAGGAGCATATCCTATGAAATTGCATAAAAGAAATACTCAAAAAAATGTTGGCACTGCAACAATTCTAATAGAAAGTAAAGGAAAGCTATTGCCAGGTCCTCAGATGGTTTTGCTCATACAGCTTCTAAAATTGACACTGAGGAACATAGCTTTGTTTCAGGAAGGTTCATCTTCTGTTTTCATTGATTCTAGCTTTGTTATGCTTGGAGTAGTAGGCAAGTAGTTTTTCCTGATTCTCATTGTGTTTTATTCTTTCAGTATACATTTCTTGTAATTTTCAAAAGCTGATCTATTTTTGAAGACATGTAAGAAAAAATTCTATTTTGATAACATCTGCCTAGCATTTCAGAAAATTTAAGGCTGATAACATAATGGCTTCAGGACTCAGCAGTTCTGGCTTCCTCCTGTGCTGTAAGTAGGAGAGAGTGTGGAAAAAAACCTTGGAAAAAAAGAGAAACAAAGCAAAACAAACCTCAGAAAGACCACAGAGGTGGTGTACTCACAACATAACACTTTTATTTTTTTTATATATTTCATTAATTTTTATAATAATTTAAGATTTTTTTCCCCTCTTCAAATTACTGTAGAGCTAATTTCCTGTACAAATAACGACACTGAATGTAGTCATGGTTGCCTTCAAACATCCAAAGGCCCTGTTTGCTTTTGTCCAGAGGGATCTGTACTCAAAGTGGATGGCAAAACATGCACAGGTAAGTAACATTTTTTTCTAGCTGTAGTGACTGCCAAACTCTGTTTATTCTTGTCACTGAGAGCCAGAAGTGAATGAAGGCATTTTACACTCATTTTGCACACCTGTAAATGATTGTACAAGATAGAAGGCAATAGAATGTCAGGTGCTTTGGGTGCTAAGATGAGAAATATTAATTTTTTAATAGATTTTTATTAGCAGCAATGCCCAACGTTTGCAGGCCAAATTCTTTTTTTGTCAGCACAGATCAAGGCATGTCACAGATTTTTGTTGCTAGAGACATCTAAAATTTATATTTGAGGGGAAATACATGTACAAAAATAAGGCTTGGGTGAAATCTGAAGACAACTTCATTGATATCATGCAGCCCCGGTTCAGAGTCACTCTAACCCAAAAACGGATATTTTGTGGTCAGAGTACTCAAAGCTGCTAAGCTCATTAATCATTCCCCATTCCAGCAATTTTCCAAATTCAGGGCACTGTAACTTTTCAACTGTATCTTTTCAGTCTCAGGGTTCAAGATAGCTCCATTACTGCCAGCCTTACACACTGAAAAAAATATCCCTTTCTCTTTTGATCCATTTTGTATTGTTGACTCTACTATATACATAGATTCAGTCATTATTGCTGTTTTGCTAGGGACAATCCACTGAGTAAGCTCAAGATGACACTGAGAATATAATAGAAAGAATAAGAAAAGAATAGTTTATAAGAAATCTTGGTTTGTTGTATTAGAAAATAACAATTTGCCATCCTAGCCTGATAAACTTCTGAGGGGAGAATTGCATTAATTTGCTGTTTCTTTGCATGGAGTGCACAGTCTGATAGAATTTATTACTCTATTGTAGATGAGATGAGATTTGCATGGGAGAAGAGTTCTCTGAAACAATGAGCACGTGGAAGGCGTCTCTCTTCATGTGTCTCATCCTCCCACCTCCTATTTTGTGTTGTAAATTTTCAGGAAAAAACTCTGTAAAAATTTGTTTTCACTTTGTTAGGTTTCTGCTTTTAGCAGGAGGCTTTTTGGTAAATCTGCCAGTCACTGAGATGATTTGCACTGTAGAAATCCTGAGCAGAGTGAATCATTCTCTTATACCTCTGATTTTGTTGTATTTTATTTTTTTTTAGAACGGAACAGTAAAATTTTACAAATGCTCTGTTTAAGGTTGTACATCTCCAGATAATGGTGGCTGCAGTCAGAGATGCTCTTCTTTAAGCCCATTCTCCTGGGAGTGTGCTTGTTACCCTGGATATAAGCTTCAACGAGACAGAAAGCACTGCACAGCCATAGGTTGGTGTCTTGGTATGCCTGCATATTTCTGCCAGTAACAGCAAAAACATTTTTGAGTCCTTTAAAGTGGATGGTGCTACGGGGATCCCTTTTTGCATTGGTTTAGGTTACTTTGTGAAACTTGGGAAGTAGTAGTTGTTAGGAAAGATAACCTATTTTGGAAATAAGCCAGAACAAGCATCAGTATATGGTTCGGTCTCCATCACAGAATGTTCAATCTATGATCCAACTTCAACATTTCACTCTGGGCTCCCATACTGCAGAGATCCATCCTGCAGTATACAGGGTCTTGTGCCTTCATGTAAGTGTGGGCATAGTTTCTGCCCAGTGTTACAGAACCGGGCCTGAGTGCTCTACATTTGGAAAACAGGATAGGGAATAGTCTGTTGAAGGACTTTCCCTATAAGAATATTCCTCCCCAGAAAACCCAGGTATTTGATGTGAACCTTTGGGTTTCAGACCGTTTTGTTCCTTCTGAGAAAAAGGCACACCTTGGTGAGCAGCAGGTATAAGCAATTGCCCAAGAAAGAGGAGGAAATAGAAGTTTGTGGTTTGTTTCAGGAATAAAGTAAAGCTTTATTTTTTTGGAGGATTGCATTTATCTTGCTTTTAGTGTGAAAGACTTACTATATGCAAAAGTCAAGTGTTCTGGCACGTATTGTGATACTGTGAAATGCAGAGAGATGATTATCTTGAGACTAAGTCAGTGTGAAATGCAGTGGGGCTAGTGACTGGCTTTATCAAAAATTTTGAGGCTGATGCCAAAAACTTATATTCATATTTATCTTTAATTTCTGAGGCAAATGGAATGTAAGAAAATTGCCATAATTTCTTTGTGCTTCTGTTCCTCATTTTGTCTTTTACCATTACTTACAACACTAACTAGGTAGTAATGCAAGTTAGAGATCACTTTGAACCTAGTGCAATTAACATACTGAAGAATTTTCATCAACAGGTCCTAAGCCATTTTTGTTATTTGCAAATGGCCAAGATATCCGCCAGATCAGTTTTGATGGAACGGATTATACAAGTTTACTTGACTGGCAGATGGGAATAGTCTTAGCACTGGACTCTGACCCGGTGGAAAATAAGGTAAGGCATTAAAAATTAGAGGATTTTGAAGTGTTGCAAGGACAAATGGATTGAGCTTTCATGTGCCTTAACCTTTTTGCTGTCAGTGATCTGGATTACATGTAGTGCTGCTCGTTGTTATGTTGCCTGCCTAGGAGCACAACTGGTACAGGCTGCCAAACGCTAGTTAAAGAGTTTCATCCTTACTTATGGAATGTGCTTTTTACGCTGACAGTGATAATTTACAGAGAATTTTGATTTCTAAGTTCGTTTCAGACATAATTTCAATTTCAAAGAACTTTTGTGTGACTTCTGCTTTCTCCATTAAGACTGTAGTGCCGTTTTCTGGAAATATATTGCAGGGTTCTTTCACTGTGTAGCAGCAAAAACAATAGTATCTTTTTTTTTTCTGTACAGCTAAATCCCAGAATTCCTACTAAATGTAGGAGTAATCTTAACAAGAACTACTTCCCATGTCCTGACATTACTGAGCAAAACTGCTGGATGCTCACTGAGTTTATTGCTCTTACAAAATAAATTTCTCATGTACAAGATAGTGCTGTTGGGAAACAGGAGTCTTCTCTGCAGAAAGAGCTGTTTGTTGATGTGGCTGCATCCTAATGCCATACTCCTTGCCTGCAGAGGTGGGAAGAACAGCAGTTCAGCTGTGCTTTGCTAAACCTTCCATGGCAGATAGTTTTATTTTCCTGTCATGAGACTGATTTACATGTAAAAGTGTTACAAAGAAATACTGGTCGGCACAGTGAAAGGTGATCATGAACTCAGTTAAGTTGCTGGAAGCATCTCAAGGCCCAGATGGACACAGCTAAACAAATGTGAATGCTACTAGATCTGCCCTTACAGGAGGAGCATTTCAGGCGCTTCTGGAACATTGCCACTTGCTCCTGAAATAGGGCCCTGCTAGAGAGCTAGCAGTTGTTCTGTGCTGTGCCAAATGTAAATCAGCTGTGCTGGTGACACTGGGTGTTTACCCGCGCTCCCCTCCTGTGGGGAGCTCGGCATGGCATTGGGGTGGGCACTACAGAGGTGAGGGGACCTGCAGGAACCCTGCCAGGCTGCAGCAGCCTGGTCTGGTCAGCACAGAGCTGAGTGGCAAGGAAGCATCCCTTTGTGCTCCCATGGTATTGAACCAGCTGGTTTCATGCTAGAGGCTCCCTCTGGTTTTGTTTGACCTCATGGTTATCATCAAAATAAAGTCATTTCTTTTGCTGTTACCATTTCCAAAGAAACCCTCAGCACTGTTTTTCATATGGTTCTGCCATACAGTGTATAGCTCCCTCTTGGTATTGAATAGAAAACAAATTTTCTTTCCTCATCCTTGGAAACCACAAATCTAGTTTTCCCACCAGCAGAGAACTTTTCTTTAGACTCAAAACTAAGAAACCTCTCCTGGATATATTAGAGCCTTACAGAATAGACACCTGGTAAAACATTAAGTTAACTGCAGGCTGAAAGAGAGAAGAAAATAGAAGCAATTTATATAAGTCCTTTTCCCCTTCCCAGCTCCTTGATATACATAGACTGCTACTATCTTCTCTCTGCTTCTCCCTTTTTAACACGAGCAGCCAGTGAAATAAAAACATGCTTCTTTTTGCTTCCTCAAGTGTGCTTCATGTGAAGTAGCTGCTCACTGAAACAAAACAGCAGGATATTCAGAGGGCTGTATATAGGGCAACCAGGATTTACAGCTAAGCACAAGCTGCCTGTAGAAGTCATCCTGGTTGAAGGATAAGTGCTTTTTTATTTGATCAGGGATCACAGGTTACCTGTGCAGCTTTTTGTGAATAAGCAGTTTAGGGAACTTACAAGATGAAAAAGTTGTTTTAGAAGTGGAACTATTAGACAAGGAAAGTAGAGTAGAAAGTGATATGGAAACTAATAACACCTTGCCTGTTATTTATTTACAGATTTACTTTGCCCACACCGCCTTGAAATGGATAGAACGAGCTAATCTGGATGGCTCAAATCGCGAAAAAGTTATTCATGAAGCTATAGATACACCCGAAGGCCTTGCTGTGGACTGGATTAACCGTAAATTGTATTGGACAGACAGAGGGTACATGCTGCACAGTGCATTTATGTTGAAGCATGCCATGAAATATTTGTGATAAATGACTGGTGATACAGAAATAGCTGAGATATCACTCTAATTCAGTAGTGCTTCACATTCTGATTGGGTAGTTGTAATCTCAAGCATATACAGTTGGAAGGTTCTTTAAAACTGAAATGCTGGAAGTTCAGTTCGAGTCTGCTAGTGTATTTTTATCTTTGTCTTTCCAAGAAGCAGGGGTTTGGACCCAGTTGCAAGGAATCTAAAGCATGTACTGTATATATACTGTATATGTACTGTATGTGCACAAGTGCATGTGAATATATATGTTTACACTCTTATTTATATACACACACTGTGTGTGTATATATAGGCATATTTTTATACATACATATAAAAAAATTACTATATTGAGTACATCTTGAATAGAAGTCAGTGTTGTTGACAGCTAGAATCATGTCCCTTTAAGCTATTAGAGAGTCTTTGTCAATTATCTCTAATAAAAGAGGAATGACAATATGGCTTCACATTTCAGCTGGTACCTAAACCAATATGCAGAGAGAAAAAAAACTGACCTTTGGTGAAAAGGCAGTGTGCCATCAAAACACACAACAAAGACTCCTTGAAGAGTGATCTTGATGTTTCAGTATGATCTATAATTCATTAGTCAATAGAAAGTAATTCTGAATGTTCAGATAACCCTCTTTCTCTCTTATAAATATGCTGCTAGTTCATTTCCTTGCTAATAGCTACAATCTTGTCTATGTGATTGTGCTCTTGTAGAAATACGCCAGTGTTTCCTGTGAAATGGCAAATTATGGTGCTTGTCTCTGTAAGAAAAGAGTCCAGGGGGAATCTGAGAAATGAAATCTGCAACTTTCTTTTCACTCACTGCATTTAGCTGTTTGTATTCCACATTTGAAGGAATATATTTCTCCTTCCGTCTCTGTGTGGCCTTTCTTTGAACATGCAGATAGGCATGGAAGGCTGTAAGCTTGCTTTCAGGTGGAGACTGGTAATTGTTTGGCAAGGTGAAGTTTGCAACAATAAAATCAGTCTTCTGGGAAAAAAGTGAACTGGAAGGCTGGTAATGTAGATTCTATACTTGAGTCAGCCATAGACTTTATGAGTGATCTTGAGAACCTTAGCCTCATTCTTTTCTGCAGAATAGATACAGTATGTAAAATGATTGGTGATTTCTGCATGAAAAATGCTATGTAAAAATACTCTTTAAAAAAATTCTATGTACATTTGATAAGGGCATTCAGTTAGGAGCTGGTTTTTCTCCTGACTCCCTTTAGAAATAACATTTATCTATTTTTGGTTATACTTCCAACTCATTATTTGCCCAAAGAAGGAGAACTTAATGTCTTCTGCAGAGCAGCAGGTATTTTATCATCATGCCCTGGACCAAATAATGAGGCTGCAACATGAATTACTGGTTGATAAAATAACTAGACTCCCCACATCAGCAGGATTATTTCCTGCCATTGTAAATTTATTTATTACAGCTAAACTAAAGTTATGCAAAATCTTAGTACATTCTGCCTGAGAAAGTAGTTAAAAAGATAGCAGGGAGGACTTAACAGTGCTCTGTGTGTTGCAGGAAGGCGTGCATCGAAAGGAGCAATCTGAATGGAATGCAAAGAAAAATGATCATCTGGGAGGATATCTCCCAGCCCCGAGGGATTGCCATTCACCCATTTGTTAAGTAAGGAGTGAAAAATGCAGTTAATCATGTAATATTTGGGGAGGCTTTTTAAAAATGAGCATGCCAACCTTGCCCTTTTGGCAGTCAAAACGTGCATTAGCCTCCTGCTAGGTTAGTCACCACCTTGCAGAGTTGTGTGGACTGCAATGTTTTATTGCTGGATTTCTTTTGTGAGCTGAGACGTGTTCATTTCTCATACAGATTTAAAAGAAAATGCCAGAAGCATTAATGATATTGTATGCAGTTTAAGCTAAAGAAAAGCATGAGCAGCTGAAGTCACTCTGGCAGTCTGTAAGCACTACAGTACAAACTTCAATGGTTCCATACCTATTAGTGCAAAAAGGGAGTCACTTTTAATCAGCAGTGCTTACAAAGGAGTTCTTTGGCCATGCTTCAGTTTCTGAGGAAACCAAACCTAATCTACTGTTGTTTTTTTGTTTAAATGCTCCATGTGTCTTCTTAACCAGTGTTGAGATGAACCCAGGAGTTTTGGGTGTCCAAACTCTTGATGAAATTCTGTTTATTTTAATCAATGGCAAAGTCCCATGGATTTCAGTCAATACATCTATAGTAGGAGCATTTTTAATCCATTGATTTTTTCCTTTTTTTTTTTTTAATATTCATATCTTGCTATAATTTAGTACTCATGAATCAAGGAATGAAGCAAAGTTTGGAGGGAGAGGGGAAAATGTTTTGTTAACTTTCCTCTGGACATAAAAGACCTGAAAGAATCTTTCAATAGAGGTTGAAAGCAATAGAGACATTTTGCAGGAAATCTTTGGAGAACAGGTTGGTTTTGGGAGGTTGTTGATTAGACTTATTGGTAGGTACAAAGGGTACAAGGTGAAAGGGAAGAGGAAACATTACTAAAATCTTCCTTTTTAGAAAGTTAATGGTGAAAGGGTGAACAGGCTTTATAGCAATGTCCATAGTTGTAAATATTGAAGAAGGATCTGAAACACAATTAAGGTTATTGAAAATACTGATTCCTGCATTGGATATAGAAAAACTACTTTGGTAAATGAATCTGTGGGCTATTTCAGTAAACCTGATAGAGGCAACTTTTCCCTGGGAAGACTGGAGCCCAAACTTCAGAAGTAATTTGTGAATTTGGTATCCACATTTTAAGTTACCATCTAGCACTGTCTGTTCATTGAAAATCAGTAAGCACTCAGTGAGTAACACATAGGACTCTAGAGGGAGGCCTTGAGAATCATGATTTTATTAAAAGAAGAAAACGTACTAGTTTATTTTTAAAAAGCAAAATAACCTGTCTACTCTTGCTTGTTTTCCATGGGTAGTGGGTAATTTTGGTTTCATTTGTGTGTTATTACACCATTGTTTATACAAGGGGCTGGCTAATGCATCATCTTCACTATCAGCTGTCATGTGGAAAATCAAAAAGCAGGTATAAAGAGCTGGCAGTTAGCATAGGCAGGAGTTGTTTTTCAAAGGTTTCATGCTAGTGAACAGTGAGGATTCTGCGTAAGTCCCAGTGTAATCACCTGGCATCTTATGGCAAGTGTGAAAAGACCCGAAGCCAATATGTTTGCTTGAAGCATGCACTTTTTCTCCTGTGACTCAGGGCTGTATTGCTCCGATCTGACCTTTCTGCTTTGAAAGAACTCCATGGAGAGAAGGACAAACATTTACTTATGGACTTCCTGTATTCATTTTGTTTTCTAAAGGAGATTATTCTGGACTGACATGGGGGTCAATCCCCGGATTGACAGCTCTTCATTAGAAGGCATCGATCGCCGAGTTATAGCCAGCACTGGTCTGGTGTGGCCCAGTGGAATAACTCTCGACTACTTAGCTGACAAGGTGTACTGGTGTGATGCTAAGCAGTCAGTGCTTGAGAGCGCAAATCTGGATGGTTCTGGTCGTCGAATTCTTGCACAGAATGATGTAGGTGAGGTTTTGGGGTTGATAATTACCTACTGCTGCTTGTCAATGTGTGTGTCTACCTGCATACGTGCATGCAAATTACTGGCCAGCTGCTGTGCTCTATATTCCATGCAAGGCTGTGTTGAAGTTAATGGCCTCACTTCAGTTCTTCACTGTGACCCAGTTGACTTTTACTCATTTCAGCAGAAGTATGTCTTTCTAACACTCCTGGTTTTCACTAATCAGTCGCTTTGTATTGCACAAAGGACTTCTCTGCCCACACAGAAAAATGAAAATGGGGAAAAATGTGGTTTACTTGTTTCATGCATGGCTGATTAGTTTAATTCAGGTTTTGCTGTGTTTATTATATCAGACAGTTATTTTGACATAAACTGAAAGAGAATTAATCTTGTTGTTAAGGTCCTTAAGCAGTAAACCTACATCTGCCATGTTGAACACTGGAATAATTCTAAACACAGAAGATACCAAATGGAAAAATGATTTATACAGTGTGCCGGTAGTTGTTATGGCATTGAAAGTGAGCAGAGTGAGGTCTTGGAGGCATCAGTGTTCTCCAGTTCAGAAGACATCAAAAGGCCTCAGTAGAGTGACTTTCCAGCCTTCCTCTCTTTCCCCCACTGCACATATTCTGCTGTGCACTCCACTTTGCAAGTGATCTGCAAAGGAGGACCTTGAAGCCTGAACAAAGTTTCACTTTGTTCCTCCACAAGGAATGAGACAATGTCTTACAGGGAGAAAGCAGAGGAGAGCTAGGAGCACTGTAGCACGCAGGCTATGAGAAAAGAGGTAGGCTTGGGCTCGGAGCAGTGATACGGCTGCTGTGGGAGAAAAGGGCATCAACACCTGTATGCAAAGAAGCGAAAGAATTGAAGGCCTATAGGTGTATGAATTTAGAGAAGCAGAGAGACTTGATATCCTGATTTTTTGCTAATGCTGCCAGTGAGACCAGAAATCAGCTTGTGTTCTTGGACAGCTGTACAGTGGAGAATGGGAAGGTGGCACCTCTTTGTAGGCATTCTGCTGTAATGTGAATTTTTATTACAGTAGCTCCCTCTAGCGCTCCTATTCTGAGGGCTCACTCAGTAGAGCTACATGCAAAGTAAATTATTTCTGCTCTTCTGCTAAAGCTGTTTCCAGCTGGAAGTAAAACAGTCTGTAAGCACCTGCCCAAGGCAATGAACAACACAACCATTCCTTATGCTTATGTAACGTTTTCCAGAATAGAAAACCTTTTTTTTTCTATTCTAGAAAAGATTTATGTGATTATTCATTGTTTTGTTCTTGCTATCTCCATTGATTGACACTACGCTTTGAATCTTAATCCTTAATGTATTCATAAGTTAAGAGGTTAAGGAATTTCTGGTCAAAACAGGGTTCTGTTTGTGGATAGTGCAAGCTATAGATCCTAAAACTGTGAGGAAATATTTGGGTGGAGACAGTATCTAGATCTTGGGCTAGTTGCTCAAATCTAATGGAAGGAAAAGCTATGAATCAAGACCAGTGACTAAGCATAGCTCAGTGGAGGTAGTAAAGTGCCAACAATATGCTCTTCAACTTAACATGTAAGAACACATAAACAGTGTCTTAGAAATTTTTTTTATATAGGAGTGGGATTTTTTTCAGTTTATTTGTGAGATGTATTTCAGAGAAACCAACACATAATCCTTCCCCAAAGTTCTAATTTATCTGTTGTTTTATTTGCCTGTTTACTTAGCTTTGATTTTTTATTTATTTGGGTTTTTTTAAACTAGTACATTTTGGGATCCCAATTTCATTACTGAAATTAAACATCACCTAGATGAGGTCTACATCAAAAAGCAAAAACAGATCATAAAAATCATTTGCCTACAAAACATACCTTTCAGAGGGACTCAGAGTGCAGCAGTACAGTGTGGTGCACATTCAGGCTGTGAGTAAGGACCAGCGCAAAGCAAACCACTCAGAAACCAGATGGGCATCCATGGAAGAACAGTATGTGTTCTTACCTTCCATTGCAAAAGCTTGGCCAAAGCAAAATTTGAAAGCAGGATATTTCTAAGTGTACAGAAGGAATGTATAGTTCCATATGGACTAATGGAAATTTTCTACTATGAAAGAGATATTAAAGAGTCAGAGTTGTTTTGTAAGGATCTTTACATCTGCCATTATACATGAAAGTGTTCTTTGGATTCTGAATTGCTGAGCTTATCTCTTGAGCTCAAACTAGGAATCTGAGTTTTCCTAGTGTAGATAATGTGCTACCAAGGAAAAGTTCCTGTAAGCTGAACTTGAGGTGGAATTTCTCACACCTACCGCTAGTCATGGAAGTGTTAGATGCCTGGTCGAAGCTGTTGTCTAGGATCCTGTTGTCATCAGTGAAAAGAGAGGAAGCTTCCTGGATGATCTCTTGCTGCCTGTGGTTTGTGTTAGCTGTTACTGTTAGTCAGCTGGCCATATGCACATGTGAACCACTGTATTGCACTTGTGTGCACTTTTGGGACTTGCAGAGACCACACACTGACTTTGAGGTCCTTCTGTGAGTCTGTGGCTACAGTGACTGTAGCTCCCAGGCTACCCTGTGTCAGTACACTTATGCAAGATGATAAATGACATGAGCTCCTCTCCTCCTTATTATGTGAAGACTGAAAAAAGAGCTGTATACCTCAGCAACTCTGTGCTGGGCCACTTATTGGCAGAGGAGGGAGGTACTTCAATTCTGAAAGACTGATCCCAGTGCTGCATAAAGAAATGATGATGTCTGAGGTAGAAGGATTTCGGTCTGCTTGGAGGTCACCAGAAGTATAGAGACTGTACTAAGCCAGACAAGTGTCATAGCCTTCTTTGCCAAGAGCCTAAATAACATGTGCCCATGGTCCATCATTCATGGACACTTATCCCTCCCCATGAGAAAACAAATTGGAAAACTGGCTGTGGCTATGCCCCTATGTTAGAAGTTCACCTATATGCAGATAATGCTTTTGTTTACATGGGTTCTTGTGTATATTTTACAGGTGTGTAAATGATAAATCTAATGTCTTTGTAGGCCATCCTTTTGCTGTAGCGGTGTTTGAGGACCACCTTTGGTTTTCTGACTGGGCTAGGCCATCAGTAATGAGGGTGGACAAGAAGACCGGCCAAAACAGGGTACGTCTTCGAGGCAGCATGCTGAGACCCTCTGCAATGGTTGTAGTTCATCCTTTGGCGAAACCAGGTATACTGCAAAAACTAAGCAGTCACTTCCTTCCAGCCTCCTCTTGTTCACTGATATCAGTAGAATAGATGTCCTTGGGGAGAGGGTTATCTTCTCAGAAATCGGCTTTTTAAAGCACAGCCAGACTGGCATTTATTGAAAGCATCATCTGGGCTAGTGTCTCAGGAATGCTAACAGATTTTGTAAACTTATGTTCATGCCCAAGAATAGATGCTGGTCAATTACCACAGGGCTACCCCAGTCTTTAAATTCCTGTTTATCCTAGTTTATTGGCACTCCTCACACACACTAATAATAACAAATGACATGGAGAAAGATTTTGTAATATTTGTTAGTTTTGGAACAAATAATTTGATTTTCTTTTGGGAATGATCCCCCTGTAAGCAGAAAAGAGTAATTCCATAGACCAGGATTGAGACAAGGTAATCACAGGTTCCCTATGCTCTTGTAATGTTCTTTCAGGGAATATTAGGACTCTGAATATTAAAGGAGAAATAATAAACAAAATAAAATGATAAAAAAATGTGGTACGTGTATTAGATATAGAGTATGTGAATCCGATTTCCCAACAGAGGCTAAGTGGTAATATTTGTGCTTTACTATATGCAACAGTTGTTAAATAAAAAATTAAAAAAAAAAGTTCTAGTTTTTGTCAGTCCTTTTTCTAACTGCACAGCCAAATGCAGATGTTGACTGAAGAAGCAGCTTGTTAAGTTTTCTGTTTTTCTGCATTAGGGGCAAATCCTTGCCTTTATGAGAATGGAGGCTGTGATCAGATCTGTGAAAATAATTTTGGAATTGTCCACTGCAAGTGCCATCCAGGATTTGGGAAAACTCTAGACGGAAAAACCTGTCATGCTCTGGATTCTTCCAACTCAACAGAAGGTACAATTCTCCAGTTCCAAAAAAGATCCTTCTTAAACATTTGAGGATCCTCACAGATAGACTGAAAAAATTCATCTTGCTCTAACATGAGGAATGATGGTGTTTTATCCTGGGACAACAACATGTTATCTGACTGTTATAATTTTTTTTTCTTGGCATTTTAGCAGTGAAAGAGAAGCGTGCAGTGCTGACAAGTATTGTGAGCAATGTGTCCCATTCCTTCTCTTTTGTACTTGAGAAAAACCACCAGTGAGTGGTTGTAGGAATAATTTGAGATCAGAAACAGGCTAGTCTGGGAGGATACTGATGTTTATTTTAAAAGGAAACCACCAAGGCTATTGGAAAGTAGACAAGGGATAGAAAATCAGAAGGTTAGTTCGGTAGATTTAAATGGTCTGTGTTGCTTTTTTTCTTGTCTTTTTCAGGAAGTGTCTCTGTGCACAAGGAGGTAGTGCCAATGCCACCACCAGAGATCATACTCCAGAGCACACAGAGCAGTGGGATTTTTAAGGATACGGACAGTGGGGGAAAGCAGAAAAGAATTTTTTTGATGGCTGAAATCATGGTATCAGGTAGAGTCTGATGGTTGTCTTTCTTATATTTTCTGTGAGGCTCAGAATAGGTTTGTAGAACAGAAAGAAATCACAGACCTTAAATGAAGAAAGGCTCATTGTCAAAACTGGTGGCATGCACGCTCTTGACTTTCTTACAAGAAGTTGGGTCTATTCAGTTATGTCAGGTAGCACTGCTTTCTTGTTTATTTGTCTCCATGTTCCTTTGCTATGGCAAAACCCCCTGATAATATTATCCTAGAGAACAAACATTTTTAATTTGGATCACTTGGGAAAGTCTATCTCTTAGATTTTTAAAGTCTATTAAGTTCCTCTGAACAAAGTTGAAGTAAAACCATTGAATTCTATATATATTTGATGACACTAGATCATTAAATTTTACTCGGTTTTGAACACATTATTCAGAAATCCCGATATTAAATGACATGTCAACTCCATCGAGACAAGGGGAACAGCCCTAATGATTGTATTGGCTTGTCATCAATAATCCCAGAGAGCTAAGTTTCGAGCCTTAACTGTATGTTTTGGTTGTCTTAGTTTTTTGTTTGTTTAGTTTGGGGTTTTGTTTGGGTTTTTTCTTTAATACATATACAGTACCTCTTTTGATCTTTCCAAATACATCTAGTTTTGTTTGTTTGTTTTGCTTTGTCTATGCTATAGATCAAGATGACTGCACTGCACTAGAATGCTATGTCAATGCAGAGTGTGTTTTGCTGGAAGACGGTGCTGCATGCCAGTGTTTGAAAGGATTTACCAGGAAGGGGAACTCATGCTATGGTAAAAAAAGACATTAATATAACTTTTGGAAAACTGTCGACTGTGGGAGAGGAAGAAAATCTATCTTCTTTCACATTGGCAACTCTGCTGTTTGAGCCATGACAGAAAGGTCAATAGTATGAAAGGGATGATGAGCAGAGAGCATGTGAGATGAAATGGCTAATGCCTTGTTTTCCCCTGAGTCATGAGTGTTAATCCTGGTAATATTAAAAAGAAATAATGGGGATAATAAGAATTAAAGCATCATGTATTTATTTGTAAAAATTGCCTAATTATAAAAGCTCTGTCCATAGACATGAAAGTTGATGTATAATTTAGAAGTTTGTATTAAGGAATCTCGTTAAAATTAGTATACCTGATGTAATGTTTATATAAAAGTTCTGCTCTTGTTTCCCTCCAGCAGTAAAAAGAGACGAACAACCATGCAGCACATTGCTCAGGGTGGTCTTTAAATTTTTGTATTTGCATGCAACGTAAACGGAAGAACTTTGTTCTCTCATAAAGGCCAGGATAATCCTAGAACGTGTTAGAAAAAGAAAAAGATACCATTTGGTGGCTAAGCATGAAGACTAGAGGAGTCTATGTTGTTGTAGAAAGGGGAAAAATAATTCTAAGCTTATGTGTTCTTTCACAAAACAAAGTTTCTCAATGACCTTACAGGTCTTTTCTAACATAAACAATTCTATGATTCTTTAATGTAAGGCTTTGTTTGGAATTGGATAATTCCCTCCAAACAGATTTATTTTTTTTTAAGCAAATGGTATTTGTGGAGTCTCTAGGTCTCCAGTTGATAGTACCTCATTGACTGTTTTAGGATCTTTAGAACATTCCCTTAAATTTCATACCAAAAAAGACCACGAACTGCTTCTCTCTTGATTTGCTTCAGATGCACAAATGACAAGTGACAGGGCAGTCTGAGGGAGATTCATGATGTAGATGTTTCTTTTAATCTATTCACTTGATGGTTTCATGGCCCATATGTCCTGTCTCCTTGCTTTGTCTCACAGATGTTGATGAGTGTGCTGTAAATATGGATCGCTGTGATCGAAACGTGTCGGGCTGTATCAATACAGAAGGGGGCTATGTCTGTAAATGCCTGGAGGGCTACACTGGAGATGGAGTCCATTGCTACGGTATGGACACATGTGAGGGCTGTGCTATGTCTGGAAGGCTGGGGCAGGATGAATGAGCAATCTTATGATTTGGGCTAGCCTTACATCAAGCTATGAAGCTGTCAGCTGAGCTGTTTTGGTTCACTTTGAATAATCTGGTAGGCACACAGATCCCAAGAGTGGCTTCTCCAGACAGCTGACATTTATCATTTCTGCCTTTTTGATTCTTTCATCCCTCTTTGAAGTGTGGCAACCTCAGCAACTGATCAATATGCAAAGCCTGTAGTCAGTGAATATCTCCTCTCAGTGTTTGCACTCTTTTTAGTAGCTATAGAAGGAGATGGAGGAAAAGTGAAGGGGAGGAGGGAAGTGGAGGTGAAGCAGTAGAGCTTTATTGGAAATCGTTGCCATGAATATAAACGAAAGCAGGTATTGAGTGTGTCATAATACTCATCAAATAATTCCAGGTCTGTTTAATAGGCATAAGGTTCAAGGTGTGACACTGACAACTTGAGTACATTTAGAGTCTTGTTAATAATCAGACCCACTGATTTTCCCATCCAGCTCTAATGCCAGGTCTCTAGTTCATTCCTTTACATCTCTTAAATTCTTAATCCATTTTAGTAGTAAATATGAACAGGAAGCTTTTTCTCTCCAGTGTTTGATTAGCACACAGTTTGTTCAGAGCTTTGTGAGTCTTGGCTTCTCTTTTTTCCTTTTCTTTTTCCTTTTTTCCTTTATAGCCTGATTCAAAGCCATTAAATTTGAACCAGTCTTACATAACCTTCACTAGACTTTGGTTCTTCAATGCTGATTAGGATAACTAAAAAACTAAGAACAGTATCATTATTGTGGGCAGGGTGTGGAAAGTATCAGAGGCAAAAGATCGAGAAGGCCTTTCACCTACAGTGGTCAGAGACAGAGGTCATATATTTGAGGGTGTTTGGAAGTGCAGATGGAAGTGCACACAGAAGTGGCAAACTCCTCTTGCTGTCCCATCACCACAGAGAAGGTATGTCCTCAGACAGCCCTGGGCACTTACTGTCTGTGGTACAGTTGCTGAGCTAGAAGGATTGTGGTACCTTCCACTATTGTTGAAAAACAGTCTATTATCTTCCTGAAGTCTTTAAGTTCAGAAAATAGTAAAATTCACAGCATTTTATTAAAGATGTAATATTATTGTGATGCAAACAGAACTGGAACCAGTTTTGTGTTTGATGACTTGATATGTACTATGAAATGCAGAAACTGGTAAGTGATTTGGTACTTCAGTTTTAGATGCCTGCATGCATGCACAATGTCCAGGAATTTGTCAGTACACCCATTGATAACACAAGATGAGTTCATGTTGTGCTGTTGAAAGCACATTTCTTGAAACATGCTGCAACAGTTTTGTTCCTGGTTCTTTTTGCTTTTAAAAATGCTTTTTCTATACTGTTTGGAGCCATATCCTGTTACTTTTACAATAGAAAAAGCCCCAGTGGTTTAAGCAATCATTTTGCGAAAACTGAGGTAGTGGATCTGTGACCCCCAAAGTAGATCTGGCACATGTATTCTGCTGACAGTTCATAAAATGAATCAGAGGCTGATGATCTCTGGTGTGTGAAAGCTCCCATCTTTGAAGGGGGTGCTTAGGCACTCAGGAACCAGCCTGGCAGGAGCTGCTGCCTTGGGCTTTGCTAGAAAAGGCATGGAGGCAAGGTGAGGGTGTGCAGCAGGATGGGGGTGAGCGGTATGTATGAGCCTAACATGGGCTCTAGCCTGGAAACTTGTAATCAGGGAGCCTCTTCACAGTAATTCAGATCCTTTTACACAATCCGAATAAACCTGTAGGTTTCTAGACCCTTTCCTTCTGCCTAAACTTTTTGTTTAGGCTGAACTAAGTGCATGGTACAGGGGTGGGCAGCTCCCCACTTCCAAACCCTTGTTCTACCTTACTGCAAGAATGCCATACTCATCCAGGGTGCAAGCTGTGAGTAGCAATTCCAGGAGAATATATATGGTCCAAATAAGTCTTCTCTTCAACTCTATTGTGCTTATTACATTTCATGGGGAAGGCTTTCCTTCCTTCTCCAAGGGGAGAGCTGCAGAAGCAGCATAGCATTCTCTGAGAGGCTGGTGAGGCTGTGATCACTTGCTGTGCTGGTTGCTTTTCCATTAGGTTCTGTTAGGTTCTCCATGAATGCATATTTGCAGAGGGAGGTTGTTGGTGTTTTCCCCCACTGCCAGGGGACTGCCGTGCTGCAACTGCTGCCCTTTTAACCGATGCTCTGAGTCATTTCATTCTTCTAACTGCAGACTGTTTGGGTGACAGATATTGATGAGTGCAAGACGGGGTCCCACACCTGCGGAGAGAACATGACCTGCACAAATACAGAAGGAAACTTCACTTGCTCATGTGCTGATCATGCTTCTGGAACTGGCATCAGTTGCAGTGAGTAAATGGAGTGAGCAAATAAAATGAAGTGGACCTTCATTAAGAACTGTGTTCTTGGATAAATTGTTATACCAGGTATCCATGTATCGTGAGGTACCTACCAGATTGTGGATCCCTTTAGCATTGCTTTAGGAGGAGGCTGTTTTGAGGTGGACTAAGGAGATTAGATCTGAATTTAGTTTGGAAATATCTACATTAAGGTTCAGTGCTAATTTTTACTGTCTAAATGTAACAATCTATCTAATGGCCTTTACAATCAACAGGAGAAGTAAATGCTCCTTGGAGGTAAAACTTATGGAGGTAATTTCAGTTTGTGTCATTCTTCAAGCTCTTTGTGCCTTCCCTCCCTCTGCAGAAGGCTAGCACAGAAACTGCACATTTTTAAGTCCCATTTGGTTCTTCAGGAAAAGCTTGTCTTTCAGACCCAGTCACTAATTTTTCAAAAGGTCTCTGAAACTATTTAGAAAATCTGATTACTGGTTTACTGAGGAGAGCTGCTGAAGGTTCAGCATTAGCGACTGTCTGACCCTCATTTCAGTGCCTCAGTGTGACAGCAGCACCCTCAGAAAATGTGGAGCTAAGTAAGTCATTGTCTTGCTGTGTGTCAGCCCCCTTGGTCAGAGTGAATTTTACTCCAGATCAAGTGACTGTCTGATGATGGAAGGACACTATGTGATTGTCACAGATCTATTTCTGCAGAAAACCAGAAGGAAATTATGGCTTTCTTACATAAAACACCCTTTCAGTTATTTAAGCTTTCAGTAGTTTCAGGTGTCGCTCAGAAAATGATGATTTTAAATGATTAATGACTTGGAAATAATGCTTTCTAGGTCCCTCGTCTGTCATTCTGATTGCATGTCTTCTTGGGTGTTAACACACAATTCTTACTCTTTTAGCAAGATACAATTTCCTTTGCAGAATGCACACACACCTGGGGTTCACTCATCCCTTTCCATTCAGCTTCTTTGCCATGGCAGTTCTCCTGCAAATGAAATTTAAAAAAAAACAAATGTCACTGAAGGTCATGATGCAATAAAACTGGTGTGAGTCATAAAACTGATCCCATAATAGTACGAAAGCAATTAGGTGTGTTTCTTCTAAGCCACACTGCTAGAAATTCTTTGCCGTGTAGCTGTTTTGTTCTGACCTATAGATTTGATATAGCATCAATGTAGGCAAGAAAACACTCCTTTTCTGTAAGGGTATGTCTGCACTGTAGGTCATGTGCAGACATATTAGTGCTACCTTTAAAACTAGCTAGTTTGGATAGCTGTGTAGGTGACAGCATGTGCAATTCAGAGCAGGCTACAGAACCCTTTGGAGGACTGGGTCAATAGGGTTCCCTTCTTCCCCAGTGATGTCACCATCTGTACCCGAGCAAGCCCAAAACAATAAAAAATGTAATCTGCCATCACACAGAGATGCAATCAACTGGATGGCAGCAGTCTAGATGTAATCTGCATAAGAATGACAAGTTGTATGTGAAAATTTCTGAGTCTTACATCCAAGGGCATGAAATACAGTCACCCTTCACCTGTACCTCTGACTCTGGTACTTTATACATGTTACAGATTTACCATACCCCAAAGCTGTGTAAGTAGCAAAAATCATTTAAATTTAAGCACCTAGACAGCTGGTGTAGTTTTGATTCAGAGATGGACTCACATCTAAATAGACAGAACTCAGGCTGTAGCTCTTTCATTGCAAATCTAAAATCAAACATACTTAGTAATTTGATCTATGTTTCTGTGTGCCTAGATTTGATAACAACATAAGTAAATAGGTAAAACACAAGTAATCAGTTGAACTTAGATATTTTTATCTAGTTTTGTACCTTGAAGTTCTGGAACTCTTTTGTAAGATCATATTGCCAGTGTGGCCAAAGGTTTGAGATGTCCTTGTGAAATCCTCTGTTTCAGAATCTACTGTTCCCCCAACTGTTGTCAGCAATGAATACTCTACACGCAGTGTGCAAGGTGATATTGTAGGATGCCCTCCTTCGTATGAGTCATATTGCCTTCATGGTGGAGTGTGCAATTATGTGTCTGATCTACAAGACTATGCCTGCAAGTAAGTACAGAAATTTGTGTTTTCTGTGCTAGTGAATGGCATCCTTATGGTGCTACCCTTAATTAAGTGCAGGCAGTGAAGAGTCTGTCCAGAGTGATGATCTGTTCATCACTCATGCTAGCAATTAGAATTAGACTCTCCTCTTTTTTATAAGTGATCTCTGTAAGTTTCAGTATGCGGCCACTCTGTTCACACCCATTGCAATTAATAGTAGGATTGGATTTGTTCCCTAAGCACTTGATTGTTTGCTTTGGAAATGGGAAGTAAGTTGTTAAACGACTTAGTTCTCATGGCTCTATAAAAGAGGTGCTTGCTGTCTCTCCTGTACATACTGTGCTGGCTTGTACCTCCCTGTTGGTCTTGCTGTTCATGCATAGCATTCAGTGGGGTGGAAGAGGACACCTCTGACTTGTCTTCTCTGATTGAGACCAGGGAGAAGTCTTCCGGTGTCAGCATCTTCCCTTACAGATTGAAGAGTCTTGGTCCCTGGCAGAAAGGATGCAACATAACGGCCCTCTTAAAAACAGGGAGAGTAGCAATGGGACCTGAAAAATGAGACCTACTTCCCCCCCCTCAATGTTTTTGTGAAGCCTAATTCTGGGTTCCCTAAATGCAGATACTGATAAAAGCAAGGAGAATCACATCTCTCCAGAAGTCAGCCTTGGCCTGGTCAATGTGGCAGCCTAGTCCCCTGGGATAATCACTTCTTCAAAACCTTTAAAGCTGGAGCTCAAGTCTGGAACTTGACTATATTTGAATCTGTGCTATATCTTTCTTCAAAGTCAAACATAAAGGTGCTTACAGTGGGACAGATCCAATGCCTGCCTCCTCCCCTGAGGTCTCAGATGATAAGCGAGGACCTGTGCAGGGGAGGGATGCTGTCCCACAGTAGGCATATCTCCCTCTATGTCTCAGTAATTCAGGTGGTCCTGGTATAACTCTGGAGCGAGGAGAGCAAGCTTTGTGCTGAAGGGTTTCTTTGACTCACCATGCCCCCAGGTCTTCCTTGAACTGTGCTGCAGGATGCCCTGTGCCAGTCCATTCCTGCAAGCAATGTCACATCCTAGGCTTTCTTATTTTTAAATATGAGTGGTCTCCACTGCCTATAGACCTATGTGCCTGCAGAAATACGAGAAGAATGTGTCTCATGTATATACAAGGGAATGAAGTAGATACTTTGTGCCATGGATTTCCTAAGCTCAGCAAAGCCCTTGAGCAAAGACATTATAGGAGATGGACTCACGGTCACCTCTGGTATTTGTGGTGAATTTTTAGTGTAAATTTTGAAGGTGTTGAAAACTACCTTTTTTTCCCACCTCATAGAGTTTCTCCTAAGACAAACTAAAGAGATTAAAACTGCAGGACTTTCAAATTGGATCACACATTTTTTCCTTTATTGGTTGGGTGTTAGTGCATAATAAAAATCTGAGTGTACATATTATTCAGTTCTGGAGGTGGAAGCAATTAAAAAAAATAAGGAGCAGCCATGCTTAGCCATGCCCTTGGAGGCCAAGGTTTGTGTGAGTATCTTGCTGCCTTCTGACCTCGCTGAATTCTCACTAGATGGCAGCATTCACTCATGTAGGCTTTAATATATTAACTAGCCAAACGAAGTAATGGAAAGATGCTATCTAGACAAAATATCTAGCAAAAATTGGATACTAAAATGTGATTTGTATTTTAATTAATAAAAGATCTTTCACTAGAAAGTAGGTCTTACATGTTTGAAATTCATTGTGATCAAATGTTAAAAACTAGGCATTTTTTTCTGCCTTCCTACAGGTATGCATTCTAAATTGTCACAGAATGAGAGTGTTTGTGCCTGATTTAATAATGAATGCTGATATAAAGATTTCAGAAAAGCTGCTGCTGGTCAAGTCCTGCTTTTTTTGCATGTTTGACTAGCTCTTGGACTTGAGTAAAATCAGACCATGAGGAGTTGAGCCTATGTTGCTGAGAAATTGTTATGAATTGAATAGACTTTTCATTTTTTCCATTTATTATTTATGTGTCTTGTCTCACATAGAAAAACTAGGCTGGGATTCTTTGTGATGTATTTCTCACTTTCTAGTAATTTTGAGGGTTTCATGCACTGATATTTCTGTGCTGTGTTTTACAATGGTAAAACCAAACAAATAAACAAAAACTGCCTACAGAAGCTTGTATTAAAACTAGGTTTTGAGGACATTTCTAACCTGTATGAGTGATTTTTAAAAACACTTTCATTCACCTTTTATTTTAAAATAAACATTCAGATTAAAATTCAATTCCCTTAGCCATATCACTCTGAAAATATGAGTAAGTCCTATATTGTCTACTTGAAAGAAAGCGAAGCTTGCTTCTGGAAGCAGTTAAATGGAAAATCTTAGGGAAACACTAACCACACAGCAGGATTTAAGAGAAAATTATTTTTCCTACTTTTTACCCACTGGAATCTGAAAATCGTAATGTCTCCGTACAATTCTATAGGTGATTCTATAACAGTAAAATGAAAGAAGAAAAATAATTTTAGTATTGAATTCTACAGGTTTTGACAGCATTCCTTTAAAGTAATTTTGTCTTCATCACTGCTGTATTCAACTGGATCTTTCTGTACCAGTTGCCAATGGTAAATCAATAGGCGAGGCAACAGAAGTGACGGTGTGGGCTTTTTCCTCTGCTACCGGTTACAGAGTGTGCTTGCTTCCTTTGCCAGCTGTGTGACGGGCTATGTCGGGGAGCGGTGCCAGTTCAGCGATCTGGAGTGGTGGGAGCAGCAGCATGCTGAGCGGGTGAAGATGCGGAATATCACCATCACAGTGTGTGCAGCGGTGCTGGTCCTTCTGCTGCTGCTGGGCTTCCTGGCTGCCTACTGCCACAGGTAGTGCTTCCAAACACATGTCATGATTGTGTGGCACGGGGACTGAGTTGCTGCTGACTTTCACAGAGTGCTCGTGGTGAAGGAAGAGAGCTGTTCCTCAGCTGATGGAAATCGCCATATCATCCTAGCTATTATTTTGCTTTTCAGCTTTTTGGTTCTATGAATAATGCAGAAAGTTCTGGCATGTCCTTGGCCTGCAGAACTCACACTGGTTTTAGTGAGCAACATGTGCCTGGAGGGAAGAAGAACAGGCCTTATTAGGTTTGCAGAGGAGCCATCATTTGTATTGATGAGAGAGTTTGGGAGAATGCTATTTGCTCCTTTCTTGGTTTCCCTTAAGAGCTCTAGATGTCTGAAACTCTCATGATAGGGTTTGGCTCTTCTCTGCTACCTATCCCATTAGTTTGCTTTTGTTTCCCTTTTAGTGTAGAATGGCACCTGAAAGTTTCTTTCCTGTTCAGAAAAGCAGCCTACTAACCTTCCAAAACAAACTGCCACAGAGATGGTTCCAGCAATGAACATGAAAGCAGTTTTCCTGGCAGTAGAAAGAGTAAAATCAGTGATGTGAGCCTAAGCACAACCGTTGTAAAAGTACTCCCTGGCATTTTCCATGGCTGTAATGAATTGTGCAGGTTTTGGATTCTTCTTGTGGCAAAAAGAATACCTACAGTCACTATTTAAGAACCCAGTCTGATGTGAAATTAAATGTCATCGATGCCCCTTAGACTGGAAAGTATTAAGCGTTTAATAAGTTAGAGTCTTTTGGCCATGACCTTGGCAGACAGCTGTTCTCAGAGGCTTGTTTAAATGCATATTTATATTTAAAAGTAGACATACAAAAAGCCAGACAGCAGCCAAATAAAGAGTCTCCTGCTGCATGCTGACTTGCCCTCCGCTGCAGGATTTTTGCTTGTGGTTTAGATCAGTTTTAAAATTAGACTTTCCTAAACATAAAAAGTTAAGTGACAAAAGAAGTTAACTATGGAAACTAGTATTTTTCATTCTTATTTAATGGTTCTTGGCATATTTATTCTGTAACGGTAGAGGAGCTGCCAACATTTCTTATTTTCTATTAACTAGTGATAGAGGTCCAGAATTAAAGCTAAGTGCAGCCTTGTTTGTTCTCATAACCTGGGATTCAGATTTTAATCAGTGGATACATACAGAATAGAAAAATTGTGAGATTCTTATATTTACCATGCATTTCATATATTCTGTCATGAAAAATAACCACAATATGACTTCTTTTAAGGTGTGTGGATATTAGTTTTCTTCCCTTCCTCTCTCTTTTGTAATTTCTCCCTGATTTATGTTTCTTTCTTGCCAAATGCTTTTGATCAATATAACTATTTACCACAACAACAAGTTTTCAATTACATGCTTGACTGAACTTGAACTGCAGCTATTACTAGCATAACTAGATCAAAATTAAACCACTGATCTAAAATCCCTATTTAACTGGAGTCTGGAAACCAGTATTTGGCTTGAAATTGCTATATGACTTTTTCACATAATTTACTGTATTTTTAAATTTATTGATTATGTCACTAATAGTCCTGTTCCTTCCCCTGTAAAATGGAGATGCCTATCTCCTTTGAATTGAAGGAAATAAAGCTGGAGGTCTGCATGTGCCAATTTGAAAGCTGTGTGAACTGAAGGCCAAGTTTTATTGAAATATTGTGTTGGTTTGTTCAATGACTGTGGTCTGCTGAAGAGCACTGTGTTATTCTTAATGTTTGGTTTATGTAGTCTGACTGTATAGTATGCCAAGTTTTTTGTCTTCCTTGGGAAGCAAGGAAACAACTCTTTTCCACAAAAAACCCACCAAAACATAGATTTAATACTGACAATTTCTCCACCTCAATTTGCCAAGGCCACACAAAAATGACAGTAGGACTGCAATTAGGATTGAGAAATTCTTTGTCTCTTGCCCATGCTCAGTCAACTAGATTTCACTGCCTTGTCTACTTGCGCTCAGTTGAACACAAAGACACCTGTGCCCACCAAGTCTATTTGGCATCTGTTACTCTGGGCACTCTACAGTAAGATGCAGAATTAGTGATCCTCTTGAGCCTGACATCCTGCTGAGGACGGTGCCTGTGTGTGTGCAATGGATTTTATAACTCTTGAGTAACAGGCTTGAGTTTTGTAAGCACTGTGAGCTGCAATGTAGAACCCAAGTGACATAACATGAACAGCAGCCTTGCCACAATGTCAGGAAAAGTGAAAATGGACTAATTTGCCTTATTTCTCAGCATTCTGCTCTGTGGATATACCCTCAGATCTGATACTTGTTTGATTATGTTAGCAGTCCCTGTTTTATCCTCTAGTGAAGGCAATTGCTTTTTCTTTTTAATGTTTGAATACACAGAAATATGTTATAGAGAATCTTGGAGAATACCCATGGTGAAAACAGGCCTTTCATATTTCCAGTTAAAATCAAAATTTATTTACATAGTATTTTTGTGAAGAGAGCAGCATATGATGATGATGGCATGTGCCCTTTCCCAGTTACCATATAAAAGTTATGTAGAAAGCAAAGAAAAATTCCAAAATAAAAGGAAAATTCCTATTTTCTTTGGTACATATCTATGAAATTTTATTTAAAATAGATCAAGTAAAAGGATGTTATAACTGGAGACTTACAGAGTTTGAAGACTGTAACATTAATTTTGTTAGCTGATGCCTAGGAGGGCAAAAAACATGTATGCAAACCGAGTAAAGATGTACCGATTTGGATCTTGAGCAGTGTAAGACAACATTCTATGTTTGGGCATATATGGGCTTTTAATACTGCCTTGTAAGTGATTGCTGTTTAACTGCAAAAATAACAATTTTTGAATTTATGGAACTGGCCCCTTAGAGCCGATTATGCATACCTTTTCCAACTCCACATTGTGGCTTTTCCCCCTTGCACTAATTCTGTTGGTCATGCATTTTTCCTGGAAGGTTTTAGTTCCAAGCTTGTTGAGACTCTTAGTTTGTTTATTTCATAGTAAGGTCTGAAAGGATTGCTTCTCATGAATGATGCAGATGAATACAGAAGGGACTTTCATAATTGTAACTACCAATAGTGTACAAAAATACAGTCAGATTTTTATTTCTGGGCTTCACCCACAAATGCTCTTCACTGTATTGGCTGAAACAAGTCTTTGTAAGAGGAATGTATTATAAATAGAATAATATGAGAAAATGGAAAGGTCTAGTTAGAATTATGAGGCCTATTGTTCATTCTAATGAATGATCCTTTACAGATGGCACATTAGAACAAGCAATAGTTCACATCTTACTGACTTCTGTTTCTGACAAGCTATTTGTTTTAACCACTGTGTGGTAATTGTAATTGTGGTAAAAGTAATGTACCCCTTCAAACTAATGAAAGAAAACAAAATATATGTCCGTTCTGTAAATGCTTATAGACTAACATGTGAAAAAAAGCAGCATCTGTTCCTCCCAAAGCAAAATAATTTGTTTCATCTTTTGTTCTGGTGCAGAAGTCAAAATTTGTATAAGAAGAATCTCTATGCAGAAGCGATAAGAGATGCCAACAGCGGTGCTGACAATGAGAACGTGACACCTACTAGCAACAAGGCTCTGGTAACTATATTAATGTAGAGTGGAGAGGGAATCAGGAAGGATCAAAGACTGTTAGGGATCCACTTGGGATTATCCATCAAATAATTCACATCTTAAATACATTAAATAACTGCTAGAGTCATCAAGTACTTTGCTGTGAACCCTAGTTCATCTTACCTCATTGTTATCCCTCAAAGTTCACAGCTGCCTGGATGTATTGCAACCATTAGCCAGTGTTATTGTTAGCTTTGAACACAACGGTTGGGGAACTGTGTTCTAAATTAAGGAAATGGCAATGTGATGACATGGCATATCACAGAGTTATTTTCACAGGAAAGTATGCCCTCCGTAAAAAAGGCTTCTTGGAAGCCAAGTGTTGTTTGTGCTACATGAGATGTTGAACTTTATTTTGGGGGTTGATAAAATTAAATGTCTTGTATTAGAAGCTGCTGCCTTGTAGAGAAAAACAACCAGGATTTTTTTGGCAGTTTGGGAGGATATGCAAAACACTAATTTTACACTGGTGTAAGGAAAAATGCCACCATGGTCTGGTTACACAGGCCTGTTTCTGTTGTAACTTTTGAGGCTGCATTTGTTGCCACAAAATCTGGTCTAAGGACCTGATTCTCACTGGTATTAGAATAGCACTACACTGCTGGATAGTCGCAACTGGAGCTTGAAATTGTCAAGTGACATAACTGGCATACGTGGCCACTTCTGTGCCCAGTCTGAGACTCCTTTCTCAGAACCACCTCACAAATGGTTTAAATAGAGTGTCTGGCAGGATTTGTGAGTGAGTAGCCACTGAAAGACACCATCAAATATATGTTGGTAGTGCTGAATTGACTTGACCCTGATTATGACATATTGTTCCTTTGCTGGTCAACTGCATACCCTTGCAGACCTTTTGTTACCAGCCCTTTTCCTTCAGGTACTGGATAGTAAATGTGCTGAATCATAGCAATGTCATCATTTGTTCACGGCAGAGACAAAATCCACAGCTTGCAAAATACCTGAGGTTGGAAAAATCAGAAACATTTTCCGGGACTGAGAACAGCTCATTGCGTGGAAGCAATGCCTTAGGAGGCCTGCAGCCTCCTGCAGCTCTGTCCCCACCTGCTGTTCACCCTGTAGTTAATACTATTTGCCAATGACATTTTTGCTGAATATAGGGGTAATTAAACAGCAAAGCAATGGACTGAATCAACAAAAACAAATCCAACCTACTCATCTATTACATGCTCGTGTTACATTTCAACACTCACTGGGAGACATCAAATACATTAATAAAGTAATTTATTGCAAATGGCTTTTTGCAGACTGGAAATCACTGACCCTTTGCTAATTATTGCTGCTTACACAGTAACAGATTCCTCTGGTTTCATGCATGTGATTTTCTCTGTGCTGATGTAGTCATCAATTGTTAAGTTCACCAGGGCTTCATGCATGCATGTACTCAGGTTAGAAAATGTAGAGTTGCCAAAAAGCAGTAGAAGCAGGGAAGTTGTCCATTTCTGCTGTTTACTTCAAGTGGATTATTGAAGAGCTTTATGTAGAAAAGGAGATTACACTACATCTGGGACAGAAAACTCTGTATCTTCTCAACTTTTAAGAAGGTACTGGAATAGGTTTTTGGGTGCTATTGATTTATGCAACATTAATGATCTCTACAAAGGACTTCCTATTGGGACTGGATAATGTGTTTGCAGTAACTGTAAAGAACTCATGAGTGAAATGAATTTCGCTCCTTTGGTAGTCCACAGTGCTGCTGCTCATTTGTGAGACTGGTGAGACAGAGTGTGAAGTCATTCTTGTTCTTGCCCATCTAGGTTAATGCAGGATAACAAGCTTTTGTGCTGTCACACACATCAAATATTAGGTACTGTGATGCTGAAACTATACTTATAAATTGTCCAAGTGTCATTCACTTTTCTGTTTACTTCTGTCCTGACAGGTGAGGGTACAATTAGTTAAGGGTATGGCTACATATAATTTCCACATTCATATTAGAGTTCCATAAGCCAGGACAGTTATGTAAACCCGATATGTAAGCCTAGGTAAACTTCTGCACTTGCCTGGACTTTGTTGCTTTTCTGGGACTTTTCATTCAAGTGTCTTGCTTTGCACAGTCAAAGATATTTTGCAGATCTGTGTGTAGCTGAATCTCTTCTGGGAGTCTGCCACATGTGGGTTAACAGGTGTAAGCCCACAGATTTTATGTAAATGAACTGATGCCTAAAAAGGTATACCGGCTACATCTGTGCTCTATCCACATAAATCCACCAGTTATCCACCAGGACCCCGAATCTTTCAGTCCTTCTGTTGAAACATCTTATTTACAGACATTTTCTCTTGTCTCTATTCTTTAAACCTCATCCATTAACTGGGTTTCCCTCTTTCCTTCTGCACAATTTCAGCACAGTGCTTCACATTGTTTCTCTTTACCCCTGTTTTTTGTGTTTTCCCCCTGGTCTTTTCAGCACGTTTCCTCAGAGGGTCTCATCCTCCGACTTCACTGTCACTGTGAGATGGTGGAACCACATGCGCCAGGTGGTGCTAAAGCCAGAAAGGGAGGCTCACTTCTTTCCCCGTGTTTGACATGGTTTCCTGCTGTCTGGCTTCCTGTGGATCTATTTAATACTTTAAAAATGGCCCTCAGTACTATGGAGAGGGTTGATTTTCATGGCCTTTTGTTCTTGCACCTGGAAATGTTGATTTGCCAGGCAAGAGAGTTGATAGTTCTTTACTAGACTGGGACTGTGTGCTTTCCAAAGAAAGACTAAGGCTGTCATCAACTCAAATGTTTAATTATCTGCAGGGGAAGAGTCATCCCAGAAGCCAGGATGACCTCTTTTGCTATTCTGTGGTTGAAGTGTGTGGCCCTTTCAGTTTGCCTCTTGGGTTTCAGAAAACCAATTCATTTTATATTAATTTGGGCTCTGCATATTTTGTGCATATTGTATGTATTTGCAGTTTGCGGTTGTTAAGGAGTGTAACAGTTCTTTGGAGACTAAAGTGGTTGATCTAATTGAGTGTGAGACAGCAGATCCTCATCCTGCCTGTCCTTCAGAATCTGGTGAGTAGGATTTCCTACCTTATTAGAGCTCTCCTCACCTTGTACCAGCAGAAGCAGTGGCTGATAAAGGAGATGGAGAAATCAAAATTTTATTTCTGGCCTGTTTAAAGCTGCTGCACACCCCAGATACGATGTTTGTCTTGCTGTTGAGACCATACAGTCCTTCACTTTGCAGATTAGTTACGAGAAACTAAACTAAAATAGTGCTTTCACACTCAGAAAAAGATGCTTCTTGTGATAGAATAATATCAGATTTTTGCATCTATATAGACCTTTACAGGTTTTCAAGTGAGGTTATATGCTCATTATACTGTTGGATAATGTATATCCATGGAGCGGTGTATTTTGACAGTCTGTATTTATTCAGGCAGGATAAATGAAAAGGTGTGAGCAGTCCAGGTGGCAGCAACTGCAGTTCTGCTTTTTATGTTAAACGAGGTGTTTGACTGCTTGGGGAGTGTTTGGTGCTTAAGAAAAGATGAGATGAATGAAGGAGATGTGCCTCCCATCCCCAGTCCAGAGGCAGCAGGCAGCATGAAGCACACAACAGGCTACCATGACCCACAAATGACCAGCTGGACCATTCTGAATTTTAGGAAATATTGCCTTATAGGTGGCAATGGAATCTCTTAATGGCTTGGATGGTGAGAACTGATGGAGAAAGACTGATGTCCTTAATGATTTGTCTGACTTACCATATATACTTCCTAACTGCAGAAGTTATTAGAGAAGCAAGTTTGCCTCAGTCACTTAGAAATATGCAAAGACAAAGTTTGAGGATACTGGAATGGGCAGGCAACTTGCAAGACTTTCAAAATTGCCAATCCTGTCATTAAACATACATTGGGTAGTCACTTTATTCATTAGTAGAAAATATGCCTCACATTTACTTAGTTGAACTAATATTGTGAACATGTGTAGAAGTGTACTGTCCAGCAAAGGAAGACTGCTGTTTTCCATTAGGAGACTCTGTTTTCATTTACAGTTTTATCACATGCAGCTATTGGAACAGAAATGTCCCATGACAGGTGTCTGATTTTTACCTGAAAATTTTAGCAAAAGAGTTTCAACAACCTTAGACAACAAGACTAGTGAAGGATCTGATATTTTTTTCTAACATGTTAAAGAAAATTCTTATACCATGCCAGTGAAAAATTCTGACTTTTTTGCCTTTGAAGCAGAACTTTAATTGTGCCAGGTGAATAGTCTTCCTGTTATGGGCATGCCTTTCCCTGTTATGTATTAAAAGAGAAAACAATGAAATTTGCCTTGGACAAGTATTTTCTTAAAATCTGAAGCACGTTCTTGACTTTGCCTGGTTTCTTTGGTTCTTTTGACGTGAGTTAGTATTGCAATTTTCCGAACCTGATTCTGTGCTTCCTTCCATAACTTTCTTCTCTCAGAGCTGCCATAATGTTTCTTTCAGCTTAATTGTTGTGAATCTTCTCAACCGCTTTCAGTAATACATATCTGGTTTTTCTCCAGTGGAAGAACAACCCATAACATATGACAGAGCAGCAGAGATTTTGGCAGAAGAGGAGAAAGAACAAGGACATCAAAAAGAGGTTCCTGTTGGTGAGAAATCATGTCAGCCCACCGGAGTGGTGAAGGGCCCTCCCCAGGTTCCCTGGAGCATCCATCCCAAGCCCTTGCCAGAAAGGGAGTCCTGCAATCTTGCCCCAGCCAGCCTGCTGATGCAGCCAGATTAAAACCAGCCTGGATCTGAGTGGGAAAAGAAGGAAGTCAGCAGAGAATGGGAACTCACAAAACACAGAAACAACATTTTTTCATTAAAATTTGCTTTAGAAAAAAAACCCAGAAATCGAAACAAACCAGAGAAGTTCTTGCCACTCCTTCCCTGTCATCTCTGCTTGGAAGAGCTGCTGTGAGCAACGTGTTGGCAATGACTACTCTATAAATATCACTGCTGCTAACTTCATTAACTGCCTGCTAAAAGGACGCTGAGGGGAAAATAGGCAAGTGGGTGATTTATCAGTGATAAATATTTTCCAGTGGAGCTTGTTGTGAGTAGTTGTCTTTACACACAGAGAGTCTAGAAACTGACTAGAAAATGGGTCTCGAGGACAGCTGCAGAGAAACAGGAATGGAAGATGATGCAGAAATATTAGTTCAAAATGAATGTTTTTATTGAAGTATTGTCCATGGACACTGTATGCCTCTCCCCAATGCTGCTGACAGGCCAGGGTAACTCCTTGGACTTCACCTGAGATGTTATTATGTCTGCTTCTGTGAGCAAGTACCAACCGGGATCTTGCATTTCTCAGGTTTGGTGTGCTGGAGAATGATTTGTGGGCGTATGTTATTAATGGTGGGTGACATTTGAGGGGAAAGGTGATTCTGCCATTTTAATTCCCAGTCTACACTGGTCCTTCAGAGCATAACAAGATTATTTCTGGACCGAGGAGATGGGCCTACGTCTGCTTTCAGCCCTGTGAAGAGGAATGTGCTGGAGCTGTCCTTGCCTCTCAGAAACGTGTCTGGCACCAAAACCTGGTCCATTATATGGGGCTTAGTGTGAGCACTGAAGTTCAGCCAGTTGCTGTTCCAAAAGAACAGGAGGAGTGGGTCAAAAACCCAAAAAAGACACCTCAGTCTGGACTGACTTCCACTCAACTGATTTGTGCTGCCTGTTAAATCCAAGGGAACAGGTGGAAAACTAAACCAATTTTTCTTGTAACTGGCTTTCTAACAGCTACAGTTCCCTTCCAGTTATTTATTAAGGACTAACTCCCTAATAAAGCTCTCTTGCATACAGAGTTGTAGCTTAATTTTTTAGGAGATGAGCTCAGTTGGTCAGAACATGGGACTAAGAATGCCAAGGTTGTGAGTTTGATCCTTCTACAGGCCATTCACTTAAGAGCTGGACTTAATGATCCTTTTGAGTCCTTTCCTACTCAGAATATTCTGTGATATCAAGTGATTTTTCACCACTTGTCTTGACTTGCTAAGGCCTTTTTCAGAACATTTTGGAAGATATCTGAAAATCAGCTAAATTACTAATGATGTTTTTATTGTTTGTAGGGGATCTTTCAGTCCTCTGTCTTTGAACACCTCCTTTAAGTTCTGCTACAATGCCCACCACTAGTATTCCTTGTAATTCATTAGCTTGATAATACTGGCCAATGTTATTAATTTGTGTTTACTATTCTGCTTTTATGGGTTTTTTGAATCCTGACAGGAAGGTATGGGATGTTGTAATTTTTTTACCAGCTCTGTAGGCCAATATGGGAAAGAGTATTTAAAAGCTCTTACCTCTTACCAGAACAGCTACAGGCTTAAGTTTGTGAAGTCAGTTCTGATTTATGTTGGTGTAAGCAGTAAAATCGTTGAGTCCACAGTGTCAGAATTACAAAAATTATAGTGCTGTGTTGTGTATAGGGTTATTGCTTATTTGTCTTCTAAAGTGATTTTTGCTGGTGGTTTTGAATTATTGAGTCTGTTTCCTAATCACTGTTGTTCTGAATTCAGAATAAACTTGGAAAATAGGTGTTTCCAGAGGTTAGTTGGAACTAAGAGTTGAAGACTTACTCATTCTCTTGTGTGAATGGCAACAAGGGTACTTGCACAGAAAGAGAAATGGTTGAAAAGTGCTAGCATACTAAACTGTGTTCAGGAGCAGGCAATCACTGTGTTGAATCATTAGTATCTGGTAGATTGATTTTAAGTTCAGTATAGTTTAATTTAATTAACATTGTTAAAAGCATCTAGCTTGGATTCCCTGCTCTTGCAGTTCATTACTGATCTTGTGTATTTTGATGCAAAGAGAGTCCAGCTGTAAAGACCTCAATTCAGAAAAGCATTTTATTTCTATGAAAGATACACAGTAAAAAGACACTGGTCCCTGTACTTGGAGTTTCTCTGGTAAAGTATGTTTGTGGGCTTAAAATCCAAGCAGTGTGTTGAATGACAGTCAATGTTTAGCTGAAAGTTTCCCCAAACAAAGAAAATACAGATTTGTAACTTTGAACCTTGACTAAATAAAGATGTTTGAGAGTCCCTAAAAATTAGTTTACTCTTCTATCCTGTTTTTTGTTTGCTTTCCTTCAGTCCAAGGATCTAATTTTAAATTTAATAGTATTCTTTAAAGATTAAGATAGGAAAACCTATTTTTTGTAATTACAGTGTTTGGAATTTTAAATGTCTCCTCAACTTAGCTGTAAACTCAAAATAATCTTTAGTGTAAAACCTTGAAATGATATTTCAACACAAATATAATATATTTGGTTTATTTGTATGTTTATAAAGCTATTGATTTATAAAATAAAACAAACAAGAAATCCCTGGTGTTCCTCTTGTTTTAAGAGATGAGAATACAGAGTTCTGGTTTCAGTTAATCCATGTCATGTATGTTGATAGCTCCACTGCTTTCATACAGCCACAGTGTATAATGTGTTTGTGCAGCACGTGCAGATATGATGGGGTTCTCTTCTCTGCCCAGAGAAACTATACTAATGAGTATTATCTGCTTCAGCTCACAGGTAGATCCAAGCTTGGATACGGTAAGTTTTTATGTATTATTTTAGTTATACAATCCCATAAAACAGGAAAAGCCATATACTCATTTTTGTGCACATTTAAAAGACCCTTATGAGTGTTGCTGCTTGTTTATATAGAAATATTAACCATCGCTTCACTATGTTTTCAAATTGATTGCCAAGATGTCATTCTCAGGCTTTACATGCAGGTCTGTTGAAGTAAAATTGTTGAATCCTGGAGGTTCCTCAGGTTTTTAGGCTAAACTTTCTTCACCAAAAAACCTTTTTGAATTATTAGTATTTCTGGATATGTAGCAAACTTAGTATTTACCTTAAATTGGTGTACTCTGACTTTTAAAAATGAAATTAACATGTGTTATATTAAGCTATAAAAGTGGAATTTAAAAACAGTGGGAGAAAAGCTTGACAAGTCCAAAGTGAGAAAACTATGGGCAATTTTAAGAGAAAGGGGAAAAAGAAGTTTGTTTAGTTTAGTAAATCTTGACTTTATTGAAATTTACATTTCAATTCTCTAAAGCCATATTTTCATTGTAAGCAAGTGAGAAATGATTAATGTTAATTCACACTGGACACAAGCGATGCAATGCTTCCTGGTCATAGAACTGCATGACACATCTAATTTTAAGTTCCTTTTGCAGAAACTTCCAGCTTTGCAGAAGTTTATCTGTTCTGGCAAAAAAATTTCATCTTGGTAATCTCTTTCAGAATGAAAACATTTAAAAAATATTTTGTGGAAAAAGCACAAAGGTATTCAGAATGGGATTAATTAGGGAAAGCCTATGTCTTCTTAACATATACTGTGTTTTTGTCTTATTAAGAATAATTTTATCTCATGTTATTTCAGAGTGATGCCTACACTGTTCCATTAGTCTTCAGGACACACTTGGTGTTATTGCTTCACTCTCTGATAACTTGCCATCTTTATCTCTGTGCATGTGCAAAGGGAAGAAGTTAGTGGCATTAGAAGCCTCCCCCAGAGCCCCAGGAATGCACCCCAAACGCAATCTGTAAGGGTGATAGCCTAAGTTGGCTCTGATCTTTTATTGAGACTGCTGTTTAATGCCAATTTTGATGTGGACCAGAACCAGCCAACTTTGTGAAGACCATTCATCATGGGATTAACTTTCAGGCACTCCTCAGTACTGAGGAGGACTAGATTCAGACCAGTGAAAAGCCTTAGTCCTTTTTAACCAGCCTTAGCAATCCTTAATATCCTGCAATTTCAAGACTTTGAAACTTGAGTTTTGAGGCAACTACTGCAATAATCATGTCTAAAGATGCAGAAGCCCTTTTGTACTGGGACCCTGGCCACTCCGACATCTTCCTCCTGAAGCCTTAGGTGTTACAACCAAAATGTCTTCTCCCTGCCTACTTTCTTTTTGGAGGGGATGGCTGTGACTCTTCCACTCCATTAGATGCAAGCTGAAGTTAACCAAAGCCTAGAAGGAATTTCTGCACTTCATAGATCAAGACCCTGTAGTCTGGCAACTGCCTGTTTTCCAGGTAAGAAGTTAGGATATAATCCCCAAGTTTAATTTTAAGAATGTCTGAGTTCTAGACCCATGTTTTTGCTTGCACTCACTGCTGCACAACACTGTTACCTTTCTGGTACCCAGTTTTATACCACATACCTTCCAGGAGCTTCAGTTCACAGATAGTGTTGTCCATGTTACCCCTAATCTGTCCCTATCAGTCTGACCCTCACTGTATGTTCGTTACATGTTTTGGGATCCTGTCTGACAGCCAATTTTCAGTACATGTAGCAATATTGGCCTCACCAATGTGGCCTTTATCCAAACCGATTTGGATGGGTTTTAAAAGTAAGTCAAAGACACCATGTAAGGGAATGACTCACTTTTATGTGAGCAGCTACTGAAACAGAACAGCTGGAGTCCTGGTCCATTAACAAGTTGACTAGGTATTAGTGGGATGCGAACAATAAAAAAAATACTTAATAATTTATAAAATAATTAGCTGCTCTGGGCTTTCTATTGATTAAAGCCAACGAGTTTTATGTGCTGTATGCAGTCTACAGAACAGTGTGCACATTCAAATGGACATGGTCTTTGTTAACATTGATTGCACAAAACAATACATTTGATTGTGATGTAATAAACTGAAAGAATGCCCAATTGATATTTCATTGGTCTATTAACAGTAGTTAATAATAATATAGTAAGAGTAGTGAAAGTGTGCTATGTATAAATTTATCATTTTTTCACAAAGGAAAAATACAGAAATATTTATACTAAGATTATAAAGGCCATTTTGCTGTTTACTTCTTGTTTGCAAAATAAAGTTGTACGCAGTTCTGTGCAGTGTGTGTGCGCCTGTAAATAGTCAGTTAAGAAGAAGAAACATGTATATTAAATGGCTCTTGAAAGAAGAAAAAAAAGAAATCAATAAACTACTACAGCCAGATGCTGAACTTCTCACTGGAGACCAAAATCAGTAATAATTGTGGGAGATTCAAGGATCCCTACAGTATTTGTATGAAATAATAATAAAGTTCAAACATTTCCACTGACCTTAGTGTTGCTCATTAAAGCTTTTAGCAGAGACATGGGTACAGTCGCATTCAAGTGAGGTGTTTGGAATTAAAATACAGATAAAAGGGAAAAGGTTAATCCAGGTCAAGGGAACAGACCAAAACTGGGATTGCATAAGATTATAGTATCTTTCCTCAATTCTCCAATGGTGAACAGCAGTTAGTTTTAAGTAACACTCTTGTCTCCAAAATCCCCTAAATGAGAGCCTAAACATGGTATTAACTGCCCATTTTTTGGAATTGTCAGTAGCTTTAATCACTATAAAATGATTTTTGATCTCTAAGACAATTTTGTTTGCCTAAATGCAAAAATGGGGTAACCACCTTCAGAAGACAGAGATATATGACACCCACTACTGTTTACTATATGCTGTAATCATAATAGGTCTTTTCTCTTTTCTCATACCTAATAATCTATGAATTGTAGGAAGTACATCAAAACACACCATGAGCCCATTTTTGTAATAGAGAAGGAACTATGACCCCAGAACTGAACACTCTTAAATGTTAAGGCAGTTGGATTTTTATCTGACCTACCTAGTGGCTAAAGGTAATAATAAACCAAACGTAAAGTCTTCAGCCAGCCAGTGGTACACTACTTTTCTTCTGCATCCTATAAAACATCGCCTCAAAATGGAAATTCAGGGCTTTGTTGCTGAGGATGCTGCTACCTTAGGGAGTGGTACTGAGCACTCAGGAGCTCTTGGTTCTCTTCCTCACTCCACTACTCATGGGATCACATCAGGCAATAACTCAGCAGATCATTGCAAGCTTCTCCACTTTCTCTACTAAAAGAAAAAAAGAGGTGGAAAGAAAGAGAGAGAGCAAGCAGGACATAAGAATTGTTACTTATATTCTAATAGCTCTTGGTGTGACAGGGTTTTTTTGGGTGTTTTTGATCTTTGAAAGAAGTAATCATAGAAGTTCTAGTCTTATGAACAAAGCTAACATTTAAATCAGTGGGCTTTCATTTAAACTGATTGTGATTTATATTTCTTTCTGCTCCAGAGGCAGACTAAGACCTGTTTGAAGTGAATGCAGTTTTAGCAATGTGTTGGCATATTGTACATCAGGTCTGAATCCTACCCCATTCTCACACTATTATCTGCAAAGAGTGAGTACACCTAACTTATTCAATATTTAATTTTTTAATGTTGTTAATTAATCTTTATTTTTGGTAAATCTCGGCCCTTTGTCTAGAGCCTGTTTGCCATAGAGTCCAACTTAAAAGTTAAACAGTGCTAATATTTTTTGTGTAGAGGTAAATTCATCCTCTGTTTATATGTGTAATGATAAGCAGATCCAGATCTAAGATTTCAGAAATGCTTTACAGAAGTACTGAAGATCTGCATCAGCAGCTTCAATAAGCAAAGCACAGGTATGTTTGCCTCAGTGTATATTTTAGGACAAAGGGAACATTAGAAGCACCGGAATGTATTGGTGCGAGGTCTCTTGATCTACAATAATACAAGGCGTGCAGTGTGAAGTCTCGTTCAAGAGCCTTTGCAATTAAAGATTTCAGCCAAACTCGTGGTGTGTAAGCCGGGGTATGCGAATGTGCTGTGTACCACCCAGCTTGCTCTAAGCAAAGCAGGGAAGGGTGGCTGGGTTCTTTAAACAGTTAGACCTAACAAGTGGCTCGTTTTGAAGTCTTAGGAAAGAATGTGTGCTAGAGCGCATTAATACTGGCAAACAACAGAAGAGAAACGGATACGGCCAAAAGTTGGCAGATCTTCTCTTGGAATGTAAAAGAGGAGGAGGGGGGAAGCCAACAATAAAAAGGCTAGGTGTTATTCTTTCCACATGTGTTTATAGAAAAGGGATAGATTTCACATTTCACCTTTTTCCAGTTTAATGTGTATTTTTTCTTCTGGTTTCATTTTGGCTCCTTTTTTCCATCATCCATTGTTCTATTAGAGGTCATTCAGCCTCACTTTTAGATGGCTTTGTAACTTGGGTAGTATCTCTCTGCTTCCCATCTGCAAAATCAAAGGGTCATATTTGGTATACCATCAAGCATTTGCATTTATCCTGCATGCTGTGCATAGTTAACAACCATCCACAGTCTGCTTCTTCAAATACATAAAAGCCAAACAAATGCCCCCAAGGACAGGAAGCATCTTAAATGACAATGGCTGGCAGATTTTGAATCTTCTCACCGCGAAAATGAAATGGGAGCTTATTTATTCTGTAAATAGTCTAGAAGAGTCAGAGGGAATGAAGAAACAGTGGTTAAAGGCAATAGTTCATCAGAATGGCCTTTCCTGAAGACAAATTTAGATCATAGCTCATGTGACATAAATTAATGTAAATTCTTCTTTACAGTTCTCTCCTCCTGTTATTTCTGTGTGTGAAGCTACCATTTCTAGTGCAATGTTTTGCAGCGCCTCTGTATGCATGTTTGTGTGTTTCTATCTTTACAGTAGCATATTTTGAATTAAACATTTAATAGAACAGATTATGTTATTAAAATCACAAACAATGAATATATAAAATAGCACAAAGCTGAATGCAGTATTCAGAGGAACTAAACTTTTTCCAAGGGTGCAGAGCCTCATTTTTGCCCCAACCTGTGGATGAATGAGGTCTGAGCTACCTCTGTGGATTAGATTCCATTCAGTACTTCTGGGCAGAGAGATGATAGAGCCAATCTGCAACATGTATTCACATTGGACTGTGCTTTACATGCATGCCCACTGTTGCACTCAAGCTACCAGGGAATCTGGATTGAATATTGACATGTTTTGTTGGTTACCTAACTGAACTGTTTTTACATACACTGTCTTACTGAGTGACCACCTACCCCTATTGAAACACTCATTTATGTAGGAAGTTCATTTGTATTCTTCACCACGACAGGTAAGAAGCAATATCCATTGACACTTTCTCAAAAAGGAATTTAGATATTCCCAGAAATAACATTTTCCGTCCTATCAAGTGAAAGGGATACAGCAGCTGGGAATTGTTTCAGTGTTTCAGATGTTAGATGAAAGTGACATCCATCTACTGGTACTCTGAGCAGTGTGATACATTTTTCTTTAAAACACTTAGAGGTAAATATAATTGTGAGTGTATGATTTGTCTCCTTGGTTGCTGGATAGAGAAGTGATTGTAAGCTTGAGGTAGCATTTCCCTATTGATGAACATCTATGATCAGGGTTGACAAAACTGAGAGGCTGGCTGATTATCTGCAGGATTTCCAGTTACAGCTCCAGCCCTGCAGGGTATGAGGTGTTCAGAGAGGGCTGGGGACTTTTTTTAGTTGGAATTTCTTTTCCCCCTTCAAGTCTTTCTGGGAAGTTTTTTCTTGCAGAACTTTGCAGATCACAAGAGTTTGGCCAAGCTTCAGAGGAGTCATGTGAATGTACAGGGTCACAGGTGAAAGGAATCTTTCACCTCTCTGGTGAATGCTGCAGGAGCACCTGATTTTGTAGAATTCTTGATTTGTTTTTAAGTGTTTGCATTCATTCAACTTTCTTCCTATATTTTGATACTCCATTTATTTTCTTGGGGAGGGCTTTGGGGCCCAGTTTTTAATCAAACTTGTAGCTGAGGGCATGACTTAGCTTTAGGACCAGAGAAAAGCCTCAAAAACAAAGACTGAAATGAACAAGACAATACTAGATATATTGTAGAACACTTACAATACCCCCATAAATGGAAATCCACTTATTTACTAGCAAAGCTGATCAATTGAAAGTTATTAAATAGTACGTTTAAAACTGTTAATACAACTTTAATTCAACCACTTTGTTTATATGCATTACACTCATTTATTTTATTTTCTTCTAGGGATTTTTGCTTTACTCAAGAACAAAATGATTTAGAAAAGACTTACACTAAAAATATTAATTTGGTGCTCAATTCTGATTGTATTTCATTGGCAAAATCCCTAATGCAGTTTTAGAGAAAGGAAATGTTAAATTAATTCAAACAAATCTTAGAAAGTATTGAACCATTTTCAGATAGAGCTTAAATTTGAAAGTTGAGTTCAAAGGTGCCTGCTTCACAACACTAACACCATTGTGTAGACTATTAGCAATGATGTTCTGTGCTGTCTGTTTGTCCTGCTTCACTAGGCTGCTCCATCAGAAGGACTCAAAAAGTAGAAATGTCCTTGATAATGTCACTTAACTCCAAACACGAATGCCTGCTATTACAGGAGGGGCAGTGAGACTTTTATAGAACCTGTTCCCGTCTGAGTTGCAGAAGTTAAACTCAGTGAGTTTAGGAAAGGATGGAGTTCCAGCTAGAACAGTGAATTTCCTGGCTTCTGATTAAAACCAGATGCTCAGTACTGTTATAACACAGAGTTTTATGGATGAATACACCAATATTTTGTTTCATAAATGTGTGCTTTACAACAAATCTAATGGGAATTGTAAAGTAGTACCTCACAATATCAATGTTTAAATGTCCCAGTGTAGTATATTAAAACAATAGCAATTCTTCACTCATGACACAGCTGAGGTGCAAATCCATATGCTGATACCCTCTGTAAAATGTGTCAGATGAAAGATAGAAACACAGTCTCCCAGGACAATATTTCAGGGCCAAATGCAGTCTCTCATGGGAAGTCTTTACAGATCGATTTCTTGAGGCTATGAAAAATAAATGTAAACATTCTTGCAAATGTCTGTCAGCATTTAGGGCTTTGCATTATGTATAACTTCTGTCCATTTATGTCAGAAAGAAGCATCACAGTGTGTCATACAGACTTTCCTTTATTACCTAGTAAATGTTTTGGTACATTACATACTAATGTATTGGTGTGTCAATGGGATTTTGAAGAAAATCTTGTCTAGCTCAATGTTTGCCTTCCTGAAAAGAATGAATTGCATGTCCACATCCTTCTCCAATGGAAAAATCCCATGTAATGCATTTTTTCCCCCTTTCTTTTCCACTCTCCTCTGCTTTCTTGCTCTGGAAATATATCCAGCCATGCAGCAAGAAAAGCAAAAGTACTCAGAGATGCACTCCTAGCCAGTATGTGGTGGAGCCAAATGGGCAGCTGTCATTCCAGTTGCTGTTTCCCCTGCCTGACCTGTTAATGTTCGTGCAACAGACCCATTCATGCCAGTGCCACTCCCAATAGCTCATATAGGAAATAAGGAGGCTTCGGTTGTGTCAAGGCTGCTTGAGCTTGGTGCCTCAAGTTTTCACCCTATGATGCATTTTATAGCAGAGGAAACTGTTGCCTCTGGGGTAAGGCAAGGGCTGGACCTACTATACAGGCAGCAGCCAGAGTACCAAGAGGTGTGATTTGTGATTGAAACAGCTGTACTGACAAAAATTCCTCATGCACATACACAGATTAAACTTTCCTTTAACTGGGGTTGATGGTGTGCTGCAAACCTGGCTTTCTGTGTCTGGTTTTTTTCCCTCTGTTTTGCTGGAATCACTCACTCTGCTTTTATTGATATTTCCCCAAATCCAGTATGAATGTGAGCACATGAAGGCAGATTTAAAACCCACAAGGTTTCATGTAAGCAGCAGATATTAGAGCTACAGTGTTTACTCTATAGTGCTCACTTCAAAATATTGGAGGAAGAGAGCTGACACAAAACATTTAACACCATTTTTCTTTAGGAATGAGAGTCAGCACAAAACACCACCATGGAGTGTCTACCTCATTTCAGAGTTATAGTGGTCAAAATGTTCACCTGTAAAGATAAATTCCTAAATAAGGCTTTATGCTTTTGTTCCAGTTACTGCTGATATGGCTGAGATCAGTAGTGCTGGAATGGGTTGGTATCTTCAATCCTGATTTCTGTGCCAGGGCATCTGTATTTCCATAGGGAGTGCAAATTGAAGGCATTATGTGGATGAAAGTCTGGATCATTCTGGGCAAGGTCCATCACTGTAACCTTTTGATCTGTGGGGGAAAAAAACATGTCCTTTTATTTTAGATCTATTTGATGTTTGTAAAGACATATGGAGTGAGAATATTGGAAACCACATGCCCGCATTTATCTGAAGGTTGGGGATTACCTTCCTGACGGGTGAGAAAGAAGCTGTCTAAAATCTCATTCAAATGTTTCCTTTGTTTCAGTAAATCTTGGAAGAGCGACAAAGTATAGCAAATATGTAATTTTGACATGAAAAACAGTCCAAAGGGACCTGAAAAGAAACTACAAATTCCCTTCAGCTAGGCACAGAGATTGAGTGTGACTTTCTTGCAAGTAATCTGTTCTTACATGTTGAAATTCCAAAGATTGGTCTCTTTCCTTCTTTTTCTCTTTTTAATTGAAAAAAAGGATCATTGCTCCCCCATCTTATTAACTTTGCCAAGTCTCAGGGGTATTAAATCTCTCTTCCTAGTTATTTAAATCAACCCTTTTACATTATCTTAAACATGTACCAATGTCAGGTCTTTGAGGTCCTGCATCCAGGTATAAAGCTGGGGTGGTGGTAAGAGAAGGACCTCAAGAAGAGAATCTTCATGTTCTGTCAAACTCTTTCTGACTTTGATCTTAAAGGATCAAATAAGACCTGAGGGACTGCATGAACCAACGTCATCTAGCAACTTCCTATTCTGGTTCCAGGTTCATCACTTAACTGCTCTTTGACCTTGGTCAGCGGTCAATTTCTGTGTCTCTGCTTTGTTTGTACCTCTTGAGAGAGACAGACAGCCAGCTCTTCGGGCACGTGAGACATCCCTACTTGCAAAGCCTGCTTATGCCATGCCCTGCAGTCCTATGCCCACAGACTTGCCCACGTCTACTCAAGTTAGGGTCAGGGCCAGAGCAAAATCACCCATTTAGTGTGGCAGGCTGGGCACGAGGCTGGACCATGCCATTGCTGGGATGGAAGCCGAACAGAAGAGTCTGAATCCTGCTGCAATGTGGTATGGTTTGATAATGCCCTAGCTGATCCACAAATGGTAATAATAAAAATACAGAGTATGGGGTTGTTGTAGAATGCAGCACTAGTGTCTATGTAGAAAGTAGAACATGTGGGGTTTTTTTTCCACTCGTCTTCCACTGAAACTTGCAGATATGTTCTTGTTAGGAAAAAAGTGTGTCACTGAATGATCTATGAAAATTACTTTTCTGTCCGACTGTTTGCACCAGCTTGCTAGTCGTTTTGCAGGTACTAATGTTAAACATTAACATATTTCGGTGAGTGTCAGGTGCCAACGTATTTTTAATTGGTATATTGGCTGTCACATCATTGCTCTCAGCACTAGAAAGTGGTGACATTCTGAGGAACATTGAAAGCTGGTGTTAACTTTGTCATCCTCTCCTTCCCCACAGAAAGTTCCTCTCCATTGCATTGTATCATTTGAACTTGAGAGCAGTGTTTTACCTTGCTACAGGTCTACTCAAGGCAGACATTGGTGTGATGGGGATCAGTAACAGGCTTTCTGCTCACAATTCTGATGTCACATCAACTTTGTGACCACTACACTTCTGTTTTCAACTTCTCTGCCCTCATTTTTTAGGACATGGTGGAGAAAGATAAACCAAACCCAACCATAAAGTTCCTGCGTAAGCAAAATAGGATGGTGGGTTAAACTGTCTGCTAGAACTGACTGAAAGCTCTGCAATAAGGAGCAGGCTGCTTGTGAGAGGGAGTTGGAAATGGTGCGAGGAGGAATTTGCAAAACAAGGCTGTACATCTGTGAGCTCTGTGCAGGCCTCTGGAGAAATGGAGAGAGGAAGGGAGGGAGGTCTCCTCTTTTATTATCTGATGAACATCAGTCCCTTTGGTCAGACTGCTAGGCGCCTCCTGGAGCTTAACCTCAGATTAACATCTGCTTCATTTCAGTGTCTGTCTGATAGTGATATCAATAAACATCATCATCTTACAGTAAAAGCTGATAATTAAATCTGTGCCTGCTGACTCACTATCTATTGTGCCCTGGGGAATAATTGCAGATAGTGAAGATTTAATAGATAAAAAAAATATTTTATATATCACTGAGTAATGAATATGAAGCTCTTGTAAGCATGATTAACTATATATAATGTGTATCTATAGATCATAGGAAGTACAGCTAGAGGCAGGCTGAATTTCCCTGTGTTTTTTTAGACCTGCTGTAAACGGGTAAGTCCTGTTAACCAGATTTGGACTCATTACACCAGGATGGTACCTTCAGGCCTTACCCCTGTCTCCTTTCTGCTTTGCAAATATCTGTGGCAACTGAAAAGAGTGTACTGGAAGAAAACCCTAGGTGAATATAGGGTCACATTGTGCATACATTTGCAATGAACAGCTCTTGCACTCTCTAGTAGGTAAAGCTACTGTTAGGCTTTAGTTGGACAGACCTGTTTTTGAGATACAAAAATCAATTTTTCATGGTTTTCCCCTAGACTGCCCCATGGTGTCTGGTAAACAGTCTCTTGAAGGGGTGGGGCTGCACCTACTACCAGTGATAAGGAGTAAGAAACATCCTGAAGGGAACTGTGAGGCATGAAATGCCTTGAGCAAGGCAAGGGCTGACAAGCACTTTCTAGTGTTACATGTGAGGCCCTGTCAAGAACAGAGTGTGGTTCAGCAGGGGGACTCCTTGCCAGCAGAAACAGGTCTCCAAGGGCCTTCTGCATGGTAGTGGCTGAGCATTCTGCCGAAACCAGTGCACAGCCCTCAGCAGAGTGGTGGAGCAATGCTCCTGTCAGCCTCCATTCATCACTCGCCTTGCCTCCTACAGTCAATGCCAAGCTGAATTGTAGAAGACTAGGAGCCAGAGAGGGCTCAGTCCCCAGCTCTGGAGAGGTTTAACTCTGTGTGCTGCCAGCAGTTTCTTCAGTGATGCTACAGGCAGGTGCACAGTCTGAAGCTGAGGGCTTTTGTTTGATCTATTGAGAAGACAGAATGGGAAAAAGAAAGAGAAAAGCTAAAGTTGAGTCCGATTCAGTATATTCTATGATTCTATGATTTTGTTTTTCTAAACAGCCCGGCTACATATTTTCACATTCAGAAAAAGTCACTCTTAAGAAATGAAAATGTGGAGATTGAATTGGAAGAAGAGTACAGCAATATGGTTCTGTCATAAGCAAGAGAAAATGAAACTTCTTTCTTATAATTTAAATCAAGTTTTCTCTTGCTGGTTTGGGAGAAAAGAGCAGGGGGTAAAACTGCTTGGATAAGCACTAATTTAAAAATAAATTTTTACTAAGTAAAAGAGTAAAAGACAGTTAAAATATTTCAATTATGTGCACAGTTATCTTCTTCAGCCTATCTGTTGAAGACCTATTGGTTTAACTCACCTAATGTAATTTCTTCTAGAGATGAACCAAGGGACACAATTTGAACCTTCTGTGATTGGGGCACCACAACATCAAACCTATATAAGGATTTGGGGTCACTTCTGAAATAGTGCGTGCAGAGTATTTGGGGTGCTGCTAGCAAGTGTTGTACTCTGGTATGCAGAAACTCTACCTCTGAGTTTGGGATCTGCTTTGCAGGACAGGTCATGGAGTCATCCAAACTGAAACTCTCCCCAAAATCTTTCAGGGTTTAATTTGAAGGTCTGAATTTAGTACAGCTTGAGTTGTTTACCAGTGAGGATATTTAAATACCTTTTCTAGACATTTCTAGGTTGTAATACAGTTAAAGTTTATTTAAATTAAATTAAATTAAAAAGCTCACTGACAACTCCCCACCCCAAAACCTCACATTACTACACTATACTATCAGAAGATTAAAGGAGAGGCAGGTGAAATGTCACAGTATTCTAACGCACAAAACAGGGATCTGGGGACCCATATTTAAGAAATTTTTAGAGATCTCAGGTAAGCTGTTCCTACTTTAACTGGTCTCTTTCATTAAAACACGCACCTTTATCATGGATTAACACATATTGTGACATGAAGGCCAGATCCTGTGAGCAGCAAAGGTAATTTGGCCCTTGATCTTGATGGGCTATCAATTCAGTTGTTGAAATAATTTCTATTTAAAAGGAAAAAAAAATATCTGTAGCTCTGTGTGTTTGATGCAGGGACCCAGCCAGAGATCAGTGACTTGCACCAATATTTTATGAAATGCTTCAGACTGATGCACATTTGGCAGTGAAATGGGGGACTGAGGAAAGACAGTAGTACACGTTTGTCAAAGTTTTCATTGGACAAATCTCCTTTGCTAAGATTTAGACTAAAATCTTTTCCTTTCACTTTTCCCATGTGGAAGGTCCCTGTGGTTCAGCCACGTGCATTAAACCACTTGGCTGTCCGAAAGCGTCTGTTAAGAGAGAAACCCTCACTCTTACCCTCTCCAAAGAGGAGAGGAAAAGACACTTGAGCTTTGTTTGGCTTAGCCTCTTTATGATTGTATTTTGCATTAGGAAATGAAACTTTGTGTTCAGTGGTGGATGAGAGTGGCAAAAGCCTTGGGGAAACTGTGGGTGGTCTCAGAGGCTCTGAATTTCAAATCATGCTTTACTGCAGATTCAAGGGTCTTGCATCCCACAGAGGGGCCCTGGCCAACTTGGAGGGAACCAGGCATTCCTCCACTGTTTTGAACACATGGGGGCACCTCGCAGTTTTGGCTCTCAGAAGCATCTTCACCTGTAAACTGGAGATAGGGTACTGGGGGACACACAGCCCCATCTTGCCCTGCTTGCTGAGTCAGGCTTGGACTAGGGTTTGCCCTTTCTCTGGGTCCGGCAAGCTGCTGTTGAGCTTTGCTATGGAGCTGCTTTGCCACCCAGAGAGGAGCAGCTTCTGGTAGGTGGCTGTGCCTGGAAAAACTTGCTAGGAAACGTGGTCTGTGGCTTGATGGAATACCATGGATGTCCAGGTTGGCTCAAGGCAGCCAGCCAGCAGATGCAAGGCTGTACCATCCATTGTCCTGCTGGCATGGGCTGCTGTGCCATGCAGGTGGGCATGGAGCTGGGCCAGTGCAATGGAGCAAGGGAATCCCAAGGAGCTGGGGTTAATTTGGTAACTTGTGCATGTTTCTTTGAAAATATGAAGGGATATAAAATGCTTATTATTATTACAAGTTGTCTAACAGCCCTTTTTAATTTACTGGTTACTGTTCTCTTTAGTGTACCTTTAAAAATGGCTTCTGGCAAAAAGGATTGTTATTGTTATAATTCAGAAAGTAAAATTTTGGGTTACATGTCCAGTGCTGTCTGTGAAAACTTATATAACTTGCCCAACTAAAGTGAGACCAAAATTAATGAAGCAGTACTTACACAAATGGAGCAGAGCCAGCTCATAGCCTCTTCTCTCTGAGCCCTTCTGAAATTCCTGGAAGTATTCAGATCCCCCAGAAGCTGTTCTACATGACTAAAAGTATTTCAGTTGTGTTTCTTGAAGGAATGGTAGCTAAGTGTGTATTATTATTTGCCATATCTGTAGAGAAAACTCTTCCACCCTAACTCTTAAGTGCTTCACTGACATTAGTGAATCCTGGCTGGAGAGAAACGTTATTTGTATTTATGAACGGGGCATCTGAGGCATGGAGAGAGTGAGTAATTTTTGGGAGTGCAGAAAGGCACTTACATCCACCTGTGCAACATGATCTCCTCTGTGGCTGCATTTACTAAAGCTGGGTGGCTTCTGATACCTGTGGCTCAGCAGCACCCTCATGGATGGTGTCAGCATTAACCCTCATCTGTCCTTCTCTCTTTGCCCCCACTGTTCTCACACCTAAAGCTAAAATGCCAAACACTCTCAAAGATCTTGCTGCTTCTGCAGATTTCCTGGTGCATTTTTCACTGCCTTCAGTGGTTTCTGATTGGGCGAGGGCTTCCACAAACTGACACAGTAGAAAAAAATTAGCTCATGATACTGGGATTTGTGTCTAAACTGGGATAATTTCCCAGCTCCCAGGTGACTTGCTTGCCTTGGCCAAACCAGTCACCATTGCTGAATGAGACCTGCACTTATCTCTACTGCTGGCACCTTGTATCCAAGTGATGGAAACTTAAGTGCACCGGAGAGAAAGATGCTGTGACAGCCTCCAGCAGGTCCCTGCATGAATCATCAGGGCAACGTGATCCCCAGACCATGCAAGCATGGGCAAAGTCAGATAGTTCAGTAGCAGCTTGCAGTATCCGAGTGGGGTTCTCCAAGCCTCCGACTCTTTTCAAGTTTCAAGTGAGCTGATAGAGGTGGAATGGCAGGATCACAGACTATGGAGGACTGTTAAGCAAGGGGATGGTACAGGCTGTCTTCCAGCAGGTGGTTTTCCATGAGCTTGGTGAATCAGAATGAAAATCATTTGTAAACCAGTATTATTAAGAAGGTGTCTATTTCTTTTCTAGATTCTGTCACTGGTTCCTGGGTTACCTCTCTAATTTTTGCATCTGGTACACAGCTTGAGCATGAGAAATATTGTTCCGGGACAGCAGACTGATGGAGGATAAAGGTAGTGACATCTCAGGTGAGTTTCCCATTGATTTTACACTACACACTGTTTCCTCCCTTGTTTTCTCTTTCATTTTTTCCCAATAAGTATTCCTGGTATTGACAACTATCATGTCAAAATGCACAAATGCAAGTTGCAAACTGAGGGAATTTACTTTTCCTTTAGAGCTGTAAAATAAGGTATTATTAAAAGCCCAACCTGTACTACTGCCATTAAACAGAGATGTGAACTAATTTGTATACACTTAAAAACCTGTGCAGTGTTTCTCCCAAAGCTCATATCAAACCTTTTGGGGTCGTGTTGGGACAATTTGACAATGATGACTGTATATTTGAGAAAATGCATAGCAACAGCCTTGAATATGTTAGGGAATTTGTGCATATTTTTTTCCTTTTGGGGAAAGGAGGTATCTACAGCAAATTGTTTTGTGCTATATTCTCCCCAAGCTATCAACTGTCAAGAAATTTGATAAAATGTACAAAAGAGGAATAGAAACCAGAGCTATTGTTTTAATGTGACAGATGTAAAGATGAAGAGATAAAGGGCTGATTTAATTTCTATACAGAAATGTTGAACTGGAGGGGAAAAAAGGCAATTTGGGGAGTTTGGTTTAGAGAGAAGTTATTTTCTTCTCCAGAAAAATTTGAAGGTTAATGCTGGGCTCTGTATGGTGGCCAAAGTCTTTTTTGGGAAAGCAAGACCCCACTGAGCTGCAACCTGTATAATCTGTCGTGGACAACAAGGAGTTAACTGTAACTGATAAAACTGACTTTTTAAATTTCCAAGGGGTTCAGTGTCCCTGGATTTCAGACTGAGTATCTTGCAGAGAGATCAGGAATTGGGCTCTAAACTCCATTGGAGGCATGTCATGTAGTTCTTATTTGTAAGAGAATTGTGTACTGGAGTTTGGTTTGGTTTGGGGCATTTTTACTCAGTGTTAACATCTCCTTTCATTTTATTTTCCCACCCCTTTAGATGTGAGGTTTTACACATATTAAATTAGGGTATAACAGTCATTGTTTAGTCTTCCAATAAAAGTAAGTACATTTAAAGAAAAGAAGCTGTAGCATTTAAGGAAGGGACAGTAACAAGTGTATACCCAGAGGGGCTGTCACTTTAGATAAGTGTGAAGGCAAGTTCTGTAGCATGCTAACACGGAGAGCTGGTTTCTTCATGTCTTAGTTTTGTTCACTACTTGATATAATCAGGAGTCCAGGAAGTGTTTAACCTGACTCAGAAAAATAAAAGCTGTATTGAAGTAGAGTGCTGACAAGTTTTCAGGATCTATTATATATTCCATAGTATATAGTGAAAAGATTACTCCAGTCTGGATTCAGCACATAACAGTAAACACTAATCTTGTTATTTACTATGTCTTAAAACCATATACATTCAGTAATAACATATATGCCTGGACAACTGGGTTAATCTTTACACCTTGATTTATGAACCTGTTAACAAGCCTTCCTATTCCCTCTGAAAGAGGGTGCTATAAACACTGTAATTTAATCATAAAGCTTTTGACCTTAGCACTATCAATGGGAGGTCTTATTGCTGGCTGAGATTGTATAGGCATACATTTGAAAGTTGGTATTTCAAAAAATATGTTTGCTATGAATTAACATTTGAGTGAATTTTGGCAGCTAGTTTCATGTCTGGTTTGGTCTGTTCTCTGGTAAAAAACTTTATCTGGAAAATATCTGACAGGAGCTACATTCAAACTCTAAATGCAGAAGGATTCAGTGAAAGAGAAATGTATTTAAACTACACAGTTATTTTTGCTCTCTCAACCAAGGGCTGGAACCAGTCCCAGTCATGACCAATAATAGCTGAGCAAACCTCAGTCTGGAATATTAAGTGTTTCTTTACAAACTGACTTGGTATATAATTATACATGTACTTATTGAAATAATTGGTAAATTGAATAGTTGCATAGATGTTTGCAGGATGGTGTTTGCAACTAGAGTTTTACAGAACTAAATAATTCATTTGGCAGTGGCAGAAAACAAAATACCTTTGAGGAAATTACAATTGGTCTCAGATATTCTGCAGACGGAAAGAAACTCTTACATCATGGGATGTGCTATTTGTTAAGAGTCAGTTGTTCCAGCTCCAGTTGTGGATGAAAGACAAAATTTAAACTGATCAAAAATTACACAGAGCAGTAACTCTAAGGCTTAAAATTCAAGTAGGTGAAAGCTCAGAAATAGAAAAAGGCTATTTCCACATGGCTGAATTGAGATAGTAACTTGGGATGAGATCCCTTTGACACAGCTTTTCTCCAAGCAAGAAATTGTCTGGAGGGGAAGAAAGAGACAAATTTGTAGAGCACATAGGGTGAAGGAGAAGACAAAAGGGTAAAGTTAACTGCACTGTTTCAGACCTCAGCAAATCTTCTGGATGTCAAGGAGATGTGTTGTGAAAGCTTTGGTCATACCCTTTTCTGCCTGATTTTTCTTTCCTGTTTCAAAGAATTTAAAGAGGAAACTTGTGAAACATGTTAGCTAACGTTGCCGACCAAGAATTGTGGGATTTTTTGGTTAAAAAGTCATTGAGCTTTAAAAGTACACTTTGAAGTTGGTTTTACTGATCTGGTTGATTTCCACATGGGTTCAAAGACTGACTGTCAGGAAGAGGCAGTGATTACAACAGCAAAGCAGCAAACACTGCCTCTTCTTTTGTCTCAGAGGGGTAGGATGTTCATGTTTGGAGCACAAGGCCTGGTAAGAGTGCCCTGTCTTCATCTCTTTCAGGACACCACTATAGCTGAACTCTTGCAATCTCAGAACATTTATCCTTGAGAAGGTCTGATAATGCAGGATAGTAGCATTATTCTCATTTTTCAGGTTGTGGAATCAGGAAGAGGAAGTAGCTTTTGCCCACTGTGACAGAAGCATATTTGAAGCAGAAAGTTGAGTTTCATCATCTCAGTTTGCCCATATGGAACACATGCCAATAAGTCAACGGAGGCCTCAGATTAATATACTGATTTACAATGTGTTTTCCAAAAGAAAGGAACATTATTTATTTTTATTGCTTTCCATGTATGATGGTTCGCAGCAAATAGTTTGGACAGCTGTATGAACTGCTCCTCCTCCAACCCTGTGATGTCCTTCTATGAAACTCTGCCACCTCTTCTACACTAATGCCTATCTCTTCTTCCACATCTTGATGCCCTTCTGCCATTTTTACCTGCACTGAAAATGTTAATTACATTTATTGCTATACTAATTACTTCATTTGCAAAAATACAGTTGTAAGCCTTTCCTTGAGTACCTTGCCTCACATGTTTTTCACTTAAGTCGTCACAAAATTACAGTGCTCTTTTCTCCTCAGTCATGTGTCTCAGCTGCTTTTTACTCTCACCTTTCAATGATTTGTGGACTTTTCTCGCCAGTTCTTCCCTTTGCTCACTGGGGATGTTCCCTCTTTTGTCTTTGGGAGATGCTGTCACATAGCTCAAGTAAGTCACGTGTAGGAAAGATTTATTGCAAACTAATGATAACACCCATGTTTATTTGAGTTGCTGTCATGTTTAGTCTCCATCAAGGCAGAGTGAGCGGCTGCATCACTGCCTCTCACTTACAGGCTTGTGTTAAATGTCATTTTCAGCACGTGTTATAAAACACTGTGAAGATAATCCATTTTGTTAGTTCTGAAACACGAAACCCCTCTCCCCAGCCACCAGAAAGAACCTCACATAGGTTGTATAAATGACTTCATTTTGACCAGGCTAGATGCTGAACTCATAGGTTTGTGCCATCATTAACTGCTTAAGCAGAAGTGCCTGACAGGAAAATTCATGCTGACAGTATAGCATAACTTGGTGTGCTATGAAGTCAGGTAGTAACAGCATCCAGTTTTCTCCAGTGAGCACCCACAGCTCTTCCACTTCTTGCATGTTAAAAGTTACTCTTGCTGTAGGCAGCAGATCATTAAAAAAAGCCCATAATAACTGATGTCCTAATGCATTATTTCACATCTGGACAAGAGTCATCCCTAGATGCAGCTTTTACACTGAGTGTGACACCAGTAAGGAGAAGGGGCAATTGGAAAGCTTCCCTGGGAATTGAAATCCAGCTGAAAGAAGGCAGCTCATCATGATGGAGCTTGTCTAAAGGATCAGATAGCCATGGGAACATACTAAATGTAGCTGTGTGGTTGCTTTGTCTTCAGCTGCTCTGAAGCAAAGGGAACATACACAATACTTACCTAAATCAGAGCAACAAAGCTGGAATGCTACAGATTTATTTCTCTGTAGCTCTGTCTGAATGGAGTAAGTAACTCTTTAACATCACATTTAGGAAAATAATAATCTTTACTTTTACTCTAGGACTTCTCTGGTGCTGAGTGATTTCAAGGTGTCAAAGTAGCCTGCTCAACTCACTGGGACACTTCTGTTTTATTCTCCTTTATTCTCCACCTTTCTGACATCTCATCCAGTTTAGACATTCCTCAGTGTTAGGAGGATCATCTACACAAAGATGAAATGATTGGCAATACAAGATATCTTTTGGGGGCTGGCATCTCCCTTCACCAGGTAAGAACTTCCTTGGCATGCAGCATGTCATCACAAAAGAGCCTGAAACACAGGAATCCTCCGAACTTTGGAGAAAAGGCCTTCTGTTCACCTTATGTGTGGGATAGATAAGGCATGTGTTCATCAAACCATGATGCGTTTTAGAAAACCACTTCTGTGACTCATATTGCGTCAGCCAGGGAAAGTGCTCCCTACAGAAGGGATGGCTGATGGAGAATTGCTTCACCGACTTGTCCATTTTTGGGGAAGATGTGGGGCGATCTGCTAGTTTTATGGATTGTTTACATGCCAGGCTGGTCCAGCAGAGGGGGCTTTTACACAGACGAGAGAAAGCTTTGTGTGTGCAGTTACCAACACCCAGGTGCAAATGCTCCTGCAGCAGGAAACAGCAGTCTGACCAGAATCCAATTACAGCATTTAGTATGTAAACACAGTGAAGGGTTTATTAGATTCAATTTGTGATACAGAAGACATTTCACATTTTTATTTGTGCCTGGAGCAGTCATCCCAAGACAGCTGGTGCAGTATTGTTATGTCTGTTAACAAAATGTTCCCCCATTGTCACTCCACCTTCCCAATCACAGGATGTTTCAATAACTGCTATAAAACATGATCTTGGAGGAAGCAATGATATAAAACTTCAAAATATTTTAGAATTATATTTATGCAACACCTCTAATTGACCCTCTATAACATAGAAAATGTTTTATTTATGGCTTTGAAATGTCTTGTTTGATTGTTGATTTCCTACACATGGAAAATTCAAACTCCATGAAATAAAAATTGGTCATTTGTGCAAGCAGGGCCTCATAGAATAAGAGAAGCTTGTGACCTTATTTTTGACCACTAAGCCCCACTCTTTGCAGCTAGCCCCACTGTGGGTATATTACCTTCCTCAAATTTCATTTATACACCCCCAAATCATGCTTTACAGCAGCTCCTGGCTCCCTCTCTAGTCAGATAGCTTCCTATTTTCTTTCATGCAGAGGTATGTCTGAGAGTTGTGACACAAAAAAATAATGTATGGTCATATATTTCCAGCATGGTTGAAGGTTTGATATAGATAATCTTAGGTGTAGAGTGAGAAATGAAAGTTCTGCTGAGGTGGCTTCTACTGTGGAGTGACCCCAGCTGTTGAAATCCAGATGTGACTTCCACTGGCTTTGTATGTCCCTGTGCAATGTATATTTTAATCTGCTGCTGTTTGTAAGCTATTAATCTTCTAAGATTTCTATATACTGCTGCTTATACGGCACTAAGCATTCTGGTTGGCTCATCTCAACATCTTGATTGTGTTAATTTTTTCGTACTTGCTGGTTTTGTGGGATTTTTTTCTTGCTGTAAATGCAGCCTCTTAATGTGAACTGGTTTGCAACCTGCACTGCAACGTCAAACAGAATATTGTCAAATAATATTGAAGAAGAAACTGTAGTTTAATAGACAAGGGTTAAGAAACATGTATTTTAGCAACGAAGTAGAAGGAAAAGAAGGAGACAGGTGTGGGACCTCCTTAAAGTTTTACCAAGAGTATTGTAGGAAGGACACGGCTGCTGCAATGTCTAAGAGTTGATAGGAAGGTAGAATTTGCATTTCATGAGCACCTCTCACTGCACCTCTCAGAGAGACCATTTTTTCCTTAACTTTTCTGTGAATTGGATTTATTATCAGTTTGGTAAAAATTTTCATCAAGAGGTCCATATACTGATGGAAAAATCCAGGCAGCTATCTGAGACTTTGGACCCAGGATTGTGCAAGGCAGAGGGATTTATTCCAGGCAATAAAGGTGATAAAGGTTAAGTTTGTGAGCTGCTTACGTAGTAAAGAAAGGATATGATGTCTGAACTGAGAGGCATTGTGCTTGCTTGGGAAAAATACTTCAACAATTTGATTCTTTGGCACTTTTTTTAAGCATTTGACTCCCTGGGACAGAGTGGAATCCATATTTGTATGAATTATATCCCAGCCACAAAGAATAACAAGTTAGCACAGCATAGCCTGTTCAAGTTGTTCAATTCTGACAGAGCTTCTCTCAGCTTCTTTTTTGACTCAAATTTTTCCTTCCTTCTCAGGCATGTCCAACAAGAAGTAGCAAAACTCCCAAACTTCCTGTGTGACTAAGTAAATGAGCTTTATTTGTTAGGTATGTATTTTAATATAGTAAACTTTCAGTGATGCACAAAGATCATGCATGGTAATTTAATACTGGAACCTATTCTTCAGGCATAGTCCCATGCTATCTAAATTGTGGTAGGGGTTTAATCCTTTGTCTCCAGGATAAATCTCAGTGGGAAGACACAAGATACCCCAATATGTTAAAAAAATAGACACGTAATCTCATATTTGAAAACTTGCTATTGAAAATCCATATAAATTCTGCCAACATCACTGGCCAGGGGTGAGCACTGGAAAAATACCAGTTGATTTTTAGAGTGTTACAGTTTTTCTATTATAATTTGATACATACGATAGAAAGATTGATCATGCCTTTTTTTTCTTCTTCCCTTGCCTGGTAGCTGCTTGTGGACTCTTTTTGGCCATTTTCTGCAAGTTGAGTACACTTTCTTGGTCATATCTAATCCTCTGGAATAAAACCCATGTGTTCATTTTTAGAAAGTGAACTTTTACAGCTTTATTACTGACCATACAGCTTGGTAGTCAGGAGTTTTATGTTTTGTAGCATATATTTTGTACAGCTCTAGCTTGGAAAAAGTAATAGAGGAAAATCCATTGAGGGTTGCAATAAAAATCATAGAAGCAGAGGGTTGAAAGGCAATCCAGTAGTTTACCTTGTTCTTTCTGCTTCAGGATAAGAACAACTACCTTTATACGAATATTGCATTCTGTTATTGTATTACATCTTCCTAATACATTCTTCAATACTTATGGAAACACTACACCACAGCCTTGCCTGCAGTACATTGCAGTGCTTCTCTCCTCTTACTACTATCCTGTGACTAACCTTGAAACAGTGTGCTCTATAAATCCTTCGCTCATTCTGTGGATGTTTTGAAATATAACAGATAAGCCAAAAAAAGTCAAACCACAGGTCTGTTTCAGAGCAAAACTTTCTGAATGACGTTCCTCAAAATGGCAGTTTTGCAAAACCAGCATCACTGAAACTGTCAGGGCTTTCTGGTTTATGAATAATCAGGACTAAGATCAAGAAACATTATTTCATTTTAGCAAATGATGAGTGTGAGTAGTGAAAAATATCCTCAAAGAAAAGCCTTTGTACATGCCATGAGATGAAAAACAACATTGCAACGCGCACGTATGTTCATGTGTATGTTTGAAAACAGGATTAGTTTCCTATTCAGCTTCAGAGAAAAAGATGATCTGTGGTTTGCATAGTTCAGAAGAAGCTTTATGAGTGATATTTCACAAACTTTTGAGATTGCTTAACAGTGTGGAACAAGATGTCCCACTGTGCCCAATCATTTTGACTGAAAGCCACTGGAATATAATAAAAAATATTGCTGCCTCTGCAAAATTTCTGCCTATTACTAGAACAAGTTTATAAGGAATTAAAGGAAAGAGATCACTACGAAAAGAAAATCAAATCTCAGCTGATACATAAATAGCTAATCATACAGAGCTAATCTGTAAGTTGGGAAGAGGAAAAAACCTCTGATTTTTGTTTGCTCCTTATCACTTTGAATAGTTGGTGTATTTGGACAAATGGGAATAACTTTGCCAAGATTTCTTATAAGCTGTTTTTGTGGTTTGATACTCTAAGGGAAAAATTATACCACAGTGAATTAACTGAAGAGCTCAGGTTGCATAATGGCTTGGTAGTCTGACAGGGGGTAAAAATATGCTCAAAGCAAATCTGTCATACGACTGTGAGAATAGCCTACCCTCAAAATTTGGCGTAAAACCAGACAGCCTATATTTGGGCAGTGGATGAACGTGCTAAACAGTAATTGAGTGAATAGTTCTAGAATAAGGATTCTTTCATCATTTTATAGCATTGTTATTTTAAGCTATTTTTTGATCAATAATATAGCTTGTTTTTTTTTTCTAATTCTATGTGATAGTGCTAAAATTGAGCTAAATTTCTATGTGCTAAAATTCTATGTGGTAGTCAGGCTATTAGGAAAGAGATATTTCCTTCAAAATACTTTATGTCAGATTCCTGGAAAAATAATAACTACATCATAAGATAGAAAAATAGTGGTTTCTATTCCCAAACAGGAGTCTGCCTTGTTGAAACTTCTGAGCATCCACTTCACTTTGATTATGTATGTTCATTCTTTCTTTGATCACCTCATTAAAGATGGAGAAATGATTGATTTGCTCTACTTTGTTCTGGCCTTAACAACTATGCAAGCTGTGTGAGACAAACAAAGACTTCTCAGAAAGAAGAAGGAAAATGAGAAGGAAAGAAAATGCTGAAAGGTCTCCTGGCACTGTGAATTGAAGCAAAAAAAAATAATTATGACAGTTCTTCTAGTGGCAAAGCATAAACCCGCAGAAATCAAGTGTTTAACTTCTCAGAAGATTGGTCTCTTGGATGATATATTACCTAACAGCAATGCAAGCCATTCATGCTACTCTGCAGACACATCACCATGCTTATACTGATCCTTTCTGCAGCGGAAGGATCAAAGATTACTCTCTTGATTCAGAAAAAAATTAGTTAATCCTGATAAAATTCCTTACATCATTGCATAACTGCCATGGAAAGCAATGTGAAGAACTGGATCGCAATTTGTGCTAGTTAGTTTCCTGCTGTGAGATGAACTCATGCTCACTCAAGACCAAGTTCTAGTTAGAGCCTGTTTTCTCCTCACACTGCCCATCTCCACATTCATTCCAGTCTTGAGGTATCTGTCTTGCCTCTGGGTGTGCAGGGTTATAGTCAGAGTTTTGGACCACTTCTGGCCTTACCATTTCTTAAGGGCTAACCTGTTCCTTTGGGCTGCTGACTTTCTGGATAGCTTCTCCAAGGACCAAGTTTCATAAGACCTTATTAACAGCAGTATGTAATATTGATCTATGAAATATCAAGAAGTTTTGTTTTAAAGAACTTTCAAGAAAAAAAGTGACACTGGAGTATTTAGTCCCTAGTGAATGGAAAGAAAATTAGCTTTTTGCCTTAGTGTAATTTTCTGAAGCTTCTCAAGGGGATGCTGCTATCTTTGTCAGTTTGCAATGAGTGAGTAGTTCCCCACTGACTTGCTGGCTGGCCCATACTGTTTATGTGAGTACCTCCTACTCTGTTACACACTTCCCTAGAGCACATAAACACCATGTTTAATATAGAGAAAACCCTGAGGCCAGCTCATATTTTGTAGATGTGGAGGATTAACTCAAAAGCACAAGTAATATCTGAAATGTTGTTTTGTGCATCAGATAAGAACCACTGGGCTGACCCATCTACCATGTATGTGCAATCACCTCCTGCTCTGCTTACCTGGGGTAATGGACAAGAGGAGCGAGAAGGGAGCTAGGATAAAAGGAACAACAGGTGGGACCGAGGATGTGCATCTGAAACGTCTTAGTAGGAGTCAGAGAGAGACCTGAATCTGACACACCCGCAGTTCAGCTAAGAGAATGTTTCACTGTGGTGTCAGTCCTAACCTAGTACAGGTTACGTTCACTTGCAGTTGTCCCTCTGGTGCTCTGAATGCTGCTGAAGAAATCACAGAGCCATGATTGTCCCTAGAGAATGATTTTGTCCATCCCCTTATGGGCAAGTAGCCTATGCTGGCATTCACATCAGAATGCCCTTCTGCTTAGTGGGCCAAGGACACTGGCTGGGGGCACTAGAGATGCTTCCCACTGCCAGAGCTCTGCCAGGTGATCCATCTTCTCAGAGGCACAAGCAGAGATAAATTCATGGTCCTACCACCTATCTCCTCCACCTGTCAAAGAATGGCAACACAGGGCTGCTAGGTGTGACCACACAGGACAAGAGCAGGAGCGAGATAGCAGAGGCGTTGGGCAGGACTTTCCCAGAGGTGTGGGAAATGCTGCTTCCAGTCCCTGCTCTGCTTGATTCATATCAGGACTGGTAAGAGAAGGCTTTACCCATCATTTAGACAAACCCCCAGAATACTGATTGAAGAGACAGTGAGCAGAGCAGATTTTCTTCTGCATGCATAGCCCTTCCCTTTTATATACAAAATATTATTATGGGAGTAGGAATGGGAACGATGGTCATTTACCCAGGTAAATCAGATCCACCAGGCCACTGAGCGAGTCGCTCATTGCACATTCTCTCTGGTTTTCCAAGAAACAAATTTTAACTATCCAGCAAGATTTAATGTGTGTAAAAAAATGGAAATCAAAAGTTCTTAGGGAAACTGTGGGTCAAGCGACACTGAGCCAGCACTTAGCTGGTTCCCTTTCTCTGGATTTGTCACATTCAGTGCCTGTTACCTTGTTCTGCTACATGAGGATTTAGAGAGGAAAATCACTTTAGTTAACTTTTGTTTCCAGCAGAATGTCTGAGAACTGTATTTTAAAAAGTCTGCAGACAGGAGGAGAAACATAACTTTTTTTTAATTTGAAGGCTGTAAATTTTTATTCAAGGAGCTGACGTTTTAGTAGGCAGTGAAGCAGACTGATTAGCAAATTCAGAAATCTTTCAATTGTGCTAAAGAAAAACAGAGCAGCAGTCACTTTCCTGACCCACATGAATTTTAGCAAGATCTCTGCACTCAGGCTGATGTCCTGTGGAATATCCAAATTACTGTTGTGATTTCTTTTCCATTTTGCAGTACGACATGGCAAAACCAACTGTGCTGCTGTAACAGAGCTAGGCTGTGGCCCAGCTTTGTCCAGCAATAGGCTGGGCAGGCACTGGAACGCTGCTTAGCCTGGATCCAGAGCAGGTCCTGATTCTGATGCAGGGCTGTGTCTGCACCACCTGTGACCCTCTGTGTTGGTATGGAGAGATGCAGCTTAGATGGGTGCTTCCCACCTTCCTGGAGGACAGCCTTCAGGTGCCACATGTAACTCCTTCTACTACTGCTCGCCTAACCCTTATTCCAATAGGAAAGCAAGGAAACCTATGGGCTCTTCCTAACACAAGTAGTTTGGTATATGCTTCATGCCCTGCCCATTCCCAGTGCTTGGCAGCTCAGAGCTGCCCTCCCTGCACTGCCCATCAGGAGTCCAGAACAGCAACACGCAGCATCTGCTGGTTTTCATTTTTAATTTCCATGGCAAGATAACATAAAGATTCCTTCTCTCTCAAAATATCTGCTGTGCTCCTCTTAAGGGCTACATACAGGGATGATTAAAGAAAGCCCCAGAGACATTCACTTTCTTCCAATGATACATGTGTTGGCACATATATTTGTTATTAACTTTTGCAGTCACTTCCTAATTCCCACCTGATTTCAGCTCTCTTATCTAGAAAGCAGGAATTTTTAGGAATGTGAGGTTTTTCCTCTTATTAGACTGACTGAGAGGGTTGTCAAACAGGTATTTTTCCTCTGGAAGCTATGCAGCTTTAAGCAGTCAGTACTTACCCAGTGTTTGCACACCTAACATATGCCATGGCTGCATGCTGGATGCACACTCAGAATTATGTCTCATCCACACCCTCCACAGTACAGGTTCATCATAAAACAGACCGTCTGATGGAAACTTGTTTGTTTTCCTTTCCTTCAAATTCTATCCAGAAAACTTCAAGTGGATTTAGATGTGAAGGAAGAAAATGAACCTGTAAAAGAAAACACCCCTTCCTCCCTTCTGTGTTCCCAGTGAGTATCTGCATGTTTCCTTCTACCATGGTTAACTTTTCACATGATTATCCCTTTACATACTTGAAAGCCTGTACAAATGCAAACATATGACAATCCCTTTCTGGAGCCTGAGGAAGTCTTGTTTCCTCCATCCTGCAACTGAGTATCATGACATAGAGTAAGAAATTACACCAGGGCAGGCAAATTAAAGCCCACTTGATTCCTACTTCAGAGGCTTGTGCATTGGCTTCATTGATCTCCCTTTGCAGCTGGCCTGCCCAAGCTACTAATTTCCCCCACTAGCTGCACCCCCTGGCCTTCTGACGCCTCTGAAATAACTACCTCCAGTTTGGCTGGAGCAGTTACTTCCTTCCCTCCTGAGCTGCAACAGCAAAACTCTAGGCACACTATGATTTTAGGGTCAGTGCTCTTTGCTTTTAGCCAAGAGTTTGATAACAAAATGTATTTCTTGGAAGAAAGAGTACTGGCTGTTAAAACTGAGGGCTGCTATTCCAGTCCACAGCCATCCCCATGGCTGTGAGGTGCCCATCTGCCTCTGCTCCTTCTCCTCTTCACTCAGGGACTCAGGGACACAGTCTCTACTCGCAGGCAGTGGACAGTGTGTCCTGCCCCCCCCATGCATTGCCTTGGCAGCAAGAAGCAAGGCTTTCCAAATGTATTCTCTGCTTATCCAGGTCAGCACAATCCACGTACTGCTGACAGGTGATGGGAGGCTGGCACGGAGGTTTCACCATCATGCTGTGTGGCAAAAAGGAAGCTGATGCTGGGAAGGGCATGGTATTTCTTACTTCGAAAGGAACTCAGAAAAAAAAATTGTGGAGGCCAACTTCTTCCACAAACTTTGCATTTGAAGTGAATGCCTTTGTCTACCAATCTGTCATCCCACTTGTTAACTTCTCACTCATTCATGTTCTCTCTTGGCAAGGAAATAGCAGCAGCTACTTGATGGCTTCCTTCATGGGAATAAAATTTCTTCCAGGCAGGAGTAGAGACTGTTTTCCCTTCAATTTTCAACAATGATAATTTTTTTCAAAGTTTTTTTTTTTTAAAATCCTGGTGCCAGAAGAATGGGAAAAGAAGTTAGCACAAGAACAAAACTAAGTTTCCCTTTAAGTTCAAACTAGTACTTTAGAATCCAAGCTTGCGATGAAAGCTGTGAAGTATTTTTCCTGAAACGGCAGATTCCAGAAAGCTTTAAGAGGAAAAAATGGTTTTATGGTTTCCAGGTCCAGCTGGCAGAAGAAAGTCAAATACCCTTCATTCCCCAAAATACCACCTCTGGAGAGAAGGAACTTGTGAAGAGTAAGTCACTGGTCAGCCAGTACAATTCAGATCTAGGATTGCAGGCCATTGCAGAGCCCACTCCTCCCTTTGCTCAGCGCGTGAACATGCAGATTGCAACATATACAGTGCCTTTGTTTCTCAAATGCCATTTTGGGAAGGACTGGAAGAAACGCAGAAAGGCAGGTCAGTAGATAATTTGCACATGGACTGTGGTAATTTTGTACTGCAGACCAGAGACTGGTAATACCAACATGGTCTCTCATAAACTAGAAGAGGTTCTTCAAGGCATTTCTGGTACACATCTTCTAGCTTGTCTTGAAATGTAGAGCTGCCAGGCTAAGAGAGGACACCCATAATCAAGTGAAACATGAGTAAAGTAATGAGCGGCGAGAACTTTGTTAGAAGATTGTTCATGCCTAGAGAGTCAGTCACAGAAATCCCATAATAATGCACTACCCTGTAATTATGACATAATGATTTTAATTTTGTGTCTTTGAAAACAAGTTCAGGAAGTCCTGATGCAAAAAATTCTCCTAATGTAGGATTTGTAACAGTCCTGCTGGTGAAATATCTATTTTTAAGAAAAACATTGAATCCCATTCATGGTCATTGATAAGACCAATGTAGAGATTAGCTTTAGTTAAAATACAAAAATATTTTCTGCTGGATCTTTCTTTATATTTGTTTTGGAACTGTTCCCAGTTAATAATAACTATAACAGTACTCAGCTTAAGCTGTAAATGTAGAAGATACTTAAAGAAAGAACTGATGAATCACTCTTTAATGATTGTTACTTTCTAAAGTTAAAGTTTTATAGTTTAACTTGACTTTTTTATTCTAACTATTCCTCCCTCTACAGAGTTGTAATCCCTGTAAGGTATATATTGCTTAACAGTAAAAACAGCCTCTGTGAAATAAAGAAGGACTATTTGTACTACTCTTGCACAATTTATGACTACTGCCATGGATGTCAGTAGGAACAGGCAGGAAAATGTAATTTGGAATAACTCAACCAAATAGCAAGCAGGACTGGAAATTTCACACTTGCAGCTCTTGTAAAGAATTATGAAAGTTGGTGGATAATATTATCTTACTTTTTGGAATCAATGAAAGGCATCTAATTGGAGCATGTCAACAAAGGGAGTAACAAATGATGAAATAAAGAGGTATCTTGTAGATACCTGGAGTGCCTGCCATACTGTAGCATTAAGATTATCAGTAGGAGTGAAGAACAGTTTGCTTCCAGCATTATTGCTTACCTCCAAAATTAAAAAGTGACAGCTGCAAAATTACCAGCTCGATGTTGATGTCTGATACTACACTTTACTTTGCAGGTATCTGACCAGTGCTGTGGTTTTTTAACTACTGAGAACTTTCCCATTGGAAAAATGAGTTCATGAAAGACTGGCAAGTGCACGCTGCATACAGGTAGTTTATAGCTGGTTGCCATTTCACAGCACTGCTTGTAACACTGCAAGTTCAAGGTTTGCATAGAATAGTCTCAAGCAGTGAGTTGTTATTCATAATGAAAGTTATATGTTCCTTTAAAAATCTCTGATTTTAAGAAAAACTCAGTTGCTACCTTCTTAGAAAATACCTTCAAAAAGATCTATACATCAAATCAATATTCACCTCTGAGGCCTTTGTATTTAAAATAACAGTATTTCATAGATACAAATGCACATGTACTTTTGATGGGTTTTCCTGATTTTGACAGAATTTGAGCTGCAAACTTAGCTCCTGGTACCATGTGCTGTCACAATCATACATAGAGGAGTGTGAGAAAGAGAAAAAATAAATTAAAAACCCCACACAGTTGAGAGCGATTACATTTTCTAGAGACCCTTGTACAATTTGGACTTTCTGAAGCTGTACAACAGTTGAAGTTCACTCCTTTGAAAGACAGGAAACCTCTCCCTGCCAAGGGTCATGCACGTCCAGCAGCCCCAGGCAGCCAGGGAGCCCAGGACAGGTCCTGTTTAGCCCTTTTGGGATTTGAGGGTGAGCAGGTGGCTCTGGCTGTACCAATGTATGGTACCAGGGACACCACTGTGTGTGCTGGTTTTCCAAGCTGCGGCAGGGACTTTCAGTCAGGTGTAAAGTATCTGCACTTACACAAAGGCAGGTTTAGGAAAGTCTGCCTGGGTAATGATGACAACCAGTTTGTCCAGTTCCAAATACTAGCAACATTTTCTTTCTGTTTTGCATCTGAAGTTGTTAAATTTTTTTGAAGTGTAGTGCTTTGATTTCCCAGCATAAGACCCTCAAGCTTGTTAGCATTGCCCTAGGAAGGGAGGTGGAAAGGAAATGAGCATTTTTCTTGTCCAGTTTTTGCCGGCTCCTTCACTCAATCCCCCCTGTGGTGTTGTATGACATTAGGAGACAGAGATGTCTTTGTTTCTGAGGCTCCCATGCAGTATTGCTTTGCCAAGCTTTCTTTATCTGAGCCATGACATTTTGTGATCCTGGCCCGGAGCCTATACCAGTCCCACAGGCAGCATGCAGGACCTGCCACTGGCATTCCTGCTGCCCTCCAGGACAGTACACAGCTTTAACACTGCAGCTACCTCCTTCCCTGCTACAAAAGAAACATTTCCTCTGCTCAGAGCAAAGCCCTTTTCCTCACTCAGGGATGCACAGAGGCCACACTATGGGGTTGAGAGCAGGGACTAAGTAACATTTTGTCAAGGCAGTGCAAGAAGTGAGCAACCCCTGTGTTCCAGAGTGCTCCTACAGCAACAGAGATGGGCAATTTAGCAAAGGAAGGTTAAAACTGCTTACAGCTGCATGGAAGAAAGCAACCCAGTACTAAGGCTGTGTAAGTCCTTGGTAGTTGTCTGCCAGGGATCTCTATGTGATTTCCTCACCCTGAGCAAGCCAGAGATTCCCAGCCTCTGTATGCAAAGCCATACAAGCCACTAACACTATATGCTGCGTGGAATGGTCCTGGACAGCTGCCACATCTCATTTCTGGTGTTCTTCTTTTGCTTGAAGGAACAGGTTTTACCTGTTTCAATTCAAACAAGTCTAGGATCAAGCAGAGAATTATCAGCTCAAAGGTGTCCTCTGAAACAGACATATATTGCATAGGAGCAGACGTTCTGGAAGTTTGTTCCCTGGGTGTAGTGCATACTTAAAAATGTTTAACTCATGCAAATTTTTCTCCTGGCTCATGTGATGTATTGCACTGGATTGTTTTGTACTGACAAGGCTGGCTGTGAAAGTGGGGTAGGAGTTCACAGAAGACCTCAGCTAAGATCAAGACCTTAGGCTGGAGTCTTTGAGGTTTTCCTAGTTTTCTCTTGAATGTCTCAGCTAAAATCAGCAGATAAGAAGCCAAGTTGCTTGTATGTACCATCCTTTCCTGTTTTAAATTAGCACTGTGAAGACCATGATTATCTATCCTACGCTCAACATACTACCAGCATTAGCAGCGACACGTTCAAATTGCATCTAATAGCTTCAGGCACTCTGTGTGGGTGGGTCAAGGTCCTCTTCTGCCAACCTAATAAAACAGCTGCATGGGGCAAGCTGAGAGACAGAAGTCCCCCAAAGAGTAGTCCCCAGATCTCATCTTGAGGTCAGCCCACTAGCCAAGGCTGACTAGGTCTTCTCCAAGCTCCCTGGAAGCACTGGCATCCTCTCTGTGGGAGACTTGCTGCCCACAGACAAGGCCATGGACCCTTGGGATGGCTATTTCTCACAACTGCAGGATGCCGGGCCCAGCACATCCATAGATGCTCACTCTCTAGCTTTTGCATGTGGGCTCAGGCCCCACACCTGCATCATGCTGGGTGCCAGATGTGGGACAAAGGAGGTGAGATTTGCTTAGAGCCCGCAAATGCTCTTCCTGAAGCAAGTTTCATGAGCTGTGCTTGAAGTGATTTAACATCCTTCCAGCCTAAAACTCTATGGATGTCAATAGTTGTGAATTAAGCTCTGAAATGGCATGGAGTTACCTTCATGAAATGCATAACCCTCTGCAGTGATAACAGGCCTGAACTGCTTTTATCTCCCTAGGCATAGACTGCTATGTAACAGAAAAAAATGTTCCCAAGCAGACAGCATGCCCCCAAACAGCTGTGATCTTACCTGTCTTACAGATAGATACCCTGAATGCTCATCAACCTATGTGTGCTCAGTTTATCTTATATAGATAAAGCCATGTTGAAAGAAAAGCTGTAGTGAGAAAGCAGATGAGGTGAACAGCAAAGTCTTTGTCAACTGTCTGGCTAATGAATACTTAGGAAAAAGGATTTAAATGCTCTTAGCAGTTCTAGTGCCACCATTTGGATGCAAGTGCCAGCATTGTACTGAACAAACCTTGGATCCCTGGTATTTCCAGTAAAGTTTTAAAGGAAAAAAAATCTGACTGAAAAAAAAAATCATTTACATGTGACCTTTAAGGTCCTTTTAGCAAAAGTAAATTATTATATATAACATTCCAAAATTGGTATTTTCTATTACCACTTTATCTTTTATAACTTTACCTACTACCATTTCTGTGGTTAAATGAGTTAGCTGTGAAATACACAAGAAGCCACATGGCTCATTTTTAACAGGTAGAACTAAATTTCTGCATCATTTGGCACTGCAGATGACACAGTTAAGTGCTGGCACTTTGTAAATAATTTTACTTGGGAATGCAGTATTTCTGTTAATGGTGAGTTGCTTTAACATTCCTAAACCAGCCTGATCTGAACAGGTGGCACTACACTCTGCAATTTCATTCCTACTGGAGGTGCAAAACAGGATGTGGAAAGCTTAGTGCCATTTTTTTCTTGTCATCTGCCCTGTGTAGGTGCTGGTGGTGCTGGGTGGCAGCAGCTAAGGTGCACTGCTGAGGCATGAAGAATTACAATGACTGCAGCAAACTGCAGCTGGCAACAGCAGGATGGGGACTGGAGCTGAACAAGGTGGTCAAGCTGAGAAGGTGGACAGAAGAGTTCTCTGCAGCCAGCCCAGGAACAAGGACAAATCTGTTAAGCAAAGCAGTGGAACTCAGCCTGGGTTGAACAGACTGTCAAAATCCTTGAGGCAGCAGGGCCCAGGGCTGTGTAGAGCAGAGAGGAAAGGTCAAGAGTGGGTTAAACAAAAGGTAAGACAAGAGCCCCAACAGAGTTCATCTGGCTTCACCTGTCTTCCCCATATCAGTAATTTTAGCAAGAGAGCCTAGTCCTTTGCTGTGAGTCATTAGAAATAACTCATTTTAAGCTTTCTTTGGTGAGCTTCTGACAGAGCAGCAGCAAGGGTTTGCTTCCTGCTAACCTCTTAGGCCTCTGAAGGGCTGAAAGCTGGCAGAGCAGGTACAGCTGAAGGCATTTATGTGGGTTTTTCTGGCAAGATTTTGTGGGCACATCACTCAGAGGAAGCACAGAGGTCACCAAGCTGCTTGGAGGAGAATGGATAGAGAATGTTTATTCAGCATTTTCATATTAAGCAATGTGGCAAAGACTCAAGAAACTCCCTGGCCAAGTCCAGCATCACTGTAAAATCTGTGTTTGCTTGCATGAACCTACCGTTAGCTTTGCGAAGTGCTCCAGCTTTGTCTTTGAGGCAATTGCTACGCATGAGGGACAAAGTGTAGCTGAAGGTAAGGCTGTACTGTACTCCCTTGGACAAGCTGGCAGGGGAGCATAAGCTATGGCTCTGCTGCTCCCCACCACTGTGGCTGCATTCCTGTAGGGGGTCAGCTTAGGTCATTCATACCTGGCATCTTCTCTGCACCTGAAAACACTTCTTCATGCTCGGATGGCAAAGGAGCACTGCTAGAGTGATGTGGTGATGGACACCTACCTGGCCACACAGTGCTAAAAGACAAGCATGACGCAATTTCTTTCATTCTGATATCATGTTTCTGGGTGAGCAGCAGCCCATGTCTTGTGGGATGTCAGGATGATCGATTCTGCTGGGGACTTTTAGCACAAGGTCATTGCAAGTTATGGCAGCTTGGCAAAGGAAACTAGAAAGAAGAGGTAATTTTTCTGCTTGGGGCATAGACAGTGACAGTCGCTACCCATAGCCTTGACAAAGGTACTGGCAGTGGGTAGCAGGACATCCACAAAAGTTGTACTCCTTTGCCTTCCACAGAATCTTAGTAAAAGGATTTATTTGCATGCTTCATCTCCACTCCTACCTTAAATATAGCTGTCATCTAGCCTGGGTCACAGGTAGCTGTCAGAAACATAGAGAGGTGAGAGGTGGAGCCAAGGAAATGCAGTTTCTTCCTGAAAAAATCCTATACTCCCCACATTCTATTTCTTTTCTCCCCATTTATTAGATTTTTTCCCGACAGCCAAGCTGCACCTACCTTGGACATCTCCCTCTGCTTTGACACATTTGTTCTTCCACTCTCCCTGTGGTAATACTGAAGACGGTAGGCAGCAGTTCCTGGGACATATATCCTATTCCCTCTTCTTGCTTCTCCACTTCCAGGCTGCTCCTTGGCCTGATTCCCAAACCAGTCCTCAGGAAGGTCACCAGGGTATCTCATAGCCCCATGCATCCCCATCGTGGGCTTACCACCCTGCTTTACCTTCCTCCCTTTGTCTCCAGCTTGTGCTGTCTTTGGTCAGAAACCTGTTGTGGGGCTTTAAGCCTGTCCATGGGGGGAGCGGTGGGGGTTCAGCAGGGATATGCTGAAGCCCAGACATTAACACTTGGGGTTCGTCCTTGGATTTTGGTTAGTCCTGCAGTAGATGCAAATCACCTTATTGATTTCTGTATATGGAGCAACAAAGCTTTTCTTTTCCTTTCTAGACTGCTGTGGTTTAACTACAATAATAGTATGAGCAAAACAAGCCATGAAATGCTCTTGCTGTGCAGAGCAGGGATGGCTATGCCCATCATTTAGCAGGGGTGCTTGTCTGCACAAGCTGTGCTGCAGGCAGGATGGGTAACAGGGATGTTCAGGGAACAAAAGACACAAGATTGTTCAGAAAACGGGTGATGCAGAAATGACGGTGCCATCAGGAGCAGTATTACTGTGCTGGCTGGGTTCACTGGCAAGGGCTGCTGTGTTTGGTCTCCCTGCTCAGGAGGTACCATGGTGGACAGGGATTTTGTTTCTTACCAGAGATGCAGAGATTAGGACTTCCAAAATGTAAGCATATAGAATCAGCGTATTTAAGCACTGATTGCCTGCATGCACGCACTCCTATCATACAGATGCATGTGACCACACATGAAGAAAAAGAACATATGATGCTTCTATGTGGTACACAAAAACATGAACTTTGGTAGAGATTTGCTGGGAAGTGACACAGTAGTCATGTTGTAGTGTCATATCTTGAGAATCACTTCTTTTTCAATAGCTGACTTGGTGGCATTATAGAGAATGAAATGGATGTTATGGATTAATAAAACACAGAGACAGATTTTATTTAGAACCAAAAGTTAAAATTTTATTTGGAATATCAATATACCCCAAAAAATAAAAATAAAAACTTCCTTTTATGTAATGAAATAGCCATTTGAAAATGGTAAAATAAAGATATTTATCATACTATTCTCTTCTAGTTATTGTACACATATTTAAGGTTGGTTTTTTTCTGAATATAAATCTAGCTTAAGCTTTAAGGCTCCAAAAAGCCTAAAGCATGTAGTGGCCCTTTTGAGAAAGCAGATAAGTCAATCAGAGCTGGTTTTTTTCAGCAGACAGGCCTGTTTGAAGCTGTCCAGGACAGGACAGATACTAGATTTCTCAGGAAGGTCACTCTTTCAGGGGAATATTATTTTATACCCATTGGGAAATACACTCTAACCCCTGCTCATGCAGCATTTTACATTATGATGTCCTGGGGAGGGCCCTGGTTCCCCTTAGCTGTCAAATTAATGTGCAAATCCAATGTTATTTGTGTTGGTACAGTTGATTTAATTTAAGAAATCAAATCCTACCCTGTGATGTTTGCCCTGCTAGAAATTAAGTTAGTGACAAGACCCTGGTCCTGCATTTACCCCTGTAAGCAAAAGGTTTCTGTGCTCATATGTCACTGCATGGACTGTGACGGAGCATTGACAATAGCAGGATCAGGGACTTGTCCTTTAGCTTGCTTTTAATAAAATAAATGAAATGGAAAATGTATTGAAATAAAACACTGGAAACCCACCAACAATTCTGAGTTGCAATTCTTCCCTTTTAGAGGGCTCGTTGATGCTAGGCCGGAAAATAGGACTGAAGACCTGTGTCAGAGCCTGAGTAATGCCTCCGGTGATTCATGTCACTACTAAGCAAACAACAGGAGCATTTAGGTCTTGCATCACCCTCTGCAACTGGGCTCCAGCAGGCTGCAGCAAAGCTCCCTGAAGTCACTGGACATCTCACCAACAATCTCACTTTCAGTAGGCACTGGAACAAGTCCTGAACTTATACAGTATAGTTTGAAATCTGCTTTGATTTCTGCCTTGGTCAAAGCCATCTTTATTACTTAAAGTATGTCTGTGTTTATGATTAGTATATAAAGATGTTATACTTCTGCTACTGGTTCTGAAGTACAGGATAGACTACAACTACTAGAAATATTACAGCACTAATGTGTTTTATCTCACACTGCTTACAAATGCTGCTGTTTCATTGTCACAATAACTGTCTCTTATGCCCTTTGTTGCCTGAAACCACCTGAATATTGATCCCTGAGGTACCATTACTCTCAACTAAAATGTCACAGGGTTTTACTTTCAGGAGAGAAAAACAAAATACACCTAGGATTTGAACAAACTATTAGACCATGGATGGCTCCTCCAAACAAATTCACAGACCCATGTTTGCATTCAAGGAGGTACTTCCTAATTAACTTCTGCAGGAGGGACCCCTACACACAAGCTTTATTTCACCAGCCACCCCATCCTGGGCACCTATGCAGCCCACCCTCCTTCCACCTTGCCTTTCCTCGTCTTGGAAAGGAGTGAGCATTCAGCCTGGAAATACTTTGTCCTGGGGTATAGATGAGGTTTCCCTCCTTGTCTCTTGTGCAATTTGAGCTCAGTATTTTATTCCTACTACCCTGTTTGGCTCTTTTGAGTGATTCCTTTTGCACACTTTGGCCCTTATCTTGTATTATTTTACTGTGAGATTCTGGTGAGAGGTCTCTTTTGGAGCCAGCTGTTCCTAGTTGTGTGTTATCAGTGAGCCCAGGCATAAATCATTTGTAACTCTGAATTACAGAAGGTCCGTAAGCACAAGGGGTTTTCTTCTCATCACAGGCACAATTTAAAGAGGCTGCAGAATTACCCAAGCTTTTGTTCTTTAATTAACTAGTTGAAAATATTTTCCTTAAAATGTTCACTACACAGAAGTAGTGTTAAGGAAGGGCCAAATTCAGCAGGCAGCTGCCTAAGCATCAATCCATACCGACCTTTCTGGTTTTATTTCAGTACACTGGATTAATGATCAAAACATAAAACACAGGCTTTGACCCTGGCAGAGTGACCTTATCACTAGTGTAACTTTCCTGACTTTGACAGTGGATCCCATAACAGCATTTCCAGCATCTCTTGTGGCTGTCACAGGTCCAGTAATGCTTGATGAATTTATATAAAGTTTGAGTTCCCCATGGCATGTGTGAACGCAACAGAATTACAGCCTTCTTTAAAATAATTAGGGAAAAAGGGGGTCTGTTACTGGGCAAAAGAATCAGAAAGTGTGACTCCAAGGCTCAAACCAAAGGAAATAAGTAGGACCCAATTAGCTGTGTTTCTATCTTGTGGCTCATAGGTTGGAACAATTGGAGTATTGTTGAGGTGTCATTACATTAGGGTTGACTGGCTCAAGTGTTTAAGCATGTAGTGGGTTAAATGGGAGTTATAAGTGGGAGGGGGTTAAATGTGATGTCTAAATATTACGCATGTGTATTTTAGGGGGAAAAAATGTAAGAAAACCCATATAAGTTGTTTTTTGTCTTATCCTCAAGTTCTCTAATGCCAGCTACATTTAACTTCAGTGGAAAACCTCAGTGAAAAAGCCTAGTGGAATATTAAGGCCATAGGACCTGTGTAAAAGCATGTGTGATGTCACCTCCTGAAGCAAATGGCATTGTGACAGCCAATTCCCAGAGGGACAATAAATGTACCCTAATTTATCTTTCATGTCTGATCTTGCTGCCCCTTCCCTACACATACTCTTGTGTGCAGCCTAGTTGCCCATCAGGATGCCCACTGAATTTGGCGCTGAGTTCCCCCGGCAAACCGGGGCTACATCTGCACTGCCGTTTGAGGAGGTCACCTGGGCTGGTGTCTGCACTGGAGACACCTCCCTGGCAGTAAGGAAGCTGGCCCTTAGCCACCCAGCCTCAGCTGGCAGGGCAGTGGGCAAATAGAGGAGCAGGTGCTGGGAACGGTGCAAAGGTACCCATGAGGGCTTTGGGAGGATGGGGAAGGAACAGGTGGAATTCTTGCCCCACTGAAGTCCGTGTCAGCATTGCCAGCATTGCCAGCCAGCATGGAGAGGTGCAGGTATTTTTTATGCCATTAAGGAAAACAGAATATGAAACGTGGTAGGTTGTTGTTTGTAACCCACCCTCTTTTCTGACTGTGTTAAACTTAGGCCACAAGTCCTTGCCATGCTGTGATGTCATTTTTTATAAAGTTTATGGGGCTTTTAAATCAAGAACCATAAGCCTCAAATTAGCAGATGTCCACAGTTCCTTCCTCTCTGCTCAGATGAAAGGCGGTCAGGCATACCAGCCTCTGTTCAAATCAAAGCAATGCCTCCACTGACTTCACAGAGCCCAGTATTTCTGCTCAAGCTTCAGCTCCAGACACTGGACCACTTCCACCCGCTCCTGCTCTATTTGAGAGACTCAAGACACATAGGACTGAGGGTCTAAATGGCACGATGGTGGACTTCTACGAATGCTTATCAGCTAACTGCAACTTGACTTTAATTTTGCCTTTTCCACTCTTAACCAGTCTTCTTAACCTGCTTTTTAGCCAGGGTAAAATTAAACATGAGGAAAAAGGCTTATTTAGCATTATAATTACCTACTCCCAAGCTGTATAACAAAATGTTTTACACATTTAATTGGTTTGTCTAATATTTTCATGTATACAGTAGTCCTATTAATGAATATCATAGCTTCATTACTGCATATCACATTTTGCTATGTTTTGTACCATAAAATAACGTCAGCACTTCAATAACTTAAATAACACAAATGTAAACTCATTTTCTGCTGTAATTATGATTTTAGCCTGAAAAGGCTTTTGATTTGTAAGACCATTCACATAATATGGAATGTAACTTTATTTGTTTTTCTTTTGTATATAATGAGACACCGAAAGCCCTTGTCATCTCTTAACAGGATACTAAAGCAGCTCTGTTTCATGAATGACAGCACAATTAAAGCTAAAAATCATAATTAAAAAAACCCTTTTGTACTGTACAATCTCAAATTAAAGCAAGAAAGATAATGACAATCTTTTGCAATAGCCAGGAAACGTGATTCTCTGCCACTGGGCTGTTTTTTCTTGTTGACAATTCACAGAATGTGTATATGGGTGTAGTTATAGGTGTGTGTATATCCTATGCAGAACAGCAGTCCCTATTTTGTTGATCTAGTTCTAATTGTTTAGTTAAACTACCTAGCTGTTACAATTTAGAATACTACATTAACACATTTAACATCAAGTTTACATACTTGCATCTTTGAAATACTAGGAACTTTTACACACTTTATTTGGCTTTGTAAGGACTGAAATATCACAGATAATGCAATCTACTTGTCTTTGAAAGAATATGGCTGTTTTCAACTAACCCTCTAAGGTTCAGAGTGAAACATGTTTCTCCTTATATCTGTAGCTGACTTCAGAGAAGGCTGTCCTCTTAAGCAGTCAGTCTGATGTTACAGTACAGATTCTGCAGATATATATATACTTAATGAAGGATAATTCTCTCTGGACTTTAGAGTCAAGCTGTTGCAGCAAAATTACTTTGTTTAGACTAATTTTTTCTATACAAATCTGAAGAAAAACCTATTCCAAGTATGTTTTGTAGTACTATCTCCACATGACCAGAGGAGGGCACTTTAAACATCTTTGCACTGCCCAGGAGGCAGATGCAGAAGCACAGTGATACCCAATGTCACGCAGTCCTGCCACCTCTTCCAACCCAGGCAGGCACCCTTGTGTTCACAAAAGCACAGAATCTGTATTGTACCACAGGGCTCTGTTTTGAAAACAGTGGGCAGATATATCACTCTCTTCTTGCTAATTAGGATTTTTCCCATTTAATTCAGTGTTGCTGCAGGCTAAATGAAGAGTAACGGATAATTCCTAAAAATCACGTGAGGGGAGTTGTCTCCCTCTCCTTCCTGAACATCTCTCTGCTATTAGCCCCTGGTAATTTAGCAAATATTCATTGATTGATTGATTTAACCCTCTATGACTTATCCTGCTGCACAAATTCCTTGCCTTTAACTGAAAAATGCACTTGGAAAATGCACTCTCTGAGATATGTATTGCAACAGTGCATCTTTTCACATTAAACTGTTGTAAAAGTGCTGCTCCTTTTCGCCTTCTGAGGGAGGTGACTGTGTGTCCCAGATCTGCTCTCCTAGCAGAGTACATAGCAGAGAAATCAATCTCTTCTCTTTTCCACTGATGACCACAGTGTGGAGTTCAGCGAGTTTCCATACAGGAAACATTTTTTTCAGCTTTATTTTGGCTAAAGGTATCAAGCTTTTATGGAAAAAATTTTAATTCTGCAATCTTACTGTTATCATAGATTTTTTTTTGTCACTTCTGCTTTGTTTTGTTCAAGTTTAATGCTGAGAAATTATTAGAAAGGATTTAGAACTTCTTTTTTTTTTTTAAATGAAAGTGTCTCTTCCACCCTAGGGAAACACACTGCTCATTTAACATACTGTTCTTCCCCCCTCAACATTATTCCATTTCTCTTTTCTTTTTTTTTCCTCTTCTTTCTCTTCTCCTTTCTTTTCTAGAGCAGACAGGTACAAGAAGGAAGTTGTCTTTCATCAGCAGTCCTTTGAGATAGAGTAGAATTCAGTGAGTCCTCACCATGATAGGATCATAAACTTACTGGGTTAAACCAAGCTAACTTTCCCTAAGCTGCCAAGTTTTAGCTGCACCATACATATATGTTTCCTTGTGCCTTTTTTTTTTCTTATAAATTTGTTTTTCTTGATGACCCTGAGCTATGGCTTCTCATTTCTACCACTAGTCAACCTTCCTTTCTTTTCTGGTTTTGCCAATATAGGCCTCAAAGAAAAAATGGCAGAAGAGCACAAAGTAGCTGAGGTACATGAGAGAGGACCAGATGATGTTCTGCACGTGGGAATGGCACTGGCCCTGCTGCATCCAGGAGAAGACCAGGTAATTGATCACGCAACCGATCAACATCTGAGTGATCTGCGACAACGTGATGAACATGGCAAACTTGCGTGAGACTCTGAAGCCAGCAGCCCGCAAGGCATAGTAAGAGTACATAACAGCGTGTACTCCATAGTTCATGGTCATGAACCAGCCACCGCCAGCCACCATGTCCTTGTAGGAATACCAAGAGTAAAGTAACACAGTAATGTGGTGGTACCAGTGTAAGAAGATGAGCTTCTGTTTCCTAAGAATAATGAATATAGTATCACCTGTAACAAAACAAAACACACAAAAAAAAAGAGAAGGGGAGGAAATGAGAAACATATCAAACGATTCCATAATTAATGCAGTGCTCTCTTCCCTTTGCTGTTGCTGGAGTATACACCACTTTGGAGCATGAAAAACCATCTCAACTCTAAATCTGAGACCCTGTCTGATCCAAGAACCAGTCTGGCTCCTGATCTCTAAGCTATCTTCAGAAAACTAGTGTATGTATATTTTCCTGTGTGGATGACCCCCATGTGATAACTTGGTTTACTTGGTATCTCTTTGCTGCAAACATAATCAGTGAAAGTCTGAGGTGAGGTAGGCAGATGTACATGTGTCATCTCTGACTGTGATATTGTCCATTATATACTGTGACTGGAAGAGAAATGCAGCTCAATAGAGAGCAGAAAATCTGAAGAGGAAGCAGCACACTGTCCTCTTATTCAGATGTCTATATGGAAACTGAACCTAGTTAAAATCAGTAAAGCCTTTGAGCTAATATGCAAAAAAGCTATTGCATATGCAACCTAAAATACCGAAAGGTATAATATTGCCAGACAGAGATGCTTATACAAAGAAATTTGGATTATGTTGAAATGCACATCCTCTTCTGCAAATTCATCTTACTATAGTAGAAAAGTAAATTTTATTCCTCTTTCCTGCTTTTTTTCTTCCTTCTGCTTCTCATGATTGCAATCAGCATCTCAATTAGATATATGGATATATGTATGCTACTTGTTTTCCATTGTTATAGATGTGGTGTTTTCAAAAGTATCCTTGAGATTTGAATCTGGGGACTTATTTTGACCTCTTTGTATCCAAGGAATTATGAATATTAGTCATGGGTGGAAGCAAAACTGCACTGTCTGCATAAGGTTATAATAAGCCATAATGCTACTGTTTACTTCATTAGCTGCAAGATGTTGATTCATATTTTAATAAGCAATCATATGTTCAATTTATTGTTGCCATGCAGTTCTAACTGATGTTTCCCAGTTTTAACAACTACATTTCTGTGGGTTTGCAGTAATTTAAGCAGCAGGAAAACAAGGAAATCTGACACAGCAAGGCAACTGGTGTCTGTCTCTTTCTAGTTTTCATGTTGATGAATTGCTATCCTCAAATTTGCTGAATCAGATTATCTGCTGAAAGGTAAAGTCTTATTTTTGCTGTACACCTGAACACAGTGAGAATTAGAGTCCTTTGAGGTTTAGTAAGAGCATCCTCCAAAATGAAAGCTGGGGGGCTGCTAAATCATTGCCTCCTCCCTTCCATTAAAGCAAACCTTTCTTATACTAACAAGCTGTGGATGAGAACACATGAAGACTGACTATTAAGTTGGCTTTGGCATATTTATTGTAAGTAACCTTGCCACAAAGGCTGCTGGAAAGATAGAAGTTTGTAAGAATCAGGACTGGAAAAGCTGGGGATATTATGAGAAATTTGTTTCTATTCAGAGGGAAGAGACAGCCACAGCTTTCAATGCTTAGGGAGGAAGCACCTTACTGTTCCTAATTGTACACTTAGATGTGTATTAAAGGATGAGTGCTGCAGAATGGAGGCAGAACGTGACTCAAAGCTTCTTGCTGACACAATTGCTATAGCCCATCCTTCACTTTCGTATCCATGGGGTGAGTGACTGCCGATTACACTACTCTTGTTTGCCTACAAGTAGCTCAGGAAGAACTATGTACCAGATTGCTTTTACCTCTTGACTGCCCTGCTGTGTATAATCACTGCAGTTTATTCCTGGGCTGGGAATGGTTTTATTCAACTGCACATTGCTCTAACTTCAGTCAGGCTGGAATTAATCTCTAGAGGCTAAAATATGCAGTTTGGGCTTTGTTATGTTTACTCAGTTTTTCTAAGACTTAAATGAGATTTTGACAGCACTGAGACCCTTCTGGTGCTTCCTGCATGGACATTTCTGCTCTAAATATGCACAGTGAAAGAAAGAGAGAGAGGCTACTCACCTAGTTCGGGTGCTTTGCTTAGCACAAATGCATATGCCCAGAATTTGCTGACAGGTCCAATGTAAAAACTCTGGTCACACACTGACTGTTTCAGGCCTTTGGTCATCAAAATGTACAGCATGTAAGCACCAGTTCGAACAGCACCGAATATACTTTAAAAAAAAAAAAGAAAATTAAAAAAGTTGAGTGTACATTTGAAATCTACAAGCTATCACTTCAAATCATTAAGGGAAAAAGGCCATGAATGTGCTGAAATAATAAGTTTGAGACAGCCTAAAAGCTGAAGCAACTCTGCTGGCTTCTAGGAAGTTATTCTGAACTCAGACTTGTAAACTGGACTGCAGCCGTATCTCCTTGTAAAAGTCTGGACTGGTAACATCAAAGGTTTTTATTTCATTATTACAGGAATGATTCTTTGGTTTTCAGGAGCATGGAAACATCTACTTCAGCTCAAAACAACATGCAGAATTTTGATGCCGATGGCTGGGAAACTAGAAGAAATGAGTTCATAAAGAGCTGTATCATCAACATAAACAGAACACTCTTCTGGTTTCCTCAGAGTTTTCTCTTGTCTCTCCCTGTGCTTGTCACACCCACAGGTGAGCACAGAAAAACGCAGGTTCGGTGCTCAGATTTTGGTGGGCTGTCTCAGTCAGGGTGGATGTTTTGGTGCACATGCTTGACTTCATACTTCAGCTCTCAACAGGTCATTGCTAGGAAATGACTAGTTGAATCAAGCTGTAAACAGCAGGTTCACCCTCACCTCACCAAAGTGAGATGCAAGCTAACAGTGTTCTGTAAATGAGGCACATTGAGAGATTTGCAACTGTATTAATTGGTGCAATTACAGAAGGGATAGGCTGACATCCAGCTGATGTACGGAAGGAAGGCCTCTGTTTCAGCAGAGAGGAGCTGTGCAGAAGAAACTGACTCACTTTTACAACAAGAATATGCTTGCCCACTGTATACCACTTTGGCTTGTTGGCCCTTTGTAAGCTGTGATGAATACAGGGTGAAGGAAGTAGGTTTCGAAAAAAAGGAGGAAAGACCAATCCACCCTCCTTTGGGGTTGAGTGTATCCTTCTTTATACCTACAACATATGTCCTCATCCCTCTACCCAGCTCCATCTTATTTCCCCTCCCTCCTCTAACTTCTTTGTGACCTTGACCTACTCTGATTCCTGCTCTGCCTTGTTGTCTTTCCTGATTGCTTGGCAGCAGGCAAAACAAGCCACCTAAAACCAATCTATGAACACATGTGGGCAATGCAAGTTACCATTTATGCAAGGTATGTGATATAAGGAACAGTTACTCTGAAGTTACAGATTCTCTTACTCGTCCTTGTCTCGTGAAGTCAGTATTCTTAAAAAAACCGTGTTTTAAAGTCATCAAGGCAGCCCCAAAAGTTGAGGTCTGTGGCAGTTCATATGGCACTGGATCACACTACATGGTTGTAGTAAGCCTGCCAAACATTAAAACTGCTGACCTAAACTTTTATATAATTTGCACAAAGTATTTAGATTTCCACATCTGCAGCATTGATGTACCCAGTCAAATCTGCCTGCTGGTAAGGAATAATGCACATTGCTCTTCCCTATCCATTGCATGGAATCTGTAACCAAGTGGAGCACGACACTCTTTGGTGCTCTTTGGGATGTTGGTGGCATCACAGATGGGGCTCTACAGACAGGTCATGCCCAGAGAGAAGTGCTACATCTTGACCCCCCTCACCATTAGCTTTTGAGGTAGCCATTGCCTGAGGTTTCACTGTGCCATCAGGAAATTCAGACAACTGCGAGCACTTAAGAAGCTACTATTATTATTTGCTATTTGCATAGTGGTATTTGCTCATGGGCTCTATTGCCAGATGAGTCCTCGTGTATTATGGACAAGTAAAAAAACCTCCTGCTGTGCTACAAGTGTGCTGAAGAAGTTTAGCTGAGTCTGAGTTTCCCATTAGCACTGCCCAAAGCAATGCATGCATTCCCAGGCTTAGGCAGGACAGCCACTGCAGTCTCTCGTGTTCATTCACCCTTGTGTGCAGAAAAGACAGTGCAGTATTCTCAGCATTTATGCAGCCCATAGTGCATCCTCTCCATGAAGGGTTATTTCTTCTCAGAAATGCTCTCTCAGCACTTTTCTCACATCTTTCAAGTATCAGTCCTTTTACCCCATCTGCTAAAACCTGCAGGAGAAGTTTTGAAATGAGGTGCAACTCGTTCTGTGCCTTCTCTTTGGCATTTAACACATGCATTTCTTTTTTTTTTTTTTTTTCTCAGGAGTTGCATTTCTCACTCCCAAGAAGACAGAAGATCCTGACAGAGATGTGATCTGATCACCTCCTGAGGCAGTGAACTCCTCAGGCTAGCCAGGGCATGCTGGTGCTTGCTCCTGTTTTGGGTGGTGGCAAAACTGGGTGAAAGAAGATCAGACAGAATACCTAATGATATGCTGGTTCTCTCATTAGCAAATACCTCAGTGCTGACATTAAAATGGGGGAAAACGGAAATTTTAAATTATGACATCAAATAACTCCAGGCAATATGCCTTTTTTTGTAAAGAAGCTATACTAGTTTTCTAAAAAAACATTTATTAATGAAGTTTTAAAACCAAAGAGAATTCTGTGCCATGAACACCAACCCAGATGAGAAGAGCACTTGTACAAGCAACAGGCAAACATTGATTTAACTCTGGTTGAGTACAGACATCCAGGGATCTAATCTGGACTGATAACCGAGCCAAAGAGTCTGTGCCCAGTGGGGATCACAGAGTTTCCCTTTGCTATGTTTGAGATTATATTGATGTAGTTCTTCCTGTCATTCTGTTTAGCAAGTACTGCAGAGTTCTCCTTGGAGTAGACTTGCGCGCACACATTCATTCACACTCATACACTTCATTTGCTGTAATTCCCCAGGATGGTGGCTTCCTCTAGTTCCATGACTCGAGGTAACTCCAGTTACTGCTCTGGACAGTGTGAGTCAGACTAATCTGAATTTTTTATCAGTAGAAACCAAGTTACATTTTTGTATAACTCACAAGGGAAGGCTTTATGAGTACGGAGGATAGCAAACTGGAAGTAACTGATTCAATTACCTAGACACCATGAGCAGGTAGATACTTATGATGTGCTGCATGCCAAAACACTACCTTGCCAACAAGCACACGCCACTGGAGACAGAAAAAGGTCTAATGCATGCTTGCAAATGTGTCTTGGACCCAGAGAGCCAAGACTGCTTTTTGTGCCTCTGCCACTTAATCTTGTTTGTTCTGTAAGGTAAAACCAACCAGCAAATTTCTATCTTGCAAAGGCACGATGTGCAGCAGAGTGATGACATTGCTTGCTCAGTAAATCACTTCTGCTTCATTCTGTCCTCGCCCTGCTCTCTGCTGTAGCTTTTGTGAGGCATTGAAATGAACTGCTTACCAAAGCAGTCTGTCTGGTGGGAATCATCTGCAGGGATTTTAGAAATAAGGTAGCAGTGAATTACTGTACAATTACAGTCTTTTGCAACTAGAGAGACTGATCAGAAACAAACTGCACCAGCTAATGCAGCTTTCTGATCCATTCAGACTCAAAATGTCCTACACTGTCCTCCCTTCAGGCAGTGACTTCTCTTGTAGATTAACAAATGTCCAATTGATATTTTACTATGTTTAGTATGATCAAAATATATCCATGAGTAAAATAAAAACAAGTACATTTCCCTTTCAAACAAGGGTTGCTGGGTTGACCGTGGCTGGACACCAGGTGCCCACCATAGATGCTCTATTAGTCTCTCCCCTAGACGAGAGAGAGAAAATATATTGAAAGGCTCCTGGGTCAGGGCAAGGGTGGGGAGAGATCATTCACCAGTTACTATCATGGGCAAAACAGAGTCGACTTGGGGAAAGGATCTTATTACCAATCAAATCAGGGTAGGGTCATGAGAAATAAAAACTAAAACTTAAAAACATCCCCCCCACACCTTCCCTTCTTCCTGGGCATAACTTTACTCCTAAATTCTCTACCTCCTCTCCTCTCAGTGGCTCAGGGAGGAAGGGAATGAGGAATGGGGTTATGGTCAGTTCATCACACATCACTGCCACTCCTTCCTCCTCAGGGTGAGGACTCCTGAGACACTTCCCCTGTTCCTGCAGCGATTCCTCCCACAGATGACAGTCCTCCACAAGCCTCTCCAATGTGAGTCCTTTCCTGTAGCTGCAGATCTTCACAAATTGCTTCAGCATGGGTCCCTTTCATGGGGTGCAGTCCTTCAGGAAGAGGCTGCTCCAGCATGGGTCCCCTGCGGGGTCATCAGTCCTGCCAGCAACCTGCTCCAACACAGGTTTCCGACAGGGTTACAGCCTCCTTTGGGCTTCCACCTGCTCCACTGGGGTCTTCCACAGGCTGCTGGTGGATCTCTGCTCCCTCACAGACCTCCATGTCCCACACAGGCATAGTCTGCCTCACCATGGTCTGCACCACAGGCTACAGGGGAATCTCCACTCCAGCATCTAGAGCACCTCCTCCTCCCCCTGCACTGACCTTGGTGTCTGGAGTGCTGTTTCTTGCACACATTCTCAGTCCTCTCTCCATCTGCAATTGCTCTTGAGCACTAATTTTCCCTGCTTCTTAAATATGTTATCCTAGAGGTACTATAACCATTTTTGATGGGTTTGCCTTGGCCAGCCCTGGGTACTTCTTGGAGCTGGCTGGCATTCATGGCACACGGAGGAAGCTTTTAGCAGTTTCTCAGAGAAGACATCTCTGTAATCCTTCTGCTACCAAAATCTGGCCATGCAAACCCAATACAGAGGGTCTCAAAACACATCCCATGCACAAGTTAGGCACAGCATTAAGAAGGGAAACTAAGGGCTGGGGAGCTGGCTGATGGGAAGACAGTGCAGGCGTTAGTGGCTGAAGACTATTGCTGCTTTCTGCTGTCTCCAGCTTACTTGCCAGGAGGGAATAAAGCACTCGTTTCTCAAAAGCCCGAAAAGGTAAGAGGTAGCTCAAGACTTCAGTCCCACCCCAGGTGCCATTGTATCAGGCTCAGTTCCTCTTTGAAGTGGACATCACTGCCTATTTTTGCTAGAACTGCTTTCTACGCAGACCGACCCCTGCACATGGCTTCTGACACCTCTGGACATCCCAGCCCAGGATCAACACTGCAGAACTGAGCAGAGAATGTGACTTCCACATAAAAACAAATTTAAAAGTCTTGACTATGGCTACGGTGAATGAAACGTGTTAGCTACAAGCCAGAGATCAGAACGGGAGTATCTTTTTGAAAGCATGCCATCCTGCGTGCCCAGCACCAGCAGGGAGCAGCAGTGAGGCTGCAGACAGCAAGACTCAGCTGTGCTGCACAAAATCAAGGGCTGGTAGGGACTTCAAGCAGAGTCCTCATTACCCAGGCCCACAGGCTGTTCAACATGGCCCAAACCACTGGCGCCCGCCTGGTTTAATTAGTCTCCAAGGTGTCTGACTATCCACTGCCATGGGTGTGCTGAGCTAGTCCAGCAGCGAGCCGGCCAGGCACCCAGCTGGAGCTCCCACAGGTCTGGCTCCTGCTCCCAGTCTGGGGCCCAGCTGCAAAAGAGAAGAAATCTTCATTTTGTCTCAATCTGCTTACATGGTGACTCACAGGAGTCCCAGCAGGTGAGTCTGTGCCCTGGGAGCACAAGGAGGTGGCAAAAACACGGTCCACCTCTGTGAAAGCCACATGGAGCAGACAGTGGAGATGACCTGGGAGAGCAGCTGAGATGACCACACATGCAAGGCACAGCCTCTGACTGCAGCCTGCTTGTACCATAATGGCAATAGGGAAGCAGGCTCTTTAGAGGAAGCACTCTGAATTCAAAAGAAACTTCTGAAGGGCAGCAGGTGAAGAATGTGGAGCTTTCTACACCTTCCTTCGTGACAAATAAACCACGTTCACCTTCCTGTTCTGTTCAGCAGCAGTATTTTTGTGGTCATACCAAGCTTCCCTTCTGCTGCTGAAGAGCTGGTCTCTTAAAGTGATAAAATGCCCTTTCTGTGACCTTCTGATTTAAACCCCACAGTCCTCAGGAAAGGTGAATGAGTTGTGCTGCTAACGGTGTGGCAGAGTAGCATAGGAAGCACAGTGACCCTGAGTCTGACAGGTCTGAATGGCAGGGTAGTCCAAGAGCAAACCTAGCAACAGCAGTTACTGTAAAAAGGGACCACAGAATACTTCAGTGCTCAGCCAAGCAACAGAAAACATGTAAAATACAAATTCATACTGGGAAATGCAGGGAGGAAAGCACATGTAAGAGAAACAACTCTCAGAACTAAGTTTCTTGAAAAGAAATGCAACTTCATCAAACATCGCTGAACTTCCCAACAACACAGTTGTCAAATCAGTAAAGAAACTCAGAAATTTCTGGTATTACCAAGCAGCATGTACTACAGTGGTTGCATCTCCATGTGAAAGAACACCTCATATCCTTCAGCCACTCCCTTGCTGTTCTTGTCAGCTCATTCCTTAAAATAAGTTTGTAACAAAGAAATTTTTCAACACGAGTGGAAGGTTTGTTTTGCAGTTCTCTGGAAGTATTGATGGAGTTTTTCTTCTCTACCTGGTAAAGGCAAGCTTCTCTCCAATCACTCTTATCTTCTATAGTCTGGTGAAACCTGGTCTCAGAGTACCAACCCATCAACGATGTGCAGCACATAGCAGGGACAGGGCTAGGTGACCGATTTCTTAAGAAATTGATGGATTCTGTTGTTGGAAATTAAGCTGTTTGCAGCACATTTCTATCTGTCTTCCATAAAACCCTGCTTTGGCCATGTGAGAAGGAATTATAGTTTTTGGCTGACTCAAGAGACACTGAGGCACCTCTGGAGGATGCAAACATTCAAGGGGCCACTTGTCTTGCAAACCAGCAGAGGAAAAGTTTTTTTCTACGCTTGCCACAGTATTACTTTCTTCTAGGTGACTTCAGATAAAGTTGGCAGACCAGTGTTGGGAAATGGCCCATTCCAGGGAGGAAGCACATGAGAATAGGTCCTACATAGCAAACAGAGCAGGAGTTGTGGGAACATGCATTTGTATGTCAACCACACACTAAATACAAACATACATATATATATATATATATATATATATATATACACACACAGAAGGAGAGAGACCCATATTATGGGAAGATACACCTAAACTATTATCTGTGTAAACAGATGAGTTAGTCAGATCACAGTGTGCTTGCTGCTTTGCTATTGCTGTGGTGATTATACTATCAAACCTGTGGGAAAGATGAAAGATTTAACGAACCATTGGCCAGCTCCAAATCTAAAATCTGTCCTTACATTTTGTGGTGGCTTCAGGTCCTCTAGGAGCAGAGTACTCTGGAAAACTGCTGCCCATTATGGCAAAAAGAGAAGACAGTAAAACAAAACTTTAGCAGCTGAACTAGAAGTTTTATGGGAGTCTGCCCTCATCATCTGCAAAAATATATATGAAACTCCAGTTCTTCTAGGATATGGTTATAGAGAGGGCAGTTTCTTTGTAAAGTTGAACCAAAACAGGAGGGAATGTCCAGGTTAAAGTGTTTATCTGTGTGGTATCAAATTAGAAAAGGATATGGTTTATGCTGATCAGAATTATGGACCAGTGGCTTCAACTTTTACTGGTGCCTGGGTGCTTATTCAAAGCTTATTGTTCCAAAATATTTTGTGTGTAGACATGCCAAACTCTTTTGAGGCTGGGAAGTGAAGTGAAACCATGAGAGTAGCCTTAAGAGCCTGCTCACAGAGACAGCATTCCTTCCATCGTGAGGAGAGGACTGGTGAAACCTGGTCACACACCAACCTTTCAGCACAGTGAAGCAAAGGACACATGAGAAATACGTTTTCTGGCTAATTAAGTTTCCTTAAACTTGCATGTCTGCAGGCACATGTTTATAGGGCATCACAGACAGTGAATGTGGATCCTCTGGGTCCCAGTTTCTGGGGGGTTGACATGTGTAGGAACAGCACAACCCACCAGGATTTGCCGTTGTTTTGATCTGCTTTCTGATATCCAAGCTGCTCTGGGAGGTGTTTGTGAACTGGCTAGATTTCATTGCAGCTGTTCCTCTCCTTTTTTTTTTTTTTTT